>CXYZ01007879.1:868256-906588 GCA_900006705.1 Sonneratia caseolaris
ATACATAATTATGCTGGATGAATCATTGGCCTCAGGAGAAAATTGCGTGTTGATAAAATCTATTTCTGTTTCAGTTATCCAGGGATGACAGATTAGTATAAATCATCTACTAGACAAATATACGTCATTGCACGTGCTCTCAGGTACGGTGATGCCACAAGCGTCACGCATTATTTTTAAGTGTAAATAAGGCTTAAAAATACGAATTAATTAAAATAATATTTAGAATAAGATATGAGAGAAAATTTATTATCGAAATAGTTTTTATTCATCTATAGACCGATCAAACATGTAACCGAGTTAGCTGATCTATTGAGCGTGAATCGAACAATTTGCCTGTTCTAAAATTTGGATAGGCAATTAGATGGGATTTTTACCGTAGGGAGAGGCATAGGGAAAAATATTAAAACGGCACGTGGCGCTTGCCAATTGGCTACAGCCTCGAACATTTGTCCCCCATAAATCTCTCCTGTACCACAACCAGGGTCAGCGAGTGGGGTCCTGCTCTACCGCTTTCACTATTCGGAAAAATAAATCAGAGCGGCGCTTTCCATGAGCGATCCTCTTCCGTCCGATGAGGCCACCCTCGTCCGTCCGATCTCCGCCTCCACGAGGCCTCTCGCGACAAATTTTCTGATAATCCTACCCCGAATATATGCGAGAAAATACTAACTAAAATACAGCAAATGAATTTTGGCCCAAAAAATCTGTGTGTATATATATATATATATATAACACAACGAATGAATGCTCAACTAATTACCAAATAATTAAGATTTGTACTTAATTAATACCGCTTATTCGATTTTATTCCTTAGCATCTAAGATTTTCTCCTCAACTCCAACAGTATAAAAGTGCGGCTGTGATGCCTCATCGCTGTCACCTCTCGGAGGCCCCCACATACAACTGAAGCCACTGGTCTCAGCAAACCTCCACCTCCCTCTCTCCCTCTTGCTTCTCTCCAGTATATCATCCCTAAATGCAGCCGGACGCTGGCGGTTGTCACCTTTCCGGCCAGAGGGGCTTTGGTCGGTGAGTACTGAGTATGATGTCATGTCTTTTCCTCCTCCTCCTACTCCTCCTCCTACAGCATTCTGGTCTTCTCCGTCTGCAATTAGTTCGCCTGTCATAGCAAGATTTGTTGTCTTGGTCATGTCTAATCAGTTTGTGTTTGCTTTCGGCTACTCTCTCTCCGGAACCTTTTTGCTTGCTGGGAAATTGAATGAAAGTAATAGCTGGCATAGAACTGTAGACTCAAGCTTGCGCAGTATGTCTCTTTTCGGCCCTTCGATGATATCTAACACGGCAAATGAGATTGCCTCATGAAGACAACCTGTTTTCTTGTTCGTATTAGACTGCCTTTCCTCCATTCAAGCGACAGATTCATGAAAACTTCTGCTCGATCCTATGCTTTAACGGAGGAGACAATCCGCGCCTTGTCGTGGATCTTGAGCTTCCTTTTGATACAAATTCAAAAAAGTGATTAAGTGAGGGGATTTCTCTTGGGTTAGTTTAAGCATTCTTAGATTTTGATTAGCTGCAGATTTTATTCCTGGTAATTTGCAGACTGTTTTGGTTAATTTCAAGCTAAGTCGAGTCAATTTGGTTGCTGATGTCTATTGCTGCGATGCTTGGATTTGGTTTGTTGATTTTCAAGGTTAAGATGAGATGGATTTGGTGATATATTGTAGTAAAGCCTCTGCGCCAGTTTAGTTGTTGGGTAATCCTGTCCTACTTCTCCACTAAATGGGCTGCTTTTCCTCCACTCAAAGGAGACAGTTCCCTGGATATGAGGATCCTGTGACCCTTGCTTCAGAAACAGCTTGTAAGCCTCTCCTAGTACTTTTCTTATGCTATTGTATTAACACTTTAAGTATGTTATGTGATACATCTTTGTTGAACTTAATTTCCTGTAGCAAGCCACCTTGTTGCATTCTGCAGATTGTTGCACTAATCCCAGGGATCGGAATAGTTAAGATTCTTTAATCTTTGATTTCCAGTCAGTGTTAGTGAAGTTGAAGCCCTCTTTGAGCTTTACAAGAGCATCAGCAGTTCCTTGATTGATGATGGGCTGATCAACAAGGTAAAATATTCCTTACCAAGTAGCTTGTTCTCTGCAACAATTTGAAGAAAATAGTAGGCAAAGTCATGGCAGTATGTTTCTCTCTTTGATTGATGGCCAAAGACATCGGCACTGATATTCTACATTTTAGTTATCTTGGTTCAAATTAATGTTGAATTCGTTTTATGTAATGCAGGAAGAGTTTCAATTGGCTCTATTCAAAAACAGAAAGAAAGAAAATCTTTTTGCAAATAGGGTAATCTGCATCTTCTTCTTGTATAATTATTTACTTCTTGTGCTTTTTTAATGTTGATATGCTCTTTTAGGGAATGGTTAGCACATACCTGAAATTAGACCTTCTTTCTAGCAGATATTTGATCTTTTCGATGTTAAGAAAAAGGGATTCATTGATTTTGGCGATTTTGTTCGATCTCTCAATGTCTTTCACCCAAATGCTCCTCAAGAAAAGAAACTTGAGTGTAAGCTTTATTCTTCCTTGCAAAACTGATTGCATTAACTCCAGAATCTCTTATTATAAGCGATTTGACTTGGACTCTCGTTTTTGCAGTTTCCTTTAAGCTATATGATTTAGATGGCACTGGATTTATTGAGCGCCAAGAGGTAAAGCAGGCAGTTCTCCCAAATGCTTCAATCTGGCTTGCGAGTTTGTGTTACATGCACATAAATTTAAGTTATCCCTTTTCTTCTGAAACAATATTGCACCATTTTTTGCAGGTCAAGCAAATGCTGATTGCTCTTCTTTGTGAATCAGGTATGAAGTTGGCTGATGAGACTGTTGAGGTAATACTTGATAAGGTGAGCCCTGCTTCATTTCACATTGGAGGCTTCATATATCATTTTGTGGAATACCTTACTGTGCTTTCAGCAATAAGTGACTTGTGATTTCCTTTGTTCTTTCCCGATTGAGATTTGCAAGTCTATTTTGGAATGGTCACTGAGTTTTGAATATCTGTTGGCAGACTTTCATGGATGCTGACATAAATCGGGATGGAAAGATAGACCAATCGGAGTGGCAGAACTTTGTTTCTAGAAATCCCTCGTTGTTAAAAATCATGACCCTCCCCTACTTGCGGTGATGGATTGACGCTCCTATTCTTGGCATAATAATTCTAGTTTTCCCCTACGAAATTCACTGATCATTATCATCTGATATATTGTTTCTGTCATTTTTGGATTGCAGGGATATAACGACAGCTTTCCCGAGTTTTATTTTCAACTCTGAGGTTGATGAGATTGCTACCTGATAGATTCCTCTAGGATTACCAGTTTTGGCACCAGGATGCTGGTGCAATTGACGGGCAGAGTATACCGGGTTTCATTTAAAACAGATTGCGAAGGGCTGTGAACTGGGGCTGGTGCAATCAATTGATTTATGTAGTTGGAGACGAGCAATTATTCCGGAGGATTTCACAATTGCAACGCACTATTGTTGTTCAGGTTGATTGTCTCTTCGTTCTTAGCTTTAAAGAAGAGAACAAATAAAAAATCGTATTTGGTTACTCGGGAGTTCAGAAGGGACCCCTCTGCGTCGAAATGCAGGTTAGGATGTAATGGATGAGTGCAATGGACAGGGGACCAATTGAGAGGGGATCACGTCGCAGTTTTGTGAGTAATTCATCTTTTGATTGAAGTGAATAGAATTGCTCTAAACCAATTGGTATACATCATTCAAGTCTTGCCTGGGGCAATCTTGATTACGGATGAGGAGATAAAAGAACAGGCAAGCAACTGGGATTCTTATGGCGGATGGAAATAAACATGGGAGAATGTCCTCTTTGGTGTCTGGGTAACTGCTATTAGGTCAGTGACTGACTGACTGACTGACTGATTGGCCTATCAATGGGTGACACTCTCCTAGTAAGTAGTATACATTTTCCCCTAATTTATAGGATAGAAACCGTGGGCGTGGTTGAGTGGTTCGGCACTCATCATCCAAATGGAAGGACTCGAGTTCGAGTTCCACCTGCAGTGGAGAGCTCTTAACCTCTTAAATGGTCTGACCTGGAGCGATCCGGATTAGTTAGCTAAACAAAGTTCAACTGGAAATCGACCGTTTATATATATATATATATATAAAAAACCGATGGTTTGTTGAAGGGAAAAGACCCATAGGTTGGTAAATGAACGCCCGGCAATTGGGTGTTTGGAAGAAAAATAGAGGACTTCCATTTCTCTGAGTTGGATCACCAGAACTTAGATTACTCATGAATAGGTCGATAGGCCTGCCACAAGACAGAGGAGAAGCATTTGGCCCAAGACTGAGCAGCCAGCTAAACCAATCTTCACCCCTCTGTGGTCAACGGCTTGACACAGCTCATCTTGTTCATCCTCGCCTAGGGAATGTCTCATCTCATCCTACACTGTGAAATANCCAGAACTTAGATTACTCATGAATAGGTCGATAGGCCTGCCACAAGACAGAGGAGAAGCATTTGGCCCAAGACTGAGCAGCCAGCTAAACCAATCTTCACCCCTCTGTGGTCAACGGCTTGACATAGCTCATCTTGTTCATCCTCGCCTCGGGAATGTCTCATCTCATCCTACAGTGTGAAATAAATGCACATCTTATTGGAGCGGCTACAACTTCACCTGGAATTTTCAGTCCATGGATATAATATAGCTTCACTTGGTTATTCGAGAAGCCTCACAGTCTTATATGAACAACCCCGTTTTGCNTGTGAAATAAATGCACATCTTATTGGAGCGGCTACAACTTCACCTAGAATTTTCAGTCCATGGATATAATATAGCTTCACTTGGTTATTCGAGAAGCCTCACAGTCTTATATGAACAACCCCGTTTTGCCGAACTCGTCGGTTCATTCCCTATTTCCTTCTTTTGGGCTAACATCAATTCTAAGGGGGCTTCATTTGGATAAAATTTTATTCTGATCCGATTACAATAACTTTATACCATGAATGATGATAAGGTTTACTGTGATACAAGATTATATGTTGACTAAAACATTACATTGTGCAAAACACGCATATTTTGGAATAATCTGACGTTCACCTGAAAACGAGTGAATTTGGAAAGAAAACTTGCAAGTCAACTCCCAGTGACCTGCGAATCGATAATTGGTTCCAAATTCAGAGATGCTGACAAGGACAGGTCTTCCTTCTTCGTCATTGGTCTCCTGCAGGGAACCTAACCTTCTCATCTCCCTTCGTCCAACTCGTGCTCCCTTGGGATTTGGAAAGAAGACTTGCAAGGCTACAGCGACTGACCTGTGAATCGATAATTGGTTCCAATTCCGTGATGCTGACGGAGATCCTTCTTCTTCATTGATCTCCAGCAGAAATCCTCAGTCAAATACCCTAACTGTTGCCTTCTCCGTTCCTCCACCTTGCGCTCCCTTTTCTCACGCACCTCTCTCTCTCTCCCTCTCTGTGCATCCTTGATCATCTTAGGCTTGCTTGGTAGAGTACCTCTGCACTGCCCTCCATACTGAAGCTAGCTTCCCTCCCAGTACATGTCGAAGATCGCCTGGAAAAAATATATATATTAAACGTTTCCTGACCACAACCATGAATTGCTTCCATTTCAAGGGGCAATCAAAGTCGAAGCAGGATATGGAATCGCATCCCAAGCTTGAGAGACGGGACATTCCCATGACCTTGAGGGTGTCGAAGCAAACAGTCAAGTCCCCGACACTGAGCTCGTTGCCATCGACTCCAGGGAGCATAGCAGAGCTGTCCANTGTGTATATATATATATATATATAACACAACGAATGAATGCTCAACTAATTACCAAATAATTAAGATTTGTACTTAATTAATACCGCTTATTCGATTTTATTCCTTAGCATCTAAGATTTTCTCCTCAACTCCAACAGTATAAAAGTGCGGCTGTGATGCCTCATCGCTGTCACCTCTCGGAGGCCCCCACATACAACTGAAGCCACTGGTCTCAGCAAACCTCCACCTCCCTCTCTCCCTCTTGCTTCTCTCCAGTATATCATCCCTAAATGCAGCCGGACGCTGGCGGTTGTCACCTTTCCGGCCAGAGGGGCTTTGGTCGGTGAGTACTGAGTATGATGTCATGTCTTTTCCTCCTCCTCCTACTCCTCCTCCTACAGCATTCTGGTCTTCTCCGTCTGCAATTAGTTCGCCTGTCATAGCAAGATTTGTTGTCTTGGTCATGTCTAATCAGTTTGTGTTTGCTTTCGGCTACTCTCTCTCCGGAACCTTTTTGCTTGCTGGGAAATTGAATGAAAGTAATAGCTGGCATAGAACTGTAGACTCAAGCTTGCGCAGTATGTCTCTTTTCGGCCCTTCGATGATATCTAACACGGCAAATGAGATTGCCTCATGAAGACAACCTGTTTTCTTGTTCGTATTAGACTGCCTTTCCTCCATTCAAGCGACAGATTCATGAAAACTTCTGCTCGATCCTATGCTTTAACGGAGGAGACAATCCGCGCCTTGTCGTGGATCTTGAGCTTCCTTTTGATACAAATTCAAAAAAGTGATTAAGTGAGGGGATTTCTCTTGGGTTAGTTTAAGCATTCTTAGATTTTGATTAGCTGCAGATTTTATTCCTGGTAATTTGCAGACTGTTTTGGTTAATTTCAAGCTAAGTCGAGTCAATTTGGTTGCTGATGTCTATTGCTGCGATGCTTGGATTTGGTTTGTTGATTTTCAAGGTTAAGATGAGATGGATTTGGTGATATATTGTAGTAAAGCCTCTGCGCCAGTTTAGTTGTTGGGTAATCCTGTCCTACTTCTCCACTAAATGGGCTGCTTTTCCTCCACTCAAAGGAGACAGTTCCCTGGATATGAGGATCCTGTGACCCTTGCTTCAGAAACAGCTTGTAAGCCTCTCCTAGTACTTTTCTTATGCTATTGTATTAACACTTTAAGTATGTTATGTGATACATCTTTGTTGAACTTAATTTCCTGTAGCAAGCCACCTTGTTGCATTCTGCAGATTGTTGCACTAATCCCAGGGATCGGAATAGTTAAGATTCTTTAATCTTTGATTTCCAGTCAGTGTTAGTGAAGTTGAAGCCCTCTTTGAGCTTTACAAGAGCATCAGCAGTTCCTTGATTGATGATGGGCTGATCAACAAGGTAAAATATTCCTTACCAAGTAGCTTGTTCTCTGCAACAATTTGAAGAAAATAGTAGGCAAAGTCATGGCAGTATGTTTCTCTCTTTGATTGATGGCCAAAGACATCGGCACTGATATTCTACATTTTAGTTATCTTGGTTCAAATTAATGTTGAATTCGTTTTATGTAATGCAGGAAGAGTTTCAATTGGCTCTATTCAAAAACAGAAAGAAAGAAAATCTTTTTGCAAATAGGGTAATCTGCATCTTCTTCTTGTATAATTATTTACTTCTTGTGCTTTTTTAATGTTGATATGCTCTTTTAGGGAATGGTTAGCACATACCTGAAATTAGACCTTCTTTCTAGCAGATATTTGATCTTTTCGATGTTAAGAAAAAGGGATTCATTGATTTTGGCGATTTTGTTCGATCTCTCAATGTCTTTCACCCAAATGCTCCTCAAGAAAAGAAACTTGAGTGTAAGCTTTATTCTTCCTTGCAAAACTGATTGCATTAACTCCAGAATCTCTTATTATAAGCGATTTGACTTGGACTCTCGTTTTTGCAGTTTCCTTTAAGCTATATGATTTAGATGGCACTGGATTTATTGAGCGCCAAGAGGTAAAGCAGGCAGTTCTCCCAAATGCTTCAATCTGGCTTGCGAGTTTGTGTTACATGCACATAAATTTAAGTTATCCCTTTTCTTCTGAAACAATATTGCACCATTTTTTGCAGGTCAAGCAAATGCTGATTGCTCTTCTTTGTGAATCAGGTATGAAGTTGGCTGATGAGACTGTTGAGGTAATACTTGATAAGGTGAGCCCTGCTTCATTTCACATTGGAGGCTTCATATATCATTTTGTGGAATACCTTACTGTGCTTTCAGCAATAAGTGACTTGTGATTTCCTTTGTTCTTTCCCGATTGAGATTTGCAAGTCTATTTTGGAATGGTCACTGAGTTTTGAATATCTGTTGGCAGACTTTCATGGATGCTGACATAAATCGGGATGGAAAGATAGACCAATCGGAGTGGCAGAACTTTGTTTCTAGAAATCCCTCGTTGTTAAAAATCATGACCCTCCCCTACTTGCGGTGATGGATTGACGCTCCTATTCTTGGCATAATAATTCTAGTTTTCCCCTACGAAATTCACTGATCATTATCATCTGATATATTGTTTCTGTCATTTTTGGATTGCAGGGATATAACGACAGCTTTCCCGAGTTTTATTTTCAACTCTGAGGTTGATGAGATTGCTACCTGATAGATTCCTCTAGGATTACCAGTTTTGGCACCAGGATGCTGGTGCAATTGACGGGCAGAGTATACCGGGTTTCATTTAAAACAGATTGCGAAGGGCTGTGAACTGGGGCTGGTGCAATCAATTGATTTATGTAGTTGGAGACGAGCAATTATTCCGGAGGATTTCACAATTGCAACGCACTATTGTTGTTCAGGTTGATTGTCTCTTCGTTCTTAGCTTTAAAGAAGAGAACAAATAAAAAATCGTATTTGGTTACTCGGGAGTTCAGAAGGGACCCCTCTGCGTCGAAATGCAGGTTAGGATGTAATGGATGAGTGCAATGGACAGGGGACCAATTGAGAGGGGATCACGTCGCAGTTTTGTGAGTAATTCATCTTTTGATTGAAGTGAATAGAATTGCTCTAAACCAATTGGTATACATCATTCAAGTCTTGCCTGGGGCAATCTTGATTACGGATGAGGAGATAAAAGAACAGGCAAGCAACTGGGATTCTTATGGCGGATGGAAATAAACATGGGAGAATGTCCTCTTTGGTGTCTGGGTAACTGCTATTAGGTCAGTGACTGACTGACTGACTGACTGATTGGCCTATCAATGGGTGACACTCTCCTAGTAAGTAGTATACATTTTCCCCTAATTTATAGGATAGAAACCGTGGGCGTGGTTGAGTGGTTCGGCACTCATCATCCAAATGGAAGGACTCGAGTTCGAGTTCCACCTGCAGTGGAGAGCTCTTAACCTCTTAAATGGTCTGACCTGGAGCGATCCGGATTAGTTAGCTAAACAAAGTTCAACTGGAAATCGACCGTTTATATATATATATATATATAAAAAACCGATGGTTTGTTGAAGGGAAAAGACCCATAGGTTGGTAAATGAACGCCCGGCAATTGGGTGTTTGGAAGAAAAATAGAGGACTTCCATTTCTCTGAGTTGGATCACCAGAACTTAGATTACTCATGAATAGGTCGATAGGCCTGCCACAAGACAGAGGAGAAGCATTTGGCCCAAGACTGAGCAGCCAGCTAAACCAATCTTCACCCCTCTGTGGTCAACGGCTTGACACAGCTCATCTTGTTCATCCTCGCCTAGGGAATGTCTCATCTCATCCTACACTGTGAAATANCCAGAACTTAGATTACTCATGAATAGGTCGATAGGCCTGCCACAAGACAGAGGAGAAGCATTTGGCCCAAGACTGAGCAGCCAGCTAAACCAATCTTCACCCCTCTGTGGTCAACGGCTTGACATAGCTCATCTTGTTCATCCTCGCCTCGGGAATGTCTCATCTCATCCTACAGTGTGAAATAAATGCACATCTTATTGGAGCGGCTACAACTTCACCTGGAATTTTCAGTCCATGGATATAATATAGCTTCACTTGGTTATTCGAGAAGCCTCACAGTCTTATATGAACAACCCCGTTTTGCCGAACTCGTCGGTTCATTCCCTATTTCCTTCTTTTGGGCTAACATCAATTCTAAGGGGGCTTCATTTGGATAAAATTTTATTCTGATCCGATTACAATAACTTTATACCATGAATGATGATAAGGCTTACTGTGATACAAGATTATATGTTGACTAAAACATTACATTGTGCAAAACACGCATATTTTGGAATAATCTGACGTTCACCTGAAAACGAGTGAATTTGGAAAGAAAACTTGCAAGTCAACTCCCAGTGACCTGCGAATCGATAATTGGTTCCAAATTCAGAGATGCTGACAAGGACAGGTCTTCCTTCTTCGTCATTGGTCTCCTGCAGGGAACCTAACCTTCTCATCTCCCTTCGTCCAACTCGTGCTCCCTTGGGATTTGGAAAGAAGACTTGCAAGGCTACAGCGACTGACCTGTGAATCGATAATTGGTTCCAATTCCGTGATGCTGACGGAGATCCTTCTTCTTCATTGATCTCCAGCAGAAATCCTCAGTCAAATACCCTAACTGTTGCCTTCTCCGTTCCTCCACCTTGCGCTCCCTTTTCTCACGCACCTCTCTCTCTCTCCCTCTCTGTGCATCCTTGATCATCTTAGGCTTGCTTGGTAGAGTACCTCTGCACTGCCCTCCATACTGAAGCTAGCTTCCCTCCCAGTACATGTCGAAGATCGCCTGGAAAAAATATATATATTAAACGTTTCCTGACCACAACCATGAATTGCTTCCATTTCAAGGGGCAATCAAAGTCGAAGCAGGATATGGAATCGCATCCCAAGCTTGAGAGACGGGACATTCCCATGACCTTGAGGGTGTCGAAGCAAACAGTCAAGTCCCCGACACTGAGCTCGTTGCCATCGACTCCAGGGAGCATAGCAGAGCTGTCCAAGGAGAAGGCGCACACTCTGAGAGTCTTCTCGTACGAGGAGCTGAGGCGGGCCACTAAAGGGTTCAGCAGGAAGCTGATTATAGGAGAAGGTGGTTTCGGGATTGTCTACAAAGGCACTGTCAGGGCCGTAAATGGCAGCAGTAAGCCTCTCATCGTTGCCATCAAGGTGCTCAAGGGCAACAGTTCGCAGGCATGTGAAATCCCATCCTCCGTTCTTTCACTTGTACCCTCTTTAACATTAACTGTATATAACATGTATACATGTAAAGAGGATCGTGATGATATCTAGTCATACAAGAAGGCGTTGAATGGCTTTAATCTTTGCTATGATTAATCATTCCGATAGTCATTTGGATCTTGCTTAATAGATTTGCAAGTGGTTCGATTTATTGCCATGCTAATTGCTTGGGTTAATTAGATATCAAGAATGTGTTGTCCAATAAATCATCCCATCCCTAGATTATTTTTGTATCTGGAACATTTTATCATAGCAGCATTGCTAATTTAAACAGAAGGGTGAGAAGAATTGCTCCAACTCTTTCCTTGCCTTCCAAGTTACCCTCTTGTTACCATGTTCTGTCATTAATTCACCCATATTGCTACTATCTTTACGTAGGGCCAGAGAGAATGGATGTCAGAAGTTCAGTTCCTCAGTGTCGTGAATCACCCGAACCTCATAAAGCTCATTGGCTACTGCTCCTCAGAGACCGAGAGAGGGGTTCGCCTCCTCTTGGTTTATGAATACATGGCCAATAGGAGCCTAGATTATCATCTCTTTAACGTAGCTCAGCCTTCCATTCCGTGGAAGAAGAGACTAGAGGTCATTCTCGGAGCCGCCCAGGGACTGGCTTACCTTCACGAGGGAATGGAAGTCAAGGTAGACGAGAACATCAGACGATTAGCTCACCTGGCGCCGGAAAAATTAACAAACAATTTCTTGTGAATACGATATGGCAATTTCTCTTCCTCTGCTGTTACAAGTTCAGATCCGCTTCGTTGAAGAGTACCATTGCAACTTGCTGAGGTTTCTCTTCCTCTTTTTTTTTTTTTTTTTTTGCCAACTGAAAGGTGATCTTCCGAGATTTTAAATCATCAAACGTGATGTTGGATGAGAAGTTTAATGCGAAGCTGTCCGATTTCGGGTTTGCAAGGGAAGGCCCAGTGGGTGACCGTACTCATGTTACAACACGGGTAAGTCACTAGTATTTGCTGCCTAAATATTTGAATCTGCATTAACGCATATGGATGTGGACGAAACGAGTACCATCATATGTAGAGCTGACAGTAATCAGAAGCGGTGACTACTGTCTTTCCGGTGTCGGTTTACTTTGTTCGCCAAAAAATTTATTGGTTTTTCTTATTTTGGACATCCTTGACAGTACTTGGTGCTTATGCCATATGCAATGTAGATTCTAGGGACATATGGATATGCTCCACCTGAGTATCTCGAGACAGGCTACCTCAGAGTCTACAGCGATGTATGGACCTTCGGGGTTGTCCTCTATGAAATCCTCACGGGAAGGCAGGCGTTGGATAGAAACCGACCGTCGGAGGAGCGAAAACTGCTAGACTGGGTGAGAAATTTCCCAGTGGACAGCCAGGAGTTCGCAGAGATTATCGACCCAAGGCTCAGAACACAGTGCCCCATCTCTTCTGCTCGGGAAGTTGCTAAACTGGCGCAGAAGTGCCTGAAGAAGAACCACGAGGATAGACCGGCAATGTGCCAGATTGTATCGGCCTTGAAAGATGCCATCAGGGATTGCCCAGAAGCAAGCAGTTCTAGCCGTGGGTGTTGGAATTTTTAATCCAACGTTAACCTAGAATAATTATGTACTACAAACTATACTATATAAGACAAGACCCAATTAAAAGTGAGAGTAATTTGCATCTCTTTCCCCCTGTTACAGTCAGGCTATACATCTCATTTGCAGAGGAATGAATGGCTATTTACCTTCATCTTAGTGTATATCACATGATTTATAAAGATTCTAATAGGTGTCCTCGTGGGTTGGAGAATCCCAAACTGCGGGAGAGTGGGTCTGATGGCTCCTTTTGAGGGCTGAGCTACTCCTTCCGATCGCCCCCAGATCTTGCAAGAAAGTGAAGTTCGGGCAAGATCACCCGGAATGGTTTTCCAACACTTAAGTTAGCACAGTGGATAGGAGAGGAGAAGGTGAGAGGAGGGACGGTAAGAATGAAAGGTAGTGTCTTCCCTGTCCTATCCTATGAAGGTTTATGGATATTTATAGAGCATACCTGAGCTGAGAGTTGACGTGATCTGATTACTCATGCGGGCGCATGGAGATGTGACCCAATCTTCCTCAGTTGGGCATTGAGGGGGCTATAGGCATTCGGCTGCACGGGGAGCCATTGAAGGTGGCTATGCGGCGACTCCTTACGGGCTCGGCGAGTCGGCTCTACCGCCATTTGTGGAGAGGTTGGACTGACCTAGACTTGGGCAAAATTCGGCATGGTCCGATAATACTGTGCTGGGACAGATTAGACACAATTGAAGGATAGAAAAAATCTAATTTATAAGCTCACTTATAATTGCAAATAAACTACAATCAAACAAGATTATCGGACTATCAGATCGGGTCAGGGTCGTCCCTGTCTTATCGGACCGTGCCAGCCTGATACGATATTCTAAATGGCCGTGCTTGGGCCAACCCTTATTATGCCGTGTCATGCCGGAACGACTCAATAAGACCGGGTCGGCACAATTTGCCACCTCTAGACTGACCGACCCAACCTCACTCGGTACCGTCCAGGTTTGATTATAATAATACTAAATAATTTTTTGAATTGATAATGATGTGGCTTAATAATAAATCAATTTCCTTCACGCCAGAATAGGGATATCTTACCAATTTCATTACAATTTTTTTATGGTAAATATGATATTTAGTAATTTAATTAATTATAACTAATTTATAGTTGAGTTATTTAACTTTGTCATTAAATTATTTTTTTGGTTTTCCAATTTTTTTAAATCTGTGATTAACAGGAAATGATAGTCGGCTTAATATATAACCAGTAGGACTGTCAGTACTTAATTCTCGGCTTTATTCATATTCGCGGCAAACTCCGACGATTTCAGTCTGTTTGCCGGTCTTTCCGATCGGAAGCCCTAATCTCTGTTGCAGATGGAGAAATCTTTCACTCTGCTTCACACGATTGCAGCTGCCGGGGCCTTCTCCGCCATCTCCTTCTGGTAATCCTTTCCTTATTTTTCTACAAACGTATGGCTTCCAGATTCGAGTTCGGGGCTCAGCGTTCCCAATTACTTTACTTGGGTTTGATTCTCTGCTTGTCTTTTAGGTATGGGTTCATGTTTGGGAGAGAATCAGCTCGGAAGGAGCTTGGGGACTTGATCGAAGATCTTCGCCAGAACAGTGGCAGCGGCGGAGATTCTTCTCCTCATTCGTGAAAGTACCCTTCCTGTCTCTATCTCTTTCACTCTCTCTGCGATGTAGAACGATTTCCCGTTTAGTTTTTCAATGTAAGCCTCTAAGGGATCCTACCAAGGTTAATGTATGTTGCCTGTCCAGCTGTAGATTTTTCCTGGTAATATGCAGCGAATTCGATCTTTGAGCCTTTTCGTAAATTTTGAAAGCATTGATTTGGCAAAAGAACGTGATTTCTTATTTTGGCTGGATGAGATTCTTCTTGTTCATGTATTGACGGCTGTCCTCAATACAAAGTATACTCATAGTCCTCAGATGGTACATCACTCTTACTCCCTAATAGTAGAACGTGATTC
The DNA here is from genome assembly GCA_900006705.1 of Sonneratia caseolaris. Classification (NCBI taxonomy): domain Eukaryota; kingdom Viridiplantae; phylum Streptophyta; class Magnoliopsida; order Myrtales; family Lythraceae; genus Sonneratia; species Sonneratia caseolaris. The sequence continues at coordinate 882,748 of CXYZ01007879.1, forward strand.
AAATGGCAAGATTTTACTCTAACGTTATTTCTTTGAATGCTGGGTTTCAGTTTAGAGATCGTGTCAGGTTCTGATGATAGAAGAGAAATATTTCAGGATAAAAGTTGTACAGTTCAGAGGCTCTTATATTGTTTGGTTACATGCTTGCCGTTCTTTCGGTTACAGCAACTTTCACCGAAGTTATTTAATTTCCTATTCTATTTTCAGTTTATTGGGTTCACAGGTACTACAACATTTTATGACAGAGTAGAATCATACTTGTAGGTGGTGTTCATCTGATTGATGTCTCCTTTTGGTCCTTTTGAATTCCATCCATATCCCTATTTTCCCCTAGGAGAAGGAATGAAAAACATAGAAAGTGGATGTGCATCATGTTTTTTTTGTAACAACAAAGAACCGGAAAGGATAGATATGAGTTGCATTTGCCTATGGGCAAGCTTAAGTTTGTGTTTACTCTTCTTTGATGATCACATAACTCAGGAAATGCATTATGACTCATAGATTACAGTATTTCTTTTTCTCAATGATAGGCATGACATGCCACAACTTCCCGGTGTGTATGCATTCTGTTAGTGTGTTTATATATATATATATATATATTATATGAACTCTTTAGACATGAATAGGCAAACGATTGCTTTCTATGGGCTAACTTCTCTTCCTTTGACAAACTTCTCTCTTTGATAAATTCCGCATTTACATTCCATCCTGCAGGAGTCCGAATCTGAAAATTGGGGTTTTCAACCTTCCTTTTACATGCCCTTGACAAACTCCACCAAGTTCTGCCAATTATCCTTTTAGTTCATCCTCAAAAATGTGTACGCACTTACTCCATTGCCCAAAAAAAAAAACCCTGCTTGTCTACAAGAAGTGTGCATTTTCTCCTGCTAGTTCTGCTTCAGAAGCTCCAGCTGCCACCTTTACTTGCTGAACTAAGCCTTTTGGAGATGAATAGCCATGGTTTCAAAAAGGTGATTTTAGTTTTTACTCTTTTATCCGTTGGTGATGTGAGAAGCCAACCAGTAATGATTACATTATGCTCAGTGTTCATAGAGACTCATCATGATCTGGTTCCTACGAGTCAGAAAGACAATTTGGTGGGGAAGCCGAGCAGATCATCATTGCGAGAGGTTGGGATTCAACAAAGACAAGATTCGAGTCGAGATTCTCATTATCAGAACCAAGTGTAAAACAAAGATCTAAGGGGGCAGCCCCTAGCATTAGCAAAATATCTGTCACTGACGCCATTGCAGAGATGCATCCTTGCAGAGAGGGTTACGGTCTTCATCCCTTTCAGCTGTCTATTTCCAATTCCTCCTCAGATTAAAAACGATAAGGAAAATTCATACAATTTGTGTTACATCATGTATCCTATAGAAAGTAGGTTCACAGATACAACAGATCAAGTCATACCACACAGATAGGTGTCACTACAACTTCCACTTATTGACTTCTCACAGACTGCTGTAACAGTTCACTTCAAGCCAGTCCAGGGTATAGAAGAGCCCTCAACAATCGGATATTGGGAACACGGACCCAATCGTTTCCCCTAGCCGGTAGCACTTGATGTTAACGGGATATGGGCCCAACTGGACGTGGTTATCCTCTTGGCCCACAAAGAAGCAGAGAGTGTAGAGGGCCACTTCGAACTCGGGGCTCACCCCTACCAGCGTGCTCGACACGGACTTGAGGACTCCGTTCCACTCGAACTGGATCGTCAGCACCTGGGTTTCAGAGTCGGGCTGCAAGTTGATAGCAACCACAAAACATCAGTTGCTTACTAGTTCTTTCTTTGGCACTATTCTAGAGTGGAGGAAATATCACTCACAATCTGGCCGCGTCGTCTAGGGAATATGTAACCTTGGTAGTCAACGTTTCCTTTCGCCTCCTCCAAGTAAAACTGCACGATTCAAAACGAAGTATATAGGTTGAGATCTGCAGAACCCAATACGCACAAACGTACATACATGCATACATACGTTAACGTGGAACACGGTGGTTTTGGCATAAAAGAGTGGGATCCTCAAGGAATGCAATCAATTATGGAACGGAACAATTTCAACCTGATCTTTGATCACATTCTCTTTTTATAGATTAACCCCATATTGATTGAATCATGCTGTCAGTTCTATTAACCGTTCTCCATCTGCCTTGAATTTCCAAATATCAACTAGTGAAGCAAAGAATTGAAGGTCATGGGAGTTTTCGATTGCAAACCTGAAGCCAATTATGGAAGCCCGAAACCTCTTCCTCGCCCCGCTGCTTGATCTCCCCGACAAACACGTGCTCAAACGCCGAAGAGCAGCCAGAAGTTCCACCACGACCGTGGAGGTTAAACCACAGCCCTGTCATCATCGCCTTGAATTCTTTGTAGTCTTGGGACACAATCCCCTTTGCTGTTAAGTACCTATGAAGGTACTTAATTGGAGCAGTCCTGCTGATCTCTTCTATAAAAGCAGCCTGCTCATGCTTCTCCTCAGGTGTGACTTCTTCCCTGCACCCTTGATCGGGGTTGTAATTGTCGAGAAGAGAACAGAAACGAGAGAAAGTTGGCCTTCTTAGGACATCTTCCCCAACCCAACCGAATAGGCTTCCCTGTGCCATGTCATCCTTCTGATAAACCTTCTTTCCCTCTCCACAGTCTATCTCATAGTCCTTCCCGGGGACTAGTCGGTTCAGGTCGAGTTCCCACAACTTGTTACATGCATGTGACAGGTCAGAGAGCTCCTCCTCAGTGGGCTCTATGGATCCCTCCATCTTAACCTCATTTGAGTATTCTTGCTCGCTCGCTGGGCATTTATATCCATTCCAGTGGTCCATCTGAACCTGATTCATGCGGACAGAAGTTTGTGGACAGATGCAATGGAAGATATACATAGCATCTCAGACATCCTTTTGTCATTGCACTCAGATGGGTCAATGACTGAGAATTATGAAATTGAGAGGCAGAAAATTGTAAACTTCAGGTGAATAAGAATCTCTGATCGATGTACTTTCAAGTATGGATTACACAATCAACCAACAAAACTATATGCAGAAAAGAAAAGCTTTATGCTCTAATCCTTCTTGAATTGTTAGCCAGTCGGAGAGAAACTACCTTGTGGTGTTTCTTGTGAGGCTTTTTACCAACAGTCTCCCACTCCCCCGTGTTCTCCTCATTATGTTTCTGTATAATGAGACATACACGAGGGATTCAAAATCCTAATCAATGAAACATTCTCCTTGAACATGAATTGATGAGAGGAACAGAATAAAAGGGTTTACCTCTCTCCTCCAGTTTGTTTGGCTGTAAGCATCCTCTCCATAATTTTCATACCCTTGATTCACTGCCTGAACAGGAAAATTCAGTGAATGAATAAGCAGCTCCACATAGTGAGATTTTCTTAGGATTCACCATTTACAAAATTCAACAGACCCAAAAAGGGGTTTTCTCCAAAGTAAGTATAAAATGGCATATTCTTGCCCATCGCCAAGCCTTGTCTGCCGGGATCTGACCAAATGTTTTCGTCATCTCAACAGTATAAAGTAAAGGTAAACTTTTTCTTGATGGGCCCTCAATGTAATTTTGCTCGTATTCAGACAAACATAGGTAAGTGAGAATAAACAAAACGGGACCCTCGAAGCTCTACCTGTTGGGGTCGCCTCGAAGGTCTGGAGCCCGCAACCTCCCACTCGTACTCTGGACGTCTAGTTTCACTCTGCTCCTGTCCACATTAACAAAGACTCAAAATCTCAGTCCAATTTCGTCAGACAAAGAGACGAAAAACTCGAGGGAGGAGGAATACTTCTCTGCTCCAAGCACCCTGATTGTGGCCGTGCCTGCGCTGGTCGTTGCCGTCTCTCCCTTCGTCTTGATCTCCTGAAACCACCTGCTATGCCGAGAATTAAGAACTACGAGTGAACATCATTTCTTTCGTAATATCGTCTAAAATGAGAAACTAAACCAGATGAAAACAATCGCCGATCCGGGCAATGGCAGACTTTGCTCACCTCAGCCCAGCTGGACCTGGACCGTTCATCACGCTGCCGGTCTTCGTTCCGATCTGCGTGGGCGTCACCGCCGATAGCCACGTCGATCAGGCCCTTGATCAGTCCTTCCATCTGCTTAACTCTTCACTGGAGAGAGAGGGAGAGACGGAGAGAGTCAAAGGCGTATGGAGGATTGGTAGTTGAATAGAGTTAAAGGCGGATGGATGGCCGAGTAACGGCGATCTCGTGATTGGATTTGTCCGTGGCCGACAGAATTTGGATCCTCAAACGTGTCGGCACGTAATTCTCTATTTATTTTTATTTTTTTATTTTTAAAGTTAATAACAGCCATGACAGAAGGTCTAAGATTATGACGCAGAGGAAGCCTAACAATAATTATCATTTGGGCTTTTCATAATCAGGCGACGAGCCCATCTGGCATTTCAAGGCCCAAATTCAGTGAGCGCTCGTTCACTCCACAATTATCGCGGGGATTGGGAAGAACTTCCTTGTCCATGGGCGTCTCCAACAATTGGGTATTACCGACATCCCACTTTCGGCTTATGTAGTAGCCATAGATGGCTTTTACTGCCGTATGACATAGAAGAACGAACTGCCATTATCATAGTAGTATCAATCCTTCGTGAAGAAGTTCGTCTGTATCGCCATGCAATAGTGTCTTCTATGAGCTCTAGCTCTGTCGGAGGTAATCCTCGGTGAAGAAGCTCCTCTATGACACCCTGGGCATCTCCAGGAAGTCTGAGATGTTCGGTTCCCAACCAAGCAGCGCATCGGACAGCCTTACATTATAATGATAACAGTTCTCCTCGTACTACGAAATATCATGAAAACCCCACATCTGCACAATGGCCGAGTGATTTTAACTGAGATAGAATTGGGCAGTTTCCCTTTAACTTCAAAGAAAGCGTGGGGATAGGGCTGAAGGCAACAGTTCCATTGGAAAGATGGAAAGAAACGTTAACTCCAACCGGTTGCAGAAGCAAAGATTTTGAGAGAACAAAAATAGACATATAACTAACAATACCACTCACTTTCCTTTTCATTTCATCATCATTTTTCTTCCCTGTTTTGATTCACGATTCATCATACAAGAAATACCAAAAGATTTCAAGGCCAAGCTAAAATCATCTCTCATGGCCCATCCCTCCCTCCTTCCATGATGATTTCTCTTATCTTCACATGAAGAAACCAACATTCAAAATGGGCAGTTCAGCATGTTACCCTTCTGATATACAGAGGGTGCCTACACTGTCTACCGTGCCATAGCCACCTGTCCACCATCATCTCCATGATACATACGAAATTGACATATTTTCCAACTCCGCGAGTGGCTACCTTAAGCAGCAGCCACTGTTCCTGTACGAAAAGGGCAATCCTCGGATTTGGAGGGGGAGGTGGTGGAGGACTTTCCCTGATCCTTCTTCCTCAGGGAAGAGATGTTTTGATTGTTCTGTTTGGCTTCATCCATATCTATCTGCTCTTGCCTGCAATCTTCGCTGCAGAACGCCGTGTCCCCTCTGCTCACCACACCCAAAATATATAAGAGCCAAAATCGACGAAAAAGGTTGTATTTTTTAAAGACAAAAGCGCGGCGGATCGATTCAATAGAGGGAGAAGAACTGGGGAAAGAGGGAGATCCGTTAAGCTTTCATGGGGTTTCTTCAAGTAAGAAGTCAACTGTTGAGGTTTACAAGTATCAAATTACGAAACTTTCATTCCTAAGAACGCATAGTTCTCGGGCAGACAACAGAACAATTATAAGCCAATAATCATCCAAGCTTTCCTAAAAAAGGACAAATTTAACTATTCACATTAAAAGAAGAAGAAGAAGAAGAAGAAGAAGAAGAAGAAGACAAAGAACTGCATTGCTCCATAATGGATGTAGATCTACAGATGAAGATCAATCTTTTTAACCACAGGAGCAACAAGAAGGAAACGGAAAGATGAAGACAGACAGTGCCGTTAAGTCAGAGATGTTGCAGATTCTAAATGCATAAAACATTCTAGTATCGTTTTGCCAAAGTTACTTTAATAGGAAAGAATACGAAAGAGGTCCAGAAAATATTTCTAATATCGCGGAGGCGCCAACCTGTACATGAAGATGTCCCGGTGGTTCCCCAGCCTCCTCTTGCAGAGGGCGCAGGATTCCAAGAAGTGGGAGCGAGGGTCCTCGAATCTCGGGTCGTAGTAGGACTTCCCAGATCCCGGAGACGAGACCGGAGATCCAATGTACTGGATGTTCCTATGGCTGCCCCTCGTCGGCCTCGAGGAGAGCGGATTTTGGTGAGCAAGAGTGCTGTTGCTGGAAACCCCAGTTCCCATGAACGCGCACTCGTCGTCTTCGTCTGCAGTGAAGAAGGGTCGTCTTGCAGGGTCCATGCTCGACGAGGGAAAACTTGCAGGAGTGAGCTGTGAGGGGAAGGAAGGAGGCGATGGATTTCGAGGGCTATAAAGAGCGGTAGTTGAGAGTGACGAGCGAACCTACTGAATCCGTTGGCTCAAACTTTCTGCTCTTTCTTGTTTCGTAAATAAAATTTTCCTTCTGGACGATCTGAACGATTTCTTACTTGCTAAAAGACTCACCTGCCCATGACCAGTTCGAAAATTACGATCACATGAAAGCACCCCCCGTGCTTCCACTCAATTTCAAAACAGTGGTCGCCCTGTCCGCCGTCCGGTACCGTAAATTCCTATACAACCTGTGATGATTCATCATTCTGATCTTTGCTTATGCTGTTGTATTCTGTGCCTAATCGCTTGCTTAGCAAAATCTAATACGGTCAGTTGCTTTCTACTAATGAATTATCGACTCTCTATCAGAACACAAATTTTGGGCCATCGCAGGGGTAAAACGGGAAATACACAGTCTCCCGTGCCTTCCTTCTCCCCTCAAGTTGGGAGTGTGGTCCCCTATCCTACCCCTCCCGACTCCACCCCACTCTTGATTAACCTAACCCGGCCCCACTCTGCCCAGTGGCGCTGCGGGTTTGCTACGCTTTTCTCAGGTTCCTTAGCCCTTATAATAATGCTAATAAATAAAAAACAAAAGTTCCATAGACAAAATGAAATTCAATGCGTGTCTGGTCCCACGCGTGTTGTACTGCGCGTCAACGTCACGATAACACCGCCATTTAACCAATTTGCAGAGTGGACTCTGCATCGCTCTTTCCCTCTGGTTTCCACCATCCCAATTGAATTGACATGACGACGTTTAAGTGCATTATTTTTACATTCGGAATTGCCATGACCGGCGTCGTCGACAGGTCAGTCGTCAACTCGGCATTCAGATGGCTAAGTTGACGACAAAAACAAAGGGAAAAAAGGAAACATTCTTCTTTACCATTTCCAGAGCGCAATTGAGAAGGGAAGGGAAGGGAAGGGAAGGGAAGGGAGTCTGCACCTGCAATCATCTTTCGTCCTGCGTCCTCGGATTTTGTCGTATTAGTATTTACCACCGCGACCCACCGAGCTACTCAGAGTCAGTCACACTAGCAGGGTACTTTGTACGAGCTGTGTGCTCTCGTTAGCTCTTCCAGACGACTCTTCAAGTTTGGCTTCCCCGACAGCACATAGGGATTTAGGATTTAGAAAGCACAAGTCGTCAAGTTGGAGAAAATACACATGAAGCCGGAGCCGGTTTCTGATGATGGCTGATCTTCGGGGCGTGGAGTCTGAGAACTAACGGTTGAACTTGGTCCGATTGTTGCTCATGGACTCATCGCAACCTCAGGCTCTTTCCACCCGGCATCCTCTGGTTAGAGGAGAGGCACTCGAGACTTTGCCGGGGCGAAGCTTAAAAAAGTACACTCGGTAATTGAGTAATATATTATTTACCATCTCTCTGTCTTTGAATGGCCTGGCCTAGTCACTCTGTTGCCATGCACTAGTACGAAAGTTACAGCTTCTTAAGGGGGCACAGTGCCGTGTTGAAGCTGGCGGCTAACCGCTGAGACTGCGATTGACATTGCCCCACAACCAAGACTAATCGCAACCAAGGAGTCTCATCAAAAATCCCAACCAAGAAGATAAGTTGTACGGCTGCTCCTAGGAGCACCTCCCTCCAGGCCTTAGCTGACGGGTGCCCTCTTCCTTCCCATAATCCCTGGAAGGGAGGAGGTAATAAGTAACTCCACCAGACCGCTTGCATCAGTTGTTTTGTCGTCTTGTCCCCACCGCTTTGCTTGCTTGTGGGGCCCCACTTCCCATACCCCAGTGGTTCTTTACCCCCAAAGACAACTTGTCCTCTTTTTAGTTTTTTTTTTGCCCCGGCATTCTTACTTATTTGTTAGTTGTCCCGGCTCACACCCTAATATGACGGGTAAAATATGTAAAGGGAATATTTACATATGTAAAATCTCATATTTAAAACCTCATTTACTTGGTATAGTGTAAAGAGTAAGCTTCAATGCCAAATTCTCTATTGCAACTAAAGAATCCATCAATACTTTCAATTAAATTTCAAAATTAAATTAAAAAAACAAAAATAAAAAAGCAAATAGGCTGCAGTTTGTACATCAATTTGAGCGTCAGCTTCAAAGAGAAGCCATCCCAATAAAATTAAGAAATTAAAACAAAATGAAAATTATATAGATATCAGAAAGGAGTAAGCAGAGAAAGAAGTTTTTTTTTGGGGGGGGGGGCTCAAATTCCATTCTTTGGGCTTCCCTTGGGCCTCTAAGTGGGCCGATGCTTTCATCAGTGGGCCGATTATATGGGCCTCGGCCCTATAGGAGGTACACCTCGATGCTGGAACTTCTCGCGCAGGAGCAGAGGGGGCAGGCGTGTACCACGCGCTCACACTCCGTGCACACACTCAAATGCCGGCACGGCAGCATGAGCACCGTAGCCGATCGCCTCCGACAGGCCTTGCAGGTCGGCTCTGACAGTGATGCCCTGTTCGGGTCTAAGTACACCGATTCCGCGTCCTCCGCCCCCTGGCCCTCAGAGGCGGCGGTGCCGTGACCGTCAACTTTCCTGTCATGCGCGCTGCCTACCATAGCCTGTTGGATCTGGGCGCGCAGTGAGGCCGCCGCAGCCTCCTGAGACATTGCTTTAGCCTGCCAGAACTGGACCTCAGCTCCGAGCTGGGAGGCGCGTGCATGCAGCTCTGCATTCCTGCGCTCCGCCTCCTTCACCTCCGCCTCCTTCTCCCTCAACCTCCGAATGAGGGATTCCTTGGCAACACCCAGCAGCGCACGGGAGTGTCTCTGCCTCTTCTCTGCTAAAGCACCCCGCAACTGCTCTCCCTGTTCGATGGATTACTATTAGCATTTGTCGAGAAATCACACAAGTTTTCGCGAAAAGCTATGGGGAACGTGGAAAACGTATTCAACGGCAGCCCTGTTTCTTGCCCAGTTGCCATAATTTATTATTCTTTAGGGTGAGTTTTAAGAGCCATTTTCTCCGCCACTTGAAACTTTCCGACTGGAAAGGGAGTAAGGAATTAATACAAATTCATGTCTTTTCCCCATAACGAGAATTTGGATCGAAAACCTCAAAAAGGTTTCTGCCAAATTTACAAAACTAAAGCTAAAACTTCGCAGTGACAAGGCTGGGTGCTCCTATTCCCCGTCCTTCTTCGTTTAAACCAAAAGCAAACAACCATATTCTATATTCCTCTCAGTTTTTTTCTTGATCATTTAAAAGTTTGTAGCTTTCACGTTCATTCCCCTTTTGGGGCTCTGAAGAAAGTTTTTTCCCCCCATAGAAAAGTTTCCCTTGAATTATAGGTGAATCGGAAGAATTAGAAAGTGCTGATTATATCTAAATGTTCTCAGGATTGGTACCTGAGCATGGAGGAATTGGTCAATTTCTTCCCTTTGTTGCCTGACATGGGCGGCAAAGTCTTCCTTAAACAGAGACAATATCGCAGGAGAGTGGTCGACATCTTTCTGCTGGTGGTGATGGTTGTAGGGGTGATGCTGATGATGGTTCTGCTGGTTGCTGAAGGACAACTGGAGCCCCGTCGAAACTGAACTATTGTGGAGCTGGGTGAGGTCTATAAGCTGCGGAGGGTGCTGAGGTTGCACGGAAAGAGAGTACACATTCATCGCTGAAGTCGAACCGACGATGCTATTGTCGACGGCCCCGCCCCAGATTTCTCTTCCTCTCTTGCGCTGATTAACAGTTCCTGAGAATTTTGTAAGCGGAACAGCTATTCAGGACATGGTACCGGAATCTGGTTCATTGCAAAAAAGAGAACAGAACAGAACAGAACAAAATTTTCTTCTTTTCCTTTTTCGCTTCCCAGGATGAAGATGATAATTTTTTGTTGCCGAACTTCAGCTCACCTCCATTATTGACCAACCCGTGTGGCTGATCGAGAAATATTCCCCCCGGGCGTGGTTGCAAGGGAAAACCCTGGCCCTCCTGCACGTTTCTGCATATTCATCGATGTACGACAGGAAAGAGAATTTTTCAGCAGGAGGAGATACGAACCTTCACACAACATATGCACAGGATGCAGGAAAACTTACCTGTTGAGGAGGAGAACGTTCGATGGGTATTGAGCTTGAACAGCCATGTTCGTCGAATCCACAGAGGAAGAAGGAAAAGAACCAGACGACTCTGAGCCTCGATGGCCCGACGAAATCAACAACCGATATAAATCATCCTTCTAGTGCCCATTCCCTGTCCACGTTTCTGGCTCCCCTCATCTTCGTCTGTCTCTTCCCCTCTCCTTTTATGGGAATCGGTTTCGTCTTGTCCAGATGGAGTCTTTACGTTTTATGGGCAATTGGGCAGCATCGAACAACAACTAATAGAGCACCGCTCCTGGTTGAATGAATGTGGGCGTTTTCGGGTTGATCTTGGGAAACTCATACTCCTCCTTTAATTTTTAGTGGCTTTATATATGTTCTCCTCTCTCAACGGAAACAAACAGCTATCGATTCTCAAATTAATTAATTGTTACCATTGCAGCAGCAGTAAGTGAAAAGATATATATATTCATTGTTAAACAGTAAATTTGACAGAGATATATATACATATATATAGCTGTTCTTGATCATCAGTATATTCCCTGCTGGTAATCCTGTGAATCAATGTTATTCTGCATGAGTTGGTTACCATATATTCGGAAAATATACCCTTGTTGCTATCCTAATTAATCAAATGAGATAATCTTCAATTTTTTTTTCTGAATTGTAGATTTTTTTCCCAAGTATTTTCTTTTCCTTAGAAAAAAAAAGATTTTTTTTACTTGGTGCTGAAGGTTTTCGAGTTCCCAAAAGCGGCATTCCCTCTTATTTTCTCATCCCTTTTCCTTAACTTAGAAAACAGAGAAGACCTGCAACCTAATTAGCAATCTTTGCTGTTGGTTGAGAAATCCTTGGCTTCCTTCTTTTCCCCTCCTTCTCCCCGGAGGTGATGTTTGATCCCTTGCTCCCTTCTTGACTCTGTCAAATTGCATAATCATCCTTACCAAAACCAACTCGGGTAGGTCGAAGTGGCTCGGTTCCCCCCGCATCTCCAGTAAGCTTTTAGATGCAAGTTTTGTTGACAGAGACAATTCGTGATTGCAAAATTTTTGACTCTTTATTAAACCGACTAAAATTTGAACTTGTATTAATCGGGACTTGTCGGTTCTAGAAAAATCATCCTTTCCCAACACCTTATTATTACTACACTTAATTATCGAGGTAGCTCAAGAGAAATCAGGAACAAATAAGGGGCGGCAGTATTTTCCTTTCTACACTCGGTGCTCATCTGTCGCATTTAAAAAGAAAACCCATGAAATCGACCCCAAAAAGAAGGAAAAATTGGGACTTAATGGTACTTTTTTAAGCATGAGTGCTAGCTAATATTGGGTGGCTACAAGTTTTTGACAGATAATAAGACAACATCTGAGGCTGTGCGTTTTCTTGCTTTGATGAGGTGGACCCCTCCTCCCCATTTCAAGCAACTGCAATATTCCAACCCTAATGCATATGATGCATGAGTGCTCTAGCTAGAATATTTGCATCCATGATGATGATGATGATAATGATGATTATGACTCGTGCAAGAACCACAGATTGATTTCATCTATAGCTATCTCATCGACATATCTGTGGTCATCTCACATGGCCAACATCAAGCGCAAGGTTCACAGAGAGAACGGAGGAAGGTGCACACACGACTCGATTTTCGCATAGGAATGAAAACACCCAATCAATCCCTACCAATTTCCCACTATTAGCTTGTTTCTGAGATTTGCTCGATCGATTGTTGTTACTTTTCCTCCAAGGAATGGCAATAATTACCCGGTGAAGGAACATGGAGGAAATTTCACACCAATGATGAAAAGGGCACGTTTACATACGATTGGAAACATCTTAATTAGTGGGTCAACCAACTACTAATAAGCCACTTGCCGAATCCCATGAAGAGATCGGCAAAACAAATGGAAAATTTTTAAAAAAATCAATCAAAAATCAGAGGGATTAAGTGAGATACGGTCACAATTAAGTTAAATAGCGGATGAATATTATTTATCTACGTACCTAAATAGTTAGGATCAAATTAGAATTGATGTAAACATCCAATCAAGGGTATATATGAGGTAATGAAGCGACCATTTTTTTTTTCTATTCAAATCAATTATGAATGGTTGGTGTAATTATTCGTACAAAATTATCGATGACTGATAATTAAGCTCTTGGTTCCTGGGAAATAAATTGGATTGGAGAATGAAAAGGAAAATAAAATTCTAAAAGATAAGGAGAGGGAAAAAAGGGGGGCCAGATCATGACGGGGCAACACTTACTTGTCCTTTGGCAAAGGACCCCACAGCACAACAAGAAGTCGGCTCTCAATTAATCGACCGCGCGGCCAAATCCCTATTGACTGTTTCTCCTCCTCCTCCTCCTCCAATTTGGACGAATTCTCTCTCAGTCACGTCACTCTTTGTCGTCTCTTCCCCCTTTGTTTGAATCGTTCTGCTGGCTGCTTTCTCATGTGATGTGGAGATGTTAGGATTCGAGATGGATGTGCCCTGTCAAATTCGCGATGATTTTTCCATGTCCACAGGATATCAAACCAGTCGAAATAAAATGAATTTATATATCAATGGCATTAAATTGTCATCGTGCATGGGGCCATCCAAACCAAATCTCCTAAATATTCAAATCAGGCTTTGCCCCGTCCACCATGTTAGTTGACCTTACTCGCAAAAAGGCATGAAATAATAATACATTTTTTATTTTTAAAAAATAGATATATATCACATATACCAATTTAAATGGGTTTGGAATAGTGGGATGTGCCCGTGTCCATTGTGGGTGCAGTATAGCTTGTCCAAGAGGTTCACATGAATAAAAAATTAAATTCACCTCTTAATATAATATAATGTTTTTTTGGGCCAACAAAAATTCCCAAGACTTGCATTTATTTAGCCTTTTTCTAAAGGAATAATAGAAAAAATAATAATGAGCAAAAAAAAAAGCGTAAATATTCATCGAGAAAATTATGCATACATTGGATGTCGAGCGAGGGCTCTAACCCGTGCCTACTTCTGGTCGATTAACCTGTGACTATTTTGCGGTCACGTGTACAGCGATCGGTTGAGTTGGCTTATCATCATTAGTTCCAGGGACTTGTGTCCAGAAAACAGGCAATACATTTAATTTGGGGCATGATGAATTATTGAACAGGGAATCTTAAAAGCATTGCCATTCCTCTTTTCTTTCTTGTCGAGATCACGAGACATCCTCGACCCAGTCCCCGCCCGGATGTCGACTTTGGTGCCGATCATCAACCATATCTTCCTCCTGCAACCCCACCTTTTTTTTCCCCCTTCTTGAACTGTAAATTTATTGACATGGCGCCATCAGCTGTGCGTTATTCCAATTCTTCCACCTTCTACTCTCTGTGAAGTCCACCCAGCACCCACTTCCAATGCCTTTCTTCGCACCAAATGCACCACCGCCCACCTTTATATATGTACATGTATGTATATATATTCCCCCTCCCCACAAAAGCCTAACTTGTCAACAGATCATTGGCATCTCTATTGGACCATCCCAATTCAATTCAGCACAGATTTTTTTTTTTTATATATAAAATTTGTCTGTGTATTCCACTCGAGCGATCACCTCCTTGAACAACTCCTCGTGTTCAGGCATCAATTCTGGATAGATATATATATAGTGAAAGCACCCATAGCTAGTGAAAGGCAACCGATAGAAACGTATCAACTAGCTACACCTCACGGGTTTGGTATTGCCAAAATTATATGCCGCACAGCACACGGCCTCTAGCTACCTTGCTCGTTACATTCGATTCACTTTAAAAAAAAAGTTCATTAACTATTGGTGATCGGATGAGGCAATTGTGTTAATATCAGAGCCAATTGACCTTTTGAATACGTACCGTATGGAATCTACCCAAAAAAAAAAAAGAATTCATGGGGACAGGAGAGATGGATATATCGTAGCTTGCAGATTAAGAATGATAGGATGAGATTTTATATTCACATGTATTCGTAACGTAAAGCCCATGTGTTTAAGTTATCTCTGGATCGTGCTGGCCAACTAAATGATGCAGTTAATGGAGGAGATTAGTGTGGTTGAACTGTTAATGGACAGAAGAAGGATAAACCCTTTTTCTTTTTCTTGGGTGCAATTTCAATGCACTTTGTTGGGAATGGCCATCACCTCACATGCCGTGCAATTGTCTATTCCTAAGTGCGTTAAAACCCTACTACAACTTTTGGGAAAGAATCAACAGCCCTGCATCCGATTCTACAGAGGGTCTCCTTTTCCCATTGTTCAGACTCATAAGTCATGACATTTGGTTTTATAATATTAGATATATATATATATATATATATTCAGAAGAAAAAGAAGAAAGAGGACATATCAACATGGACTGGTGCCTTGATTTTATATGGGCAAGTAGATAGTTGGTCCTGGTCCCACTGCATGCCACTCGCTTGACTGTACATGTAATCTGTCATTATATTGTGTTGTCCCGATTGTGTTGCCACTTTCATTTCACGTATTTCCACCGACTAATGCAAATTAAACACGCCTCCCTAGGCAAATGCTTAAATTAATGCCATGTATGGGAATTTAATATAATGATATTACCAATCATATAAGATCAATATATTTTTAAATTAGTAATACATTTCATATGTTCATACTGTTCCTATCTTCCAATTTGCTCATGTTCATACATAATTCTCCTTTATAGCTTAAAAGGGCATATCTTAATATAATCTAGCTAGGGTTTCTTCAGTTAAACAATGCCGACAATCCATAAGCTACAGTAAAAAAAGTAAAAGTTGGAGTGGAATGCCAAAAGATCGACAGATAATGATCCTGTTTACGTGTCTAGTTTGCCAACCTCCTCCCTACTTTAGGTTTAGAAAGAGATGACAAACAAGATTATGAAATAGGACCACGTAAGATATCATATGCGTTCAGCCTGTCCATCTTTGTCAAATTATGACTTCTGAGGAACGATCAATACCCCGATCGACAATCTATAATAATCTTTAATCGGTGAGAACATAATGTATACATATATATATAATTAAGGGCATTAGCTTATAATAAGATAAATAGAGCTGTCCGGTCTAATACACTATTACTAATCAATAAATAAACACTACGTCCATAGCTCAGTTTATTTATTTATTTTTTCAATTGTATATAAGATTCACGAATCTAAAAAATAATAATAAAAGAAGAAAATAAAGGATTATAAAAAATTTTAAGAATCAAATATATAAATATTTTATTATTAAATTTAAAACAAAACCATTATATTAAATCTCATTTTCACCTACATGCAATTATTGGTTTTTTTTTCTTTTTCACGAAACGGGCGGCATGATGGCAATTAATCCGTGGGAAATAAGTTGTTTGATTTGGCCACCATGACTTGGACCGAAAGATGATGTCTTGATGCACCATATATATATATATATATATATATCTATTGTTTTACGTACAGCTGTGGTAGATTTGTTACATGAACTGACACTGACTGACGCATGTTACCATCTATTATTTACAAGTATGATGAGACACGATTCATCTTATTCTCTAACCATATTAATCTTTTACTTAATAAGAGTATATTCAAATGGTGAATTTTTTCTATATACAAAGCTATTTTGATACCATATTTGAAGTTGTAATAGATATTAAAATATTCCGATCGGTCTATGTAGCAAAAGCTCGTGCTTTTGACTGAATAGCAAATTGGCCGAGCATTATTGACACGCCAACAATGTTTTGAGCATATCAATAAGCGGGTCAAGACCAATATCGCCCCCCCACCGTTCACATCGTCTGATCAGAGAGTCCACTAACTGTTAGGGTCGGCTGGCCGTTTCTTTACTTGGCCTCAACGCTGTCCCTTGACCCACCACCTAGCGATGCGTGAGTGCGAAATGAGATGGCGTTTAACTGTTCAAGATCATCACAGAAGCTTATTTATTTATTAATTATTAAACACTCAATTCCCACTAGAGAGGTTAAACGGTTACTTTGGCCTGGAACTGGTATGAACCGCTCTCAAATTGGCATGTGGTCACTTTTATTGGATTGATGGGTGATTACGGCTTAAATATAAGAGATAGGCCCGTTGAATTAGAATCGTCCGGCACGTTTTCTAGTTAACCAACCTAGAACCATTTGGAACCCGGCCCACGACAATTACAAAAGCAGCTCAGATCGGCCCAGATCACCAAAAATGCAAGCAACAATTAGTTGTTCAATTTTAATTATATATATCCATTTAAAATAATTTTAAAAAAAATTAAAAGAAGGAAATGGTCATGGTTTATGACTCTTGGTAGATTTATATTTTTTTGAACTATGTCTCATAACTAGATCAACTCATTAAGTATAACCAACTAACTATAACCAAGTCAAACAATTATATACCTATTTTGCATCAGTTTTGACCGCCCAATTTAACATCTATACTTACCCCCACAAAACATTTCAAAATCAACCCCATCTTCCTTTTAATAGTAGTCACTAGAAATTTTAAATTATTATTAATCTTCTGATAGCAATTATCTTTTTTATTATTTAAATTTACATTTATCAGTGGTATTTTAGTGAATTTCAAAAATTAAATACTATTAAGTAATATAGATTATACGAGGAAAAAAACAGAAAGGAATTTTCCAATCAAGATGGGCCGGTGAACAAGTTAATCTTCAGTAAGAAAGAAGCCCATAGAAAGCCCAACACCAATTTCCTCGGTCCCCTTCAGCCGAGAATCATGGCTGCACCGAGTTCGAGGTCGGCGTTGGTCCGTGACGATTGTGTGATTTCTGGGTCTATGCGAGTCCGTGCGGCCTCCGGCGCCATGGTCCGCTAAGAGAAGAGCGACGGGCGATCTCGAACCCTCCATCTCTCTCTCACTCTCTTTCTCCATGTCTTCGACTCCCAAAAGGCGGGAGAAACCGAAACTCGCTCAGTCTTCTTCGTCGAGATCTTCTCTGCACTCACTTAGCACTCTGGAGCCTCCTTCGAGCTTCTTCCCCTCGAGGGAAGAGCTTCTCAAGCTCATCGCGGTGGTCGCGATCGCTTCTGCTGTTGCCGTTTCCTGCAACTTCTTCGCGGGTGTCATTAATCCCCAAGTTAAGCCATTCTGTGACAGCGAAGTCGATTCTGCGGAGTCTTCCCTCCACGGTCAGTTCTAATTTCCTCTCTTTGGTCCTTGCAAGTAAAGGTTGCTACCCTTGCTGCATTGCCTTATGTTTTGTCTTCAAAGCAGAAACTTCTATAATGTTTCACCTGATGTAAATCATCATTTGTCTTTCTTTGTGTCTGGGTTATGTGCTTATATAGTGATCGCAGTGTTAGCGCAAAAATTACGAATTTACAACTTTTGAGGACTTGATTCGCCTGGATATAGGGAATGAGCCAGTTTATGAAAATTGATGACTGTGAAGTTGTGAAGATAATGTGTTTGCTCTTGTGATCATATATCATGCCAGATTCGTGTGAGCCTTGCCCAATTCACGGAGAATGCCATCAGGGAGAATTGGAATGTGTTCAAGGATTCCGAAAGCAAGGAAGAGCCTGTGTAGAAGATGGAGATATAAATGAGACAGCTAAGCAACTTGTCTGTCCTGGGAGCTGGTCATTCAATTAAAATTTGTGATTATTAACTGACCAAGCTTGAATTCTTCTCCATGCCTACCTAATCTGTAATTATTCTTGATATGAATTGCAGTCAGAATGGGTTGAATCTCGTTTATGTGAATCTTATGCTCAACTTTTGTGTGGTGGAGCTGGCACAGCTTGGGTATGTCACTCTTGCTACTTCCTCTAGTCATTTATTTTCTGTTTTCACAGCACATGATCACTTGGTATGACCATTTGACAGGTTCAAGAGGCTGATATCTTAAATGATTTAGGTGGACAGCTGATCATGAAAAATTTTGGTGGGGATTCATCTCTTTTCATGTACACAAAAATAAGGGCAATGGAGACTATTGTAAAATTGTTGGAGACCCGGGCAAATCCTGCAGGGTACTTTCTTTTCATATGTAATATTGTTACTAGAGGCCTTTTATATTTAGCTTGCTGTGGTCACATCTCATCTATTTCTTATAGGATGAAAGAATTTAAGTGTCCAGATGCATTGGCAGAATATTACAAGCCATATAGCTGCTCCATTCGTCAATGGGTCCTTGAGCACGCATTATTTCTTGGGCCAATTTGCATATTGGTATTGCCACTCTAAAGGCAGATCTTCTGTGCTTACACTTTTAATAACAATTTATAAAGCTTGTTGACAGTATTAAGGTCTACAGCTTGTGGGTATTATGGTGTTAATCTGGAGAATTCGTAAGATGCAGTATCTGTCAACCAGGGTGGAAGAACTTTACAGTCAGGTAGCAAATCTGCTGCTTTCACATCTTATTAAATAGAATCGGTGCATAAACCAAATTAAAAGGGCATAAATTGATAACTTTGCAGGGAAATTCTTTTGCATCCATATTCATTGTGTTGACATTTTTGGGAGCTTAACATAATGTTATGGATAGGCCAATGGAATGGATTCACACTTTAGAGAAAGGTGGTGCTTTCTTTTCTTTTTATGAGTTAATAAGTATCTTTATACTGGTAATATGGACTGGGAAATTTTGAAAATCTCGGCATCGTACAGGAGTAGAATTTAGTTTCTATTTGCATGAAGTCAACACTGCAAAAATTTTTGGTTTCTTGAGAGTCTTCGAGCCTAGAAACCTAAAGGTAAATGAAGCTACTGGCTGTATGTTAGGTCTGTGACATACTTGAGGAGAATGCTTTGACATTCAAGGGACAAAATGGTGAACCATGGGTAGTCGCAGCTTGGTTGAGGGATTATCTACTTTTACCCAATGAACGGAAAGACCCCTTTTTATGGAAGAAGGTATGCCCCTGTCCCCTTGATTCATTTTTGTTTTTTTTTTCTTGCTTTTGTTGGAAGAGGTCAGTATGCATGCACAAACAAAGTTATTGTTGCAGGTTGAAGAATTGGTTCAAGAAGATTCCCGTGTAGACCAGTATCCGAAATTGGTGAAGGGTGAACAAAAGGTGGTCTGGGAGTGGCAAGGTTTGGGATGCTGTCTCATCCTTTGATTAGGTGGAATCAACATATTGCATCTAGCACAAACAACCTGGACGTATCAATTGATATTCATGTTGAACTCAGCACGGAGTTATCAATCTCAGTGCATGATCTTAAAAGAGAAATGGATTACCAGGTCCTCTTTGTTGGCAAGGAATTCAGTGAAGCTAATTGAGGAAATATGTTACTCATGTTCAAATTAAGATATGAATCATATGCTGAGATCATATGGTATGAGTTTGACATGAATTCTCTCTTTCTATTTTTGCTCTTCCCATTTTACAGCAGTTGAAAGGTCGTTGAGCCATTCAAAAGCAAGAAAAAATAGCGAGACAAGCAAATCAAAGCCCCCTCAAGTCAGGGATGCTAGTTCACAGCGTCAAGGGTTGAGAAGTGGTATTGCCCCAAACTCTTGACCTTCACTCCAGGACTGCATAGCATACCCAATCCTTTTCCAGTTTTATTAATTTTTATATCTCACACGTGACACGTTTTTATACCTGGATATATATATTAATAATTGCTCATGCAAAATTTTTATGTAGAGCCTAGAGCCTTGATATTGTGAAGGAGAGGAGACACTAGGGGCTTCTGCATAATTACTGTCATTATCCCATTGTGGAGGATTGAAGCCCTTTCAAATTCATCATCTGCTTATGATTCTGGTCTTTCCTGGAATATCGTTTTCCGCTTTTTCATTGTCATGGAGTCGATAATGGTGAGAGAGGTCTCACTATCTGGTTCTTATTCTCTCTTCTCTCGGTCTCTTCCACCCTGTTTCCAGAGGACTCCCAGCGTGAAAAAGGCAAATACGTGAGTAATGTACATAGATCTGATTTGATGATCCGAAGGTTTTGTCTTTATTCTTCAGAGTTACTTATCCCTGTTCAACATAAAATCTCCCTGATATTGATCGGTGGTTATTGTGAATCTTCTTTTTCCAGTGGGCTGGAAAGTTTCTTGTTTGACTTGAAGTTGAAATCTATGGGCAATGGTTTTTTTGTTGGTAACCCCTACTAGTGCATCAACTTTGTTACAACTGTTATTCTGATATGATTAGTTTGCCTTCTGATTACTGGCTGCACACCTGCTTCAATGTATGATAGCTGCATGGTCCTTGCCGAGTTTCCGGATCATGGTTCGGGAGTAGAAGACATACCACTTCGATGTTCACTTACCGCTGTATGGGACATTGTTTCTTGTTCATCGACAAGTTTGATTCCGTCCTCTGTTCAGCTTGAGTCCAAAAATTAGGCTGAATCGTGGGTGGTGCCTACTCATCGATGGTCTGATTCGCTTGTCCTCTTCTTCTTCTTCGCAGACCCACTCTACTTTGTATACATTTAAGCTATCAACTTCACTCTCGGTCTCGCAAGTGGTCGATTGCCTTAGATGGGCTTCATCGGGACAGTGTACTGCATAATGCATAGCATTCAAATCCAGCACCATTGTAGATGGCTATCTTACGTGAGACAAAAATGCAATCATTACAGATCCTGTGGCGTTTAAGAGGATTTGAAGTTGGGGAGATTCATCCAAATGAGACCCAAAGAAAAGACAAATTTAAAAGGAGATGTGCGGGTCACCGGAGAGATCAATTATTGACTGATAATGCAATAATTAGTGCTTTTGGGCCTAGATGTGAGCGGACTCGTCCCATTACGCACACGACGAGATAAAATACAGTCACGTTAACATATTAATTAGAAAATTAATACAATGAGTCTAATCTTGTCCATCTGTCGCGTCATGAGGGATCCGTGGCCCAATGGGTCGTCGTATTCATCGTTATCTAGTTATCTGTAAAACGTGAGGGGGGACATATTATATAAAGAGGGAAGGGCTCCCGTCCGCGCATTTATTCCATGCCTGAATAGTCCTAATGTTGCAAGGTCGGTCGACACGAATGAACGGTGGACCACATGAATTTTAAATTGATAATATGAAGATTCGAAAGTGTTCCCAAAATACATCTTCAAAATGGCAGTGTTATATTAGAAGTTGTATATATTTTCTTCCTCCTCTTCCTCTTCTTTCTAATTGAATCCCATATATTTTACTATTGACCGAAGCTCAATTTTACAACATATTAAAATTTTAATTTTAACACAGTTCACTAATATGATATTTCAACTGCACCATATGGCATAGTACGCCAGAAGGACCAGTAATTTATCAAGATGTCAGTAGCATCGTCAAATGATGACCACCCTTAGTTTTAATTTTAAGGAGGGTAAAATAAGAGAAGTAAATGATTTAGGGGAAAAAAACGTTTTGCATGATTAATAAGTAATTACATAATCATCTTTTATTTTTTGCAAGAGGTTTATTGGGTAAGATAATATTTTTCAATCAACTATATTTGATTAAATTGTTGGTCGTTTCAAGTCGCACGCCTGGTATGACGGGTAATTAAGGCTCCCAGAGGGAATATCTGCGTATACGAGACATCTTTAAATAACACCGAACTACTTAGTTACTCGATCCAATCCCCATTGTGATCAATAAAACTTCACGAGAATTGTTTGAGGTATGCAACATTTACTTGCTGGACTCGTGCCCCCCAGCCTTACCCCCGAAACAAGCCCAACATGAGTAGCTTCGTGCCGTGTACACCAATTTCAACAGGCTGCAGTGGGCCCTCTGGCTCTGGGATCGACACCCCGGTGTCTTTATTTCAAAAAATGAAATTTGAATTTCACCAATTTGATAAATTTCCCTGCCAATAATAGATTCTCATCAAATATCTTGAGCAGGGAGAATCAACTAACGAATTTAGAATTCGAATATCTCAAGAGCTGGTATTTGGAGTTTAATTGACGGGTCCTAAACTGTACAATAAATTATCCGATAAATTAGTTAATTGTTACAGTACCAGATACCACCGATATAAAAAAAAAGATTACGATAGGATGAAAAATTAAAAGAATAAAATAAAATTGAGAAATTGATGGTTCAAACACGATGTAAATGGTTCAAACACGATGGATGTTTAGTACAGTGATATCGTTCTCGGTTTAAGAAATATGTAGTTATAAATTCAATTGTAAAATTATACGAGCTCTTTTATTCATATGTTATCATATGACATTCTAAATTTATAGGTATTCCATCTAATCTAAAAAAAGAATAGGTTTTGCAGGAAAATTTTAAAAACCCCAAAAAAAGGGGACCAGAAAGGAACTTGTGCTTCAACGAAGATCCACGTAACCAATAAAAACATATAATATTCCTATTGACTTTATTATTTAATAAATTGAGTTGAGTTAATTTAATATTTTTAATTGATTTTAAAATGTCATCAATTAGTAACTAACAAAACAACCGTTCCATTCCCTCTTCTAACAAACATCTAAGCATGGATTCCCCATCCTAGATTCACGGATTTGCCCCCTCCATCTTTTCAGAATCACCGGACTGATCTAGCGATCCCCTTAACATGCTATCCTGACTTGAGGGTCAATTGCCTCCTAGCTCAGTCGAGTTGAAATGACAAGAGTACCCCCGTTTTGTGGACAATTCAAGACGACTGACGTACTGTAAGCCCCTCATTGCCTGACCCCTGTGACACGTACCATGGCACATGGTGAAGTGTACCGTAAAAACGGATATTGACTGACAATGAAATATCGCATTTAAAATAATAAACACGTGTATCATTGTCAATCGGGTCTTTTTACAGTCTGTTGATTGAACCGACTCGAGTTATATTATCGATGGTCTAATGATTTTCAGTTTTATTTTTTTAAAATAAATAAATAAATAGTGTCTAAATGACAGCCTCAATTATTTACCCCCACAAACAAAAAATGACAAGGAAAAAGAGGATCAAAGATTGGAAAGGCGAATCCAATAAGAGATAGCAATCGCCTATGTGTCCAAAGAAAAAAAAAAGGTTTTTGCACAATCATTACACCAAATCTCTCCCATTTTATTTTATTTTATTTTAAAAAAAAGAAGTTTAAAATGTACAGAGAAATTTAAATATTAAAAAAAGGAATGATAATAACATCTGAAAAATATTGTCAAATATTGTGCTTCTCTCTCTCCCCGTGTCTCTTACCATAATTTTAAAAATCGGACCGGATTAGTCGGTTAGATTTGTTCAACTTGAAACCGGTTATTCACCCGACCTGGTTCCTATAAAAAATTTTATTGTACTTTTAATGAGGTCAACTCCGGTTCAACCGGTCAGTTCCTGGTCTGACGAGTAAACTTAATTGAACTTGTAAGAAAACCGATAGATTTAAAATTTTTAAAAAATAAAAACTTATTATAATATAC
>CXYZ01007879.1:906799-929067 GCA_900006705.1 Sonneratia caseolaris
ATTTTTATTATAAATTATATTTAAATTATAATATTATGTAAATTTATTAGTATTATTTATTAAATATGTGGTTTGACTCATTAAATTCTCAATTTGACTCATAAACTCATGAATTTAGGGTTACACCGGTTTCCAATCCGATCCGATTTTAAAAACTATGTATTATGCATACCATTCCATTGATCCAAGGAGCCAATGATTGTGTTGAATACATATTTACAATAATATTAATTATGGATATATTCTGTAAAATTAATCCAATTAGTTTTACATTCATTTTTTTCGCAGATGAAATTTCATTATTTTTAATTTCCCAAATCTCTATTTAATTTTTGCCCCGTATCCAGCTACCAACCTAGAGGCTTGCTTTCCCATCCACTCCCTTTAATAGCAAGGGAGGGAGAAACGTGACCCAAATACTGGAAAAAAAAAGTAGGAAAAAGAAAATAAATAAATGTATAATTAATTAATTTAATTAAAAGAACTTATCTGAAACATTTTTATTTCAAACAAAAAAAGGGGGAATAATAATATCGTAATAAACCGGCTTTCTTTGCTAATCCAAGTTTCACCCATCTCTAGTCGCTCGAGATTCTTTGGTTTCCTGTTCTACCCCTGTCTCAAGTCGTGGAATCCCAAAACCGAACTCAAAAAAGAGAATCTCCTCCTCCTCATCGACCCTTGTAAATTCAAAACCTACTGTGCCTTGTTCACCTGCGATTTTGAATTATCCATCTTTTAATTGTTAATGAGGGCATTATCGAGGGAATGGGAGGCCCCTTGGGATTACTGAGAGACGCGGAAGCAAACTGACAGTAACTGCACTGTTGAAGTCCACACAATGCACTTGAAAAGGAAGAGTTACCGATCCCCTCTGTACCCTCTGGCCTCCTATCTAACCCCCATTCTTGTTGCTCTGTCGGAGCCATTCTCCTTCACTGTAAAAAGGAAGGACCCCTCTCTCTCTGAGCGAATTCTGTTTGGACTCTCAGAATAGAACCAAAAAGGAGAGAGCTTGTGCTTTTGCAGCCAGGGGACTCGGTCACAGTCCATCAAAGGTTGTGGGATTTGCCATTTTCTTGACCAGCCAACTCTTCTTGTCACGGACTGCTTCTGTGTTATGCTTTCTTTCCTCCCCTTTCATCCATATCTTGATGAGTTCTCGACCTTCTTTCTATCTTTTCTTGCAGTATCTACTTACACCGGGGTTATGTGGTGATGGCTTGTCTTTTTGCCCTGTAATCAATCAAAATCCTACTTGTGTTTAAGGTTTCTTGTCGAATTCCTGTCCTCAGACCCTGCCCGGTATCTGTCAAGATCTCTGCTTCTGCGCAAATATCTCCTCCTCTTAGAAATATTGTTCACGTTCATGTGAGAAAAAAGATAACTTTCGATCAGTTGAGGCTGAAGTTTGCATTTTATGGCATTACATTTACGATCTGATAATACGTGGTGAAGATCATGAGTTATTCGTTCATATCTTTTCTGCCTCGCTCTGTTGCCTTATTTGGTGGGAGACTTTCTCACGTGTAATGGTTCTCATGATCCTTGTTCTATCTTCGGCACGGAAACCTTACCCAAGACAGCATTTTTTTTCCCCTGTGCAGAATTTTGGGCAAGTCCTTCAAACGACATGTCAGTGGCCTGAGAAACAAATGCCAGACCAACAATGGTTTGCACTGCTAGTGATTTACAGGGATGGAAAGATTTCCCGAGGGGGCTTAGGGTCCTTCTCCTTGTCCGGGATCCTGCATCTGCTCCCCAAATGAAGGCAAAACTAGAAGCTATGGACTATATTGGTTCGTGGATTCTGAATAGCTTCTCTTCTAATGACTCTCTTGCTGTACAATTTCTCCATTCCTGTATTCGAAGTCTTACCTAACACCCACCCTATGACGAAGTTGGTCGTGTTTTGTTTGGCTACTTCGATGACAGCAGTCTTGAGAATGATTTTAAGCTCCTTTTCATATCGGATCTTGCTTCACGGCTTCTAAATTCACAATTCTACCGTAAATGGTCGATTCATAAAAGTGAAGAATAGAAATTCCATCAGTTTAAAGCAGACTTTGAGTTTTCTGCTGTCATACTTTTTGAGGTTTATAATTTGGCGCAACATTAGGAGCTGCTAGGATGTGTCTCATCCAAGTGAGATGTGACCATATTACAACCCTGAGTACGGTTGTGAAGTTTCTCATGATTTTATCCGCGTTAGCTTGAACCGAATTTCATGAACTCTATGGCTCCATAAAAAGGTAAATAATTGAAGATATGTTTATTTACGAGTAATTCATTTCTCATACGCAGTTTATCTATTCTCTGATGAGAAGGAGGCTCTATCAGCAATTGAAAGTAAATGTGAAACCTTTCATGTTGCAATTGTGGAGGTATTCTCAACCGTCGGGAATGTTTTCTAATTGCAGCTCTTAAAGGTCACTTGGGAGAGCTTCTTGTTTTGATTGTCAGTTCTGCCTGAAATACCAAATGTCGGTTGCAGGTGACTCCAGGGAATGGTGATGGGTGCTTCAAGTTTCTTGAAACTGCTAGAGATTTGCCAACCATCAGTATATCCAAATTCCTTCTATATTCCTGACAGACATGTAATGTTTATTTCCTATGAATCATCTGAACCTGAAATTTATATCAAAGTTTCTGTTGCAGTGGTTTCGGATGTTCATTGTCTCAATACAATGATGAGGTGCATTGCGGTAGGGTCCTCTAACCTGAGCTTTTAATATGAGTCATTTTGCTGTCTTGATATGTTCTTCTCTTGTCCTCCCAGTTGTTTTGAATAACGGTTATCATAACTAACAGCTTGGAGCAGTTGAGTTCCTCCATAAACCGCTCTGTGAGGACAAACTGAAGAATATCTGGCAACACGTGGTTCATAAGGTCTGTTCTTGTTCGTGTCTTCGACTGGTTTGAATTAATGAAAATTGAGTAGAATGTGACTGTCCAATAGATGAGTATGCACGGGGATCTCATTCTAGTGTTTGTTTCCAATTGTACTAAACACGGCTCTGAGTTTTCTGCACCTTAAAGAGGATACATGGTGAATTCATGAAGCTCGTGCAGGCTTTTCATGCAGGGGCTGGCGTTGTCTCCGAGTCCCTCAAGCCTGTGAAAGAATCTTTGGTCTCTATTCTCCAGTTAGAACGTGAAAATGGAGAAGTTAATAAAGCTGCATCAGCTGAAACTGAAAATGTGTCGGTTCACCAACCTTCCACCCC
The DNA here is from genome assembly GCA_900006705.1 of Sonneratia caseolaris. Taxonomy (NCBI): domain Eukaryota; kingdom Viridiplantae; phylum Streptophyta; class Magnoliopsida; order Myrtales; family Lythraceae; genus Sonneratia; species Sonneratia caseolaris. The sequence goes on from CXYZ01007879.1 coordinate 910,027, forward strand.
ACAATTGAAGCACGGGATCCCTTTTGGGGATGATGGAGACTGCCTCCAGGAGCAGACTAACTGCTCCACTGAAAAAGACAACTGGGAACAAGATGGAGAATCTAAATCAGTCGAAACTGCTTGCGATAATTCAACTGCCGAGACTCTTCAAGAAGACAAAACTGACATTCCATCAGTTAAAGAGGAAGGCGATTCAGACGACAAAAATTCCAAGAGCAAAAGCAGCATATGTCCCCATGCACAGGCTAAAGATGATTTCCACGGTTCTCATGATTGTGCTAATAACATAGTTAAATCATCTGGTGTTCAAAATTCTGTTGGGAAAGTTAACCGGAAGAAGATGAAGGTTATTTTCTTTCGAAAATTTGAGAAAAAAGGGCCTGACGGTTTTGCTCTATGTTTGTTATAGTTTGTTGTCTCTGCTGTTTCAGGTTGATTGGACCTCTGAACTGCATAAGAAGTTCGTGCAGGCTGTGGAGCAACTGGGAGTGGACCAAGCAATACCATCTCGTATTCTCGAGCTCATGAAAGTCGAAGGCTTAACACGGCATAATGTAGCGAGTCACCTCCAGGTACTGAGTGAAATGTCCTCTGTTTTTGTTATCCTGATGGGTGGCTTCAATTAGAGAAACGAAAAATAACAGAAGGAAAGATTCCAAGAGTTGTATGTTCACACAACCTCTCATGGAGTAAGATCCGAAAGGTTTTTTGCTTACCATTTTCTCTTTTCCCCATGACAGAATATAGAGCAGAACATTTTCCTACTCGAATGAAGCACTATCGTGTAGTATAACTGCATGCCTGTTTGCTCCGTTTGGCTAATGAAGCTATCAGTTTCTTATTTGGAGCAGAAATATCGAATGAATCGAAGGCACATCTTGCCCAAAGAAGATGACAGGAGATGGCCGCAGCAAAGAGACATGGTGGCTAGGAGTTGCTATCCGCATGGGCCCATCATGGCGTTTCCTCCATATCATTCTAATCACATAGCATTTCCCATGTGGGGATTACAAGGAAACCATCAACCCGGCATACAATTCTGGAATCCACCTAGCTACCCCGTGTGGCAACCCGCCGAAAATTGGCAGTGGAAGCCGTATCATGGGGTAAGAATACCTGCATGTATTTGAGAGGGAGGTTATACGTATGAACACGCTCTGCTTTCTTCAGGAACATTTGCCTTTTAAAATCTTACCGACCACATCGAGCAAATCAATTCTAACCAGCAGCAGTTGGCTTGGAGTTGCATATCATGCTCGAATAATTTTCAATATTCTCTTATTTTACCGTTTCCCATTTGCTGTTTTATCATGGCCAGCTGCATGCTGAAGCATGGGGATGCCCCGCGTTGCCGCATACTGAAGGGACCAGGTTTCCTTTCCCTCAGGTGAGTATTACCAGATTAAAGATCTTAGTTCCTACATTTTGAGGATTTTTTTTTTCTCCTCTGTTAGTGGTGACAAAACAGTCCCTTGTTTCGTGGAAATGCAGGATGGATTGGGTTATCGATGTTCCAGTTCAGTTGATAATATCTCACCGCAAAGTTCATTGGATCTCCACCTGGTATAAAACTTTAAACTATCCTGCAAATCTAAATGGTAGCGTCCTGCAGCAATTTATCGGCCAAAAATTTACCAACCCATTATCGGGACATTTTGTCTTTTGAGGGATTAGAACATGTCAGAAACTTGCACGATCAGCAGTGGAACAGACATTATTTGACCCATGTGTTTCACGCACTGTTGTCCTCTAAGGTCAGGCAACCCTTTTTTTTTGTTTCCAATAAAGTGTTCTTGGTCTGCTAGGCCGAGGATGTAGTTGACAAGGTCGTGAAGGAAGCAATGAGCAAGCCATGGCTGCCTCTGCCATTAGGGCTCAAGCCTCCCTCCACGGAGGGCGTGCTCGCCGAGCTCTCCAGGCAAGGGATCCCATGCATTCCTCCCAACATCGACAGCCCGGGCCGGCTGTGACGTGACGCCTCGCTGTGGTAGAGCTGGAGGCACGTGGCAGGGGGGGGTCCACTCTCCAGCATATTGAGAGAACCCGCACCAAACGACAGCACCCCGGCCGTCAAAGACCAAGGGAGGCGACGTGAGTGGGGTTGAAACGTTGATGGCAGAAAATGTGCCACGTGTGTCACTTCATGTTCACACACAGTGGGGGCGGCAACTGCGAGACAGTTTGCTAGCTGGGCCTCCTTTGCATGTGAATTGCTGGACTTGTGGGCCACTGAATGGGCTTTCTTGATGCTGTCTTAGTCTGGTCTGGAATAATGGAACCTGAGGAAAATTTTTTGGAGAATTGCCGTGATGATTGATATTGCTGGTTGGTGCTTCACTTATTGATTGTCCTCAACGTTCTGTGGAGTGAGCCACAGAAGGGGTAATTTTACATAATGAGCGAATGAAGAATATATATATACACACATAATTTATATATTAAAAATCATAATATAGCTGGAGAAAAAGGTGAAAATGATTTAATTTTTCTGTTTTGAGGATCTGCCTGAATGTCCATGACAATTAAACGGTGTGTAATTCATGCCGTATTGCAAATGGAACTTCTCTCAGTAATTGCCCATTGTCTAGTCTATGACAGGTAGTTGGTGTCTTGAACGACCGTTGTATCCTTCCCGCCAGAATTCTGTGCTTGCTTTGAGTTATTACTAAAGTTAATTATAAAATTCAATAAGTATGTGTGTATATATATATATATATATATGAAGTAATAGTAAAATCAATCAAATAATTGTAATTAATATAATATCATATTTCGATTAAATTATTATGGGATGATATGACAATAAATTTTACATGAAAATAAGCTACACTATTAATAATTTAGGTTATCAATAAATCATAGTCTGATTATACTCTACTGAGTACCACTACCAAATGAGATTATTATTATTGTTATTATTAATATTATTACTATTATTACCATCATATCTATCTTACATATCTAATAAAGTTGACAATTTAAAATTTGAAACTCTCCTAGATCATATATAGATTTCATGATGTATAATATACCGTTCGATAAATTAGTTGATAGTTATAGTGTCTAACACCATCAATATAAAAGGAATAATTATCTTTACCTTTCTTTTTAGATTTTTGTCAATAATAAATAATTTATTAATATATTTGTTCAAAATAAAATTCTTCTTTACATAACAAGATCACACTATAAGAACTACTGTACATAATGTAATATTATCGACTATTATCCCATCCACCGCCCCTTGTTTTCTTTTTTCTTTTTTTTTGGGAGTATATTAATGGTTAAATTAATCCGTTGATAAGATGATTTATTATCTTACAATCAGATTTAGTAGTAGTCTAATGAACGAGCGTTACGTGACGCCTTTAGTCTCATCTCGCAAGCCGATTCCCAGTTTACTCATCCCCATGACCCAATTGACTCTTTTAACCTCACGCGGATCGCTCGCAAATTCACCTGAGGAATTTTGAACCGAGGGTATTTAAATCATTTTACTCGATAGTGTCCCTGCGTATAGCAAGCCAAGGAGTGCCCGAATCAGAACGACAGCCTGGCAAGACGCGACCAGCGACACCACTCTCTCTCTCTCTCTCTACCGATTTCAACGATCCAAAAATAAGACGGGGCAGCCAGCTCGCTGTCTGCCTCAATCGATCCTTCCTCCTGCTGTAAGTTTTTTGTTTTTCCCCGATCCATTTTTATTGTGTCTCCGGCGACTATCTGAGCCCTCAGATTGCCGGAATATTCTCAGGGAGCTTTGCCTTCAATCCATTGCTGCCGTTTGTCTTCTGTTTGGAGCTTAATTTGATATCAAAGCTGCTTCTTTCCTGAGTTCGATATAAGTTGGATCAAATTTTTATCTAATTTGGAAGACATTGTTTCTGAGCTGGAGAACATCATCTGATGCTAATTCAGTGGTTCAAATGATTATAATTAAACTCATCGGTTTAATTTTTATAAAGATTAGGATGTTCACAACTCAGGGTTTTTTCCCCCTAACTAGGTGTAAGTACGGTGAGACGCTCCTGTGTTGACCTTGAGTTAATACTCATCAGCTTTTGTTCTGGGTTTGATTGTGAGATTGATTCTCTAGGGTCAGAAGCCGATTAATTAAAAAAAAAAAAAAACTAGCTTGCACCAACCAATTTATTTACTTTATGCATGCATGTCGATGTGATATTTATCTTCTATTCATGCTATCATTGGTGAGTTGAATTTCGACTTCTTGTTGAAGGTAACTAGCAAATTGATGCATTAGAAGTGACCCACTTGATACTTAATCAAAGAAGTTGAGGAGATTTAGGAAATGGCTTGTAGAGGGTGCTTGGAGTGCCTATTGAAACTCCTGAATTTCTTGTTGACACTTGCTGGACTTGCCATGGTGGGATATGGGATCTACTTGTTTGTTGAATACAAGAACTCGTCCAGCAGCACTCTATCAACCTCACAAGTAGCTGGAGATCCAAATTTGGTGGATCTTGGTCGACCATTGCTCATGGCAGTGTCCCTGTCATCTAGTATCTTCGATAATCTACCTAAAGCTTGGTATGCCTTTACTTATCATGAGATTTCAATTGTGCAAGTTTTATAGGTGAATGTGATCTTAGGATCGTGGGCCCTCTTGCTACTGACTGCATCATCACTATCCTTACAGATATAAGTGTGCAATACAATGTTATAAGTAGTATGGATATCAAAGTTCTTTTCTCAGTTGTAATCAGTATTTAGACCTGGTTGTGATATGTGATAAGCATTGTATTCATTATGTGGAATGTCTTTACTCTCCCATTAGCTTGACAGATACCTTGCTAGTGTTGATACAAGTTGTGAAATCTGCTCATTATTGGAGATGAGAGAATCTCTATGGGGAATTTCAGTTAGCAGTTAGAGTCTTCTCACCTATGAACCAAGAGTCATGCATAGGTTGAGAATGTTTCAGTTTAGTGGGTTTGAGCTATATAATCTATCTCTTTATCATCTCTTTCCAGATGCTGTCCTGATTCCTATTTCTTTGAGATTTCTAACAGCAAAGCACTCTTGTATGAGTTTCTACTGTAGGTAGCCATTAGTAGTGGGAATGTACTCGAGTGTTTTACATTCCTCCATTTACTTTATCATCATGCGTTTTTCAATCACACACATGCCTGTCCTTACGTTTGTATCTCTTTGCAGGTTCATATATTTGTTCATTGGTGTTGGAGTGGTTCTCTTTGTTGTATCTTGTTGTGGGTGCTGTGGAACTGTGACCCGGAATGGATGCTGTTTGACTTGTGTATCCTTGTCATTCTCTTGTATTACACACTCAGTCTTTTATGAGCCTCTTTTTCAAACATAGGAAGTTATGTGTGGCAAGAGCTAGCTTAAAGCTTACTGACAGCAGATACTCATTTTCATGCATCACGTTATGCCTTCTTGATTTAAAAAATATCATTTAAAGCCATCTCAATTTCATATTAGGCTGTCCATAACCTGCATTCTTTTTGTCCCTTTCTCTTGTCAAGTTTTAAGACCTGATTCAAAAGTAACTGTTTTCTTTAAACAAAAACAGTATGCAATCTTGGTGATCCTGTTGATATTGGCCCAGCTGGGAATTGCAGCTTTCATATATTTCGACAAGAACTGGGAGGATGTCAGTGCTATTGCAGTTTGTCTTTTTAAACTTAGATGATAGAGCATGCAATAACCATCTGTTTGAATAACTTTCTCTAGGATATTCCAACGGATAAAACTGGTGACTTTGATATGATATATGACTTCCTGAAGGAGCACTGGGATATTTTCAAATGGGTTGCCCTTGGAATCGTTATTTTGGAGGTAAGATTAGACGGTGTTATTGAAAGAGCATCTATTCTATTCATCTGTTCCTGGTCTTTCTTTCATGTTTCCACACTGTCAGAAATGCTGCAGGGGGAAAGATAAAACATGTTTTATATCCTCAAGAAACCTTAGCAGTATCATGTGTATGATTTGTTTCCTGGAGACAATTTAGGTGTGATTTTCCGGCATAAATTGTATTACATTAACACTTTTAGCATTTCTTTCTATAAACCATGTACTAGACCTGGCAAATTTTGGCCCGGCACGATAGCACGGCACAGGCCCGGCACGATAACACTGTGCTGGGCCAGTGCTTATCATGCCAGAAGCTTTATCGTGCCGTGCCGGAACGGCCCGATAATTTTATCGGGCGTGCCGGGCCTGATGATCCCGGGCCGTGCCGGCATGATAGCCCGATTAGGGCTATTTTAAAAAAATAATTAGATAATTAGACAATATTGAAGGATAAAAAAATCTCATTTGTGAGTTTATTTGTAGTTTCAAATAAGTTACGATCAAAACGAATTTTTTTATCGGGCTATCGAGCCGGGCCAAGGCCGCCCATGTCTTATCGTGCCGTGCTTGGGCCAGCCCTTATCGTACCCTCCCCTTATCGTGCCGTGCCGGCACGGCACGATAAGACCGGGCTGGCACGATTTGCCACCTCTACCATGTACTACTAAAAGGTGAGGGTCTCCCCTAGATTATTATAAAGTATCAAAATGAACTTGGATTGATTGCTTTGGAAGTCAGATCCATCATCTTGGCTCCGGTTAATTAGAAAAGACTAGTTAAGTTTGCTATAGGATGCACTTCATAATATATAACATGTATAATTGCAGGCACTGGTCTTCTTGTTAGCCCTTTTGGTCAGGGCTGCAAACAGGCCAGTTGAATATGACAGCGATGAGGAGTACGTCCCCATACGACAAATCCGGCAGCCGCTGATTGGCCACCCCCCACCACCAGCTACAGGTGTACCAGTTGCTGGGGCTCTTGATCAGCGCCCAAGCAGAAATGATGCTTGGAGTACTCGAATGAGGGAAAAGGTTATATCTAGCATTGACTTTCTAATGACTTGTAACCTCTCTATACTACAATGCTGCTGTTTGTTGGTAGGAATGGAAGAATAGTGATGAAGTTGCCATATGAAACGGGATCATTTTATATCAAACCAATCTTGTCCTGCTTGTTGATGTGTATTATGTAAAATTATTTGTATTAGACCATGCTGATACATTAACCATTTAGCTGCCCTCGAGCTAAGCCAAAGCTTTTGTCAAAACTGGTTCATAACATGTTAAGCTGCAGGTTCTTATTTTAGCTCTTGATCATCCATAGCCTTTTACAGTCCTTTAATGCTATTGTCATTCTTTGGAGTCTTGATATATTGTTGTTGGTTTTGGAATTGAATCAGTATGGGCTGGATACTTCGGAGTTCACATACAACCCATCTGAGCCAGGTAGATACCAGCCAGTTTCCACACAGCCAGCCGAAGAAAGAAGCCGCTGCACCATAATGTAACTGTGGTATGACATTTTCGGTTCATTTGTGGAGGTTGGATATTGGACCAACGCATGACCCTATTCCTCGGGAGCTTGTTTCTCTCCATTTTACTTGCTTTTTCAAAATGTTAAAGGGAAAAAAAATCACGATTCTGCCTTGCCCCTGTGGTTTTTGGTATCAGCTACATTCTGGTGTGAAGGATTGTACTGCTGTTAGTCTTGTCTTGTTGAGTTTAGCTGAAGAGCATGTCTGGATCCTGGAGTTTTCTATAAACTTACATTTTTCACATTTGAAATTGTTGTTCGACTGAAGTTTGGAGCTCAGAGGTACTGAGTTATAATTTTTGAGTTGGGATACTTATTCATAGACACCTCCTTCAACGATGTTACTCTTGTTGCTTGGGACTTACAAACCAACGATGAGTTTGTCACCCCCCCACCCNCTGATCTGAATTTGGCTATCTCAGACCCTCTGCTATATTGGAAGGGTTAGGTGCTCGCACGAGAAGTGCACCGAACTTGCCAAAGGTTTTTATTACCAACTTTCAGTTCGAATGATTCATTAGTAGTGTCTCTACCATGTGTACGGCGCACGGACTCTTTAGCCCGGCAATATGTGTTAGTTGTGCATCATCATCCAAGCTAGGCTTCTTGTTTGTTCTTCACCCAAAATGGGGAAGATGCCAGTCTACTCTTATGTCATTTGGCATGAACTGTAACGTCCTAGTTGGGATCCTTACTAAGTCGTGTCTGTGATATAACTAACCCAAGCACCTAACTGCCAAAATATTGGTACCCCTCTTTGACAATCTTTGTCGGCAACTTTGGACAAATCTTTCTATTCGCATGCATGCGTTGCATCACGCTTATCATTCCTAAGTGTATATATATATATATATATATGCAACAACTTCAAGCATCTGTGGTCCAGAGGCATGGCATGGACTGAACAATCTGTCGCCATTCCAATCGGTCTCCATGATCGATTATTGGATAATAAATATACCATACATGATGTGGGAAGTATCGTGGATCCTCTGGAGGCTAGCCCTTGGAACTCCTAATTTGACATACTTGCCATGAAGTGACGTTTAGCATATTCGTCAATGTGGTCCAAGACAGCTAATAGGAAGAGGAGACAAATGATAATCTAATTAGTTTTGAATACTGCAGTGATGCATGCATATGTTCACTGTACGTCCATCATGGAAGCAGAAAGCAAAGCCAGTTCCACCGGCCCAAGAAAAAGTGCCCAATTGATTTATCCACATGATAGGTAAGACTTTGTTTTGGTTTGAATTTCGATTTTTATCAATAAAACCATACATATTCTTTAATTCTTTTGTCATTGTATGCCTCACTTTTAGATTTATATATGGATTTTGAAAAATCTCTTAACCTCATAAAAGGAAATTTATTCGGTCAAATCTATGCATGCAATTTCAAGAGGAAGACTTAAGGTCAATGAAATGGCAAGGTTAAGATGAGGTAACTGATGACCTCATATAGTTCGAATGGAAATTCAACCGTCAAGTGGACTAATTAGAGAGAGAGAGAGAGAGAGAGAGAGAGAGAGAGAGAGAGAGGAGAGTCGTGTGAATTGATATAAACCAGTACTTGATGTGTTCTATGTAAAGGTAGCATGTGTATCGTATAGAATTTGATAATTCCAGAGGGCATAATGCGTGCCCCATAGATTTACTCATCAGATTCTCTCTGGTCACATCTTGGAATAATGCTGATTGTGTGTATGAATGGAGAGTCATTGTTTTCTAGAACTGTTGGGTGGGGGTCATCGTGCATCACTTCTGACATGTCGAATTCCATTTAATCTTTAGGATGTCGGGGGATTGGATGGTCAATTTATGGCGTTTAAGCGTACATACATGTACAAAATGAGTGTTCTATAAAAGTGGGTTGTCTCAATCCCCAAGTGGACCTTCAAAAAAGTTAAAAAAGAAAAAAACCTATAATGAGAAGGTGAAACAGTGTGTCAAAAGATCATTAAGATTCTTTAGTCGAGGGGTGTCTCAGGAAAATCCCGGTTACCATTGCTTCTGCGTTTAAGTACTCGTGTATTCTACCGTATTATGCACCTATAAATTAGTTGATTTCATTGATTTAGAGTGGCTGCTCCAATCAAGATTGGGATTTTGTTTTTGTCCTGTGAAGTGAGGCAGTGGAGAAATGGGGTCCATCAAGATGCCGTTTTTCTTGATCTTCAGCTGGAATTAGGTGCTGGTTTGGGCTCTAATTTCATCAGTGCTTGCTAATCTTTCATGTTTGTGGAGCCTTTTAGAGGCCCTCTTGTGGGGGCACCGCCGAGTCTGAAACATCTCTGCTAGTGATATGTTTGATTTGCTGTATTGCTGAAAGCAACGGCTGTTGCACCAATTTGATTCGCCATCTCCGCAAATGGCATTCTTGTTTTTTGTCTATGGTTTTCAGACTTCCGAAGTTAATGTTTTTCGAGATCTGAAAATTAGGAGGCGGTCCATTCAGAATTTTCTCTTACTTTTTTCTTGGCTCTTGATTGCAAGTTGGAGTTGTGGAGGTCGGTTGAGCTTTGAGGAGGGCATGGCTACACTCCCTGTCCTTTTTGTTTGGTCCTTTAGTAAGAATCGTCCTAGTTTTTTACATCAAAACCACATCTCTTCTCTAATAGGCTTCAACCCCTCTTATTTAAACATTGATCTCCCTAAGATGTTGAGGGACAGTCTCAAGTCCTGCTCCATTTTTGTGAGTAGTTTTCATATCGATAGACCATGGAGTGCTGCAGGGGAAGGCGTCCTGAGGTATGAGTATGCTCTTCCTTCCATGTTACGGTGTTGGCCAAATCTTTAGCTTGTGCACCGTTCCGCTGTCAAGAGTGATGCGTGTGAATGCCTTTTGTTTTTTGGCTGGGGTTTGAAGCACTTTTGGCCTTCCATTGTAATGAAGAAATGGCTGAACATTAAACCAAAGGTGCATGATTTCAGCGAGGACGAGGTGGACACTGAAACAGAGAGCGAAGATGATGGTATATTGCTTTAGCAACCGATAGTACGATGACCAAATGGCCTCAAAACTTAATTTTGATTATCCTCTTCTTTATCCCTGCAACATGAATGCAGCTTCCCCCGTTAAAGACGAGACTTTTCATCATCATCAAAGTGATGATTATTCCCGCCGAGCTCAGCCAATCCGACCCGAATGCCTGTCTCAAATTCCAGGCAATTGACTATCTTCTACGTCTCGAATTTCCATATTTGTGGAGAAATCCACTGTACTTTCTATACTACTGCTCCTTGTATGTGCAAGCTTCAGACTGTTTACCGAGTCAACCAGCTATTGAGATTACTCAAACTTGTCCCTTATTTGAATCCCATTCACTGTCATCTGAACGTTCTGCCGGAAATGATTGTGACAGACAGCCCTCAGTTCAGGCACAGGAGAGGAAAGTCGGAAACTTTGCGCTTTCAGTACATAAACACAAAAGAAGTGAGGTTCGGGCATGAATGGTGCTTCTTGCTTTCTTTTACCCTGTTTCATATGTTCCAAGCTTTGAATTCTCCTAAAATGGAAGTGCTCTTTATTTTTTCAATCCACAGGACGATTATAGGAACTTGGAACGTTGCTGGGAGACTTCCAGATGAAAATATCGATATTGATGATTGGCTTTGTACTGAAGAACCTGCAGACATGTACATCATTGGGTCAGCACATATTTTCTCCCTTTCTGTCTCTCTCTCTCCCTCCCTCTCATATCTGTCCCGACATTCAACATGACTGAATGTTCTTACCTGTCTATAGATTTCAGGAGGTTGTTCCTCTGAATGCGAGAAATGTCCTGGGAGCCGAGGACACTCGTCCCATCCCAAAGTGGGAGGCGATCATTCGCAGAACCTTGAACAAATCTGCAGAAACAGAAACCAAACGAAAGAGTTACAGTACCCCACCATCTCCAGTGCTGAGGACATCTCCAACTGCTGATTCATTGGTGGATGAGGTCGAGATCCACGATGCACAGGAGATGATAATCAGGGAAGATCTTGTGGTCTCTACCAGGACTGGCTACAGCTTTGAAGATAATAATCCGAAAGAAATTATGGATGTGGGAAGGGACTTGCAGTTGAGGAGGACACATGGAGACATGAGTAGCCAAAAGGACTGGCCTGAACAGCCACTAGATGCTGGCCTGCGAATAATCTCTTCTTGTGCAAAATTGCAGAGAGTGTTCAGCAGTTCTGCAACAATTGGTTGTGAAAATCTTGCCCTGGGAGGCAACTCATTGAGAAGATCGCACCACAGGTACGGAAATCTACAATTGGATTTGAACTTGGAGGAGAAATGGAAACCTAGACCTTTTGATTTACCCTTTGATGAGCCCAGCAGGTCTTCTTCAGAGGACACAGATTGCTTCTTTGATAGATCACCAGAGAAGCCAGATAATGCGTTGATTAGAGGTAATGAGATGAAGTCAAGACCAAAATATGTAAAGATTATAGGCAAGCAGATGGTGGGGATATACATTTCAGTTTGGGTTCGTAAGAGGCTCAGGAGACACTTAAACAACCTTAAAGTGTCTCCAGTAGGAGTTGGCCTTATGGGCTACATGGGAAATAAGGTAGACTTCATATCCTTTTTAAGTTGAAACTGCCTCGAGTTTTGATGACAAGGATGCTGAAAGTGGCCTTTGAACGTTTTTTATTTGAGATTCACTCTCGTGAATGATTTTTGGGGGACAAAGTGCCATCTGTAGATATTGTGATGTAGCTGCAGTTGGCTGTCTAATGACTTCCACTGCAGGCACTGATGACATGGTGATGCAATTCTCCGGCTCCAGTTGTGAGCTCATCCGAATTTTGTTTGGTGATTCAGGGATCTGTTTCAGTTAGCATGTCTCTTTTTCAATCCTCCATGTGTTTTGTCTGCTCTCACCTGACTTCTGGTCAGAAGGATGGGGCTGAGCAGAAACGAAACAGTGATGTGCACGAGATCTTACGCCGGACCTCTTTCCCATCGGTCTTCGACCCTGATGAGCCACAGACGATACCATCTCACGAGTAAGCTCCTGCTGTCAAGTTAAACGAACTTCTTGCACGATCCCCACAAGCACGACTTTTTCTTAGACCCCTGCGTTAAGCTCAAGCTCGATCACTTTTATCACCCGTGTTTCTAACTAATATTGAATGTGGTTATACTGTATGGACGCGAAACATAATTGCATCACCTTGCAAACAGTCAGATATTCTGGTTCGGAGATTTAAACTACCGCCTGAATATGGTGGACTCCGACGTGAGGCAGCTTATTGCCGAGGAACAGTGGAATGAGCTCATCAACAGTGATCAGGCAAGTTTCATTACACTTTCCGGCATAGCATATGTGCAAGTAACACAGCACATTCCCTTGAAATGTTTGGTTATCTTTGCAGTTAAGCAAAGAACTCCGAGTCGGTGGTGTATTCGAGGGTTGGGAAGAGGGTGCAATAAACTTTGCACCGACTTACAAGTACGAGATCAAATCTGACCGGTACGTTGGTGAAACCCCTCGGGAAGGGAAGAAGAGGAGATCGCCCGCATGGTAAATGGATAGACAGTCATGGAAGAATTGACAGCCTCCGGTTATTGGATAGAAGCGTTTCACATCATACATAACCGCTGCTGGTGGAATTTTCAGGTGCGATCGTATTCTATGGGTTGGGAAAGGAATAAAACAGCTTTCTTACAGAAGGTCAGAGATAAGCCTCTCGGACCATCGGCCAGTTAGCTCGATGTTCTCCATCGAAGTTGAAGTGCTGGACCATCAGAAGCTCCAGCGGGCTATTAATTTAGCAATCACTGCTGTGCATCCTGAGGCCTTGCTGGATGAGGACGGGGAGATATATATCAACCACCCCGTTGTCTAAGGACTATGAAGGCCTGAATTTGTGTTTTAAGGACTAAGATCGCTTGTCATTCAGGTTGTGCAGAATACCAATGCAAACTTCCAACACGAGCAAAAAGATCACACAAATACACATTGCAGACAGTTGAAAGAAAGAATTACTGTTCGCGATTGGCTCAGAGTGATGAATTCTTCAGATGCACCTCTTTTCACCTGCGAAGCTTTCCGACTGCACTAATTACTGATTGTCGGCAGTAGCTCTCTGTAAGCCCAAGGAATTACATCTTGCTGAAGTTGATGGGCTGTGTTTTATGGAGTTCAGTTAATTGGTTGGTCTCCATATCTTCTGCTCCATTTTTATCTTGGGGCATAAACCACAGTCATATTAGAAGCTCCACTAAGTTCAAAATTCTGAGTATAAGATGATCAATCTCCATTAAGAAAGTTTTCCCAATCCATGCTCTCTTTTCACCTTATGTAGCTCTTCCACTTGTACTTGCTCCAGGCAATGTAGGAATTACCAATAGTCTAGGTACCTCATTGTTTACCGTTACATCCCATCCAACTGTGAAAACCGGGGGATCATGGTAACTTCACGTCCCCATTGAAACTTCCAGCAAAAACAAAAAAGACGAAAAAGGTCTCCATCAAACACACACGAGCAATCAGATAGGAAAATCTATTGATCAACCCTTTCATTTTCCAAAAATTCATGTAGCGATGCAAATAAGTTGATCCAAACGTCAAGACCAGTCGGTCCCTTTTCAGTGGATCAGAGAATTTCCCCTAATTGAAGAAGAATCGCTCTCTCCGGACAAAGCTCAAGCAAGATTCTTCCAACTCCAACAATGGCAAGATGGCCTCTTCTGCCATGCATGTGCTTTAAAGACTCAGTTCATCTTTGGGACACAGTATGCCATGCAAGAGGCAATCAGCTATCATGATTGTCTAATTGGATCAAAAGCATTTAACTTTGAAGTCAAATCACCAAAACATCGAGCCAAGCATTACAGACATCGCTCATTTCCTCCTACTACAAGAGGATAATACTATGAGAAGGCATCAGGTCTCCAAGGCGAATAACATCAATGACAGTTCAGATGCAAATTACCCATTATAACTGAAATGAGATTCATCACCTGCCCATTGAAACTCTGATCTTACATATAAAACTATCCAAACATGAATAAAAAGGATCAGTCCATACTTCTAATTTGAATGTGGATCTCTCTGTCAGATTGAGTCTTTGATATAAAGCAGAACGTAGAAGATACTTGCGCAATAGGAACATCTAATTGGGGAGATGAAGTATTACGATCAGAACCTGTTGTTACGTAGTCAGTGGATTGACACACTAATGAATTTCCATCGTCACCTCGCAGAATTCAACTCCCAGCTTCATGAAGCCATAAATCAATCTCAGCCCAAAAAGACAAAATACAAACAGAATCCTTCAATCACATGGAAGCCCGAAAAAGAAAGGGAAAATCGAGATAGGAAACCGTTCAGAACTTCTTAGAGGATTGTGTCACCGTCAAGGACGAACTACACAAATGTTGACCTCATCACTACAGGAAAGAGTCGGAACAAATGGATCGAGAGGCATGCAGATATCAAAAGGAAAGACAACAAATATTGCTTTTTGCAGGAGAGACTAGTCAAAAGTTTTGCCACCAGAACTGCAAACTGAATGCTATACTATAAAGCGAAAGCAACAGTGAGAATGGCAGCTGCTGCTGATGATGATGATTGCCGGTATGAGGCTAATAAGGAGAGATGGATGGAATTACACAGGCAAGGACGAAACCAAAAAACCCTAATTTGAAATTGCTGCCATCAGAGAAACCCTACCGGGTTCTGCTCCGTTGAGCCCGGAGCCAATGAGAGCCAGGATAATAGATTATAACCTCATCTTTGTGAGCCTAGGCGCAGTAGCGGTCCAAAATTCTCGGTAAAGAATTCCATAGTTCAAGGCAAGGTTTGATCATCGGATTAGGAAGTGGATTAAGATGGGATGAAATTAACACGGCATTTATTTTAATATGAAAATCATATTTTTCTTATAGAATTAGAGTCTTATAAATTTAAAAAGGATTTTTTTTGAATATATAAAATACTAATAAATTTTAGAAAAATAAAAGAATATAAAAATAAAGTATAGAATCTCAAGATAATAACAAAACCTAAAATCATCCCTTGTTTATTAAATAGGAGAAAACACTACTTCAAGCCGCTTTTCATCTTGATTTGAGACCTTACATTACATGTAGTACTGTACAAGGAAGATCAGGAGCAAGGGGAACCATATTCACAGATGAAACTGTGGCTAAGGCTAGCTGGTTGCCTCGAACTGATTAGTCATGATCTGCGTCAAAGGTGGTCCGTGTATTCTGTCAGAGTAAACTTGTTTTGAGTTTCCTATTCAATGAATTAGTTATACTTGCTGAGCAAAGAAACAAACTGTGGCAAGGCTAGCAGATACAGGCAAACAAACACATTGACAACAGGCGGGACATGTGTGGTCTCTCAAACCTACGGCACCATACATTGATAACAGTTCAGCAGAAATACAAGTGGCTGGGCAGCAGTGAAAACATTCCAGTAACAAAGTTATTCTACAAGCAGTCTTTCACAAGAAAAACTTCAGGCCACACGGGAATCATCCCTCCCTATCCCTCATGGTTCAGACCAACAGGTAGCGGTTTGGCATCAGGGGATTGGGCATACGAGATTGAGATCAGCTCTGACCTGTATTTCTCAGTAATGTCACTGTTCATCACCGCAACACCATTTTCATTACTCGAGGTCTGGGGCAGCTTGACATCATTCTCTCCAGAATTATCAGGTAACAAGTTTGATATGGCGATGAGTGACTCACGGGCCAAATCCTTTGAGACCTCCTTGTTTGGTGACTCGATATCCATATAAGGGACACTTATACCTACAAATCTGGAGGCAACATCACTTAACTTTACCAGTTGCACAATCAAAGAGAGAATGTGTGCAACGCCATGAAACCAAAACTCATCTCCAGCAAGGGCCTTGAAATCATAAAGACCTACCAGAATAACTTACTCCAGTCCATAGAACAACTCACATGTAATTACAAAAAGCCATTCACAGAAAATGATGCCATCTGATAAGGGATAGACTAGAGGTCTTGCACCAAGCTATAATGGATTTTTAGGCAACGGGACCAGGGCATCTTCAATGGAACATTGTTTCAACTCGAGCAAAATATTACAACTTCATCTTCCAAGATTAACAAATACTACAACTAGCAGCTCTATTAAGAATAATGGTTAGCTTTATGCAGATTATCGTTACTAGCCTTTACACACTTTTGAATAAATTAATCAAGGTAAACCGTCTTTGCAATCACCATTCACCAACCTCTCATACTTCCACTCACCGCTCTTCTCAGTACCCAGGAATCATTATTGCCCGGTGAGTATTTTGACACAAAATGCAATCTTTGCTTCAAAGGATGGCTCAGACTGGTATTGCACCAAACTGCATGCAACTTAATTCACCTCTATTGAGACTTTGACACCAAGTCATCCTTTACAACATTTTTTCCCTCGAACATTTCTTTCCTTTTCGCTATTCCAAATGGCCCAGCAAATCATGAAAGCAACTTATATATCCTCGAATGGCTATCGATTACTTCATTGAAGGCTGTAATTTATCCCAAAGGATGCGAATTGAATCCGATTTCGAGAAGCAAGATTGGGTGAACCTCGGATTTCGGATTTTGCAGAACAGGGTCCTGGTAAAAGCTCTAAACATGTGACCAAGCGAAACCCTCGATCCTATCAACAAACCAAACCAGTTCAATGGAAAAAGATTGAGCTTTTCGATTAGCAGACAGCCGATCTGTCGTCTACAATAAGAGAAGAACTTACCTTCCTCTCCACCGCCCGCGCCCCCCACCCCACCCNAGTAAAGCAAAGCTAAAATTTTAGATCAGCCGGCATAAGGATCGAGCATAGACAGCAGTAATCTCGTCTTGAACTAATCTTGCCCTGTAATAACGAGGAAGCGAGGATGAAGAGATACGCACCTTTTGACTATTTTTCCTTGGTACACGATCTACGGAGACGCTGGTCTGAATTTGTCCCTCGAGGCTCTCCGGGGCCCGCATTTATAGGCAAGAAAATTACTAGTTTTAACAGTTGTATTTTCTGTTTTTTGCATATCTGTCCATAAGTTCTTGAAATTACATTCCTTCGCCCTCTAACTTACTGTCTCTGATAATGCTCAAGTGATCATCCAATTTGAAGCTCACTTTTCCATTGTAAGGATTATAAAATTGTAACATTTTTCTATTTGCAATGAAAGCGCATCAGTAGAAATTATTTTTTGACAAAAAATTGTAGTAAATAGATAAATTTATCTTTTAAAGATATGTGTGATTTATAAAATTGTAAATATTAATTTACTTGGGATGGATTAAAGGGTATTACATGCGTCAATTGTGGTTCGTAGAATGTAATATATGAAAAGATTGTTTTAATTGATTTGACGATATTTTTTTTCCATTCAAGAAGGCTGAGTTTTAGTCTTGAGGGGTCCCATCTACAAATAGGGTGAAAAATATAGATTTTTTTTTGCAAAGGAAGATGGAAAATGGGGATAGGGCTCAATTTGAAATTCTTATGTATGTATCTATGTGTGTGTTGTGGGGTCGGGGGCGAGCGGGATGTAGATCAGGATAGCAATTTTCGTGTGGAAGAGGGCATTACCACGTCAAGGATTGCAGGTCAGGATGACAGTGATATGTGCTGACGAGCTTGCTTGCAAAAGGCATGCGTAGGAAGTGGTCAACCACGCATTAATGAAAGATAAGACCCTGTTTTCTCCTTTTTTGGCATTTCCCTTTGCCCGATAAACAAACACCCACTTGCTCGCGTCTGACTGGGCATTCTGTTTTCTTTGCTTTTTCTTTGGGACACAGTTCCGACATTGGGAGTTAAGGCTGATTCTAGTTAAAGTTATTATTATTGCAAAAGTTTTTAATGGTCTATCTTGCTTGAGCATAAATTTATCAAACTCATTTAACATTTAAATATCAGGCTATATAAGAAATGGTGAAGTGAATCTGACATATAATAAGATGATGCAGACGAAAAGAAAAAACCAAACAAGGCGGGGAGGGGCGGTATGCGTACAAACTGGAAAAGGAGATTTCTAATGGTTGTTGGATTATCCTCATTGTCGGTATCAGCAAATGAAATAGTGTACTAACAATGCAATGTATGGGGGAAGCAGATAAGATATCGCCATTATGAAGTGTAAACCAGTAAAATCTGCAACACTGTGTTTATAGTGGAGAACATGATCCTCTCAATCTGCTCAACTGATGGAATGGTATGCAATCTATCTTCTGTTCTTTCTTTTCCCTCAGAGAAAATGCATTTCAGTTTCAAAGTCTCAACTTTTGCAGACTAATGATAGTACTCATGAACTCCGCAGATTGCATTAGCACTTAAGGAACAACCAGCTAGAGCAATGGAACAACCATTCAAGGCTTTACTGCTGCCCTGCCTCTATTGAATCTGACAAGTTATCATAGAAAATAACATCTAGCTTCACAAAGATGGACCTCGTTTCCTCCAACGCATATCACAATCTCCGGCTTCCCCAAACCGCCCATCAAGATCCGAGAATGCCACCAGATCAGGCTTCCATGGAGTGGCCCTCGCCATCCCATACAAACTCAGCACCTCTTCCACTAGGTGTTTGGTTTCAACCTAGTTCAAGAAAAGGTGGGCCTTTTGCCAGGACTTTAAGCAGTTAAGCATCAAAAGTTTATCTTTTTCTGGTGGATAGGTGGGGGGTTGGGTGGG
>CXYZ01007879.1:929363-976472 GCA_900006705.1 Sonneratia caseolaris
TGAGGGGTTTCTTCAAGAACAGACAAGAAGGAACTTTCAGGGAACCACACTGATTCAGCTTCTTTACGAAGAGCCTAAGCTGTTTAATCTAGGTACTGGTATGATCGCCGGGCCAGCTTCTCCCTCTGCGGGTGCAGCACAGAGGGCTTGGGCATCGCCGGGTAGAAAAAAAAGGGGTTAGTGATCCACATTAGGTATGGGTATCCTCAACCGGGTTTGGTGACGGGAAAGCCCAATGGGCTGTTCCCGTCTCTCTCTCAGCGGATATTCATTAACTGTACTATCTAAACTCCCGGTGTGGGATATCTTGAATGAAATTATACATGGCTACCTCATTTTATTCTTTCGTAGTTTTCATCCCCATCACTTTTATGAGTCCATTTATCGTACTTGTTCCGATTTATATTCTCTCTCTCTCTTTCCGTTGAACTAATGGCTTAAGCACAAAGGAAAACACATCTTTTTTGAAAACTAGATTGATTTGATTGCGCATATTACTATTGTACTTTGACTAATCATGAGGTAAAGATTCACGATATCCCCATGGACCAACTATAGGTAGATATGGGCCTTCGACGGGCCACATATATACACCCCATCCAAAACTTCCCAAGTTGGACGGGGAATCCACAACTTGTGGCCATCAACAATGGTGAGACAAGGCAACTGGGCATCCGAGAGCCTTCCAAGGCTCAGACGTGGGGTATATGTCGGAGTTCCTGATGAAGGAAGTATCAGTGTAAGTGCTAGCTTGTTTAAGCATTCTTGAAATCATCATATATGACCTTAAAATAACACTTCAAACCCTTTTTCCCTTACAAGTCAATCTCCCGATCCTACATAACGTACACATACTTTAAAAGAGTTAGTGGATGTCCTATTTTAGTGGGAATTGACTCTTCCATAAACGTTGGTTGCCTGACGACGAATGATGGACTGTCTGCTCGTATTATTTTGACCCATGATGCCCCCTGTGGAATAACATAACCTAAGTGTACACATTTTGACTCATTTTCTGACTTTTAGTTGTCGATATACACATATAAGTACATATATATATGCACAAGAATCAAGTCAGCACTAGCAGGGAAGGTGGCCAACCGTCGAACACTTCAAGGGTCAGATCACTACGGCTGGACCGCGCAAGTGCTTGTCTGACACTAAATTGTCGTAGGATTTACGTGACAATCGTCAAGCTATGTACGTGTACCTTGTCCATGGACATCCATGAACTTTGAAACATTGAGTCGATGTGATGGCAGAATTCTGGAGGAAATTAATATTTTGGGGGAACATTTTTCTTACTGTTGATATATAATATATTACTCTATCGGTGGACCTCCATGAACATTGAACCATTGAACCATTGAACAGACGTGATGGTAGATTTCTTGAGGAAATATTTTTGGAGAACATCTCTCTCACTGTCCATATATAATAGCATGGTGCAATCCCACACTGAAACCTGAGTTTATATCGATCATTAAATTGACACTGAGATATTAATCTAACTAGTATTTTGATGGGATGTTTGGAGTGAGTGGGAGAGGGAGAACCCCAAGGATAACATTTGTCAGATTCTTTAACTCTCCCCGTTCGCATTGCGAATTCTTTTACCCGATATAGAGGGAATCTATCACTCAAAGATTCAGACAAAGAAACCTCCTGTCTGGACGAGGAAACTAGAGGAATAATTGTAGCCTCCTTCCAGTTTCCGGGTCCTCCGCATCCAGATTCTTCCATATATGATCCTAGTGTTGAAGTCACAGAATACTAGATGTGATTCCGGCAATATATGTAACCATGCACGGGCTTCATTTCCTTTGCAATCTACTGTTAATTACCTTTCTGGATCTGTGTATAAGCCTAATTTTGAAGGCATGCTTATCAACTCGCTGTAACTGTTAATGTATGATTGAGATCCGGAACTTTTATGCGCATCTTTTCTCTTCAAACCATGGGGTCAATGTTAGTATTTGGACTTTGGGGGCTCCCTCGATCCCCATGAAATATTACATATTTGTATACATGTATATATGCACACGCATCTGTTCTTGACAGAGAAATCCTTCCACATCAAGACCAAATCCTGCCCTTGCTCTCCTGCTCCCTCCGATCCGGCCTCCGCTTCTAAGTCTAAGACTGAGTTCGGGTGTCTAGGCTTTGTAACCCTGCTATCAAGGGAGTCTCGCCCAGTAAGGCACTTTCCATTAGAAGACCAACATAGTTTGGGTATAACACGAGCCAAACCATGAAATTAATATAAATTGTACGGATAGCTCAACTTTCGACATGTTTATTCTTAAAATAACGCATCATTTTTAATATTATAAATAAATAAAATTTAGTTTTAAAAACCCTAATGTATCTTTCTGTCTGCGTTGTGAAGTGCTGAAGAAACCCTTCCACAGTCTCGTCTCGCCCATTAATAAAGGAAAAGCATTTCTTAAGTGTGTTGATTGATATGCACAGCCTGTCGCTCTGATCGATTGAAAAGACTGAAGAAGTGGTAACAGTCCTTCAGCTAATGATTGCCAATGCTATTGATTGGACAACTTCCCCGCAAAACATCCTCAATCTTCTTCTTCTTCTTCCTCCTGTTTGGCAGTAAATTTAGGGTGCGCAGGTCAACCCAGAGATTGTTCACACAAGAACATATGTAGTACATGTACGTTATGGCTCGAGGTTGTAGACAGAAAATAAAGATTGAACATACCATGTAAGAAAGCGATGTGCAATGTTTCAGTCACTGCATGATAAAGTCTGCATGTAGTGTAAAAACACCTGCTCTATATATACATTCATATCTCAACATCTATAAATCTTCTTCCAATATAGTAGCTATATATATATATATATTGGATAAGTAGGATATTTCATTAACATAGTTAGTCAATCAACATATACATCAATTAATGGAGGAAAACTTGTTAAACTTTTTTTGGCTGCATGGATTTCAATATGCTAGTATGTGTGACAAAAAATATAAAATATACTACAAAATTGGGTCCCATGAGTTTGAGTAATGAGAATATACTATATTGATTATGGAAAATAAAAACGAAGATAATATACTATGTTGGAGTCATTTACATAGGTTAGGTTTATTCAATTGCATACCGAAAATTATGTCGTGATTATGAAAATGTATTTCAATATCTCACTTAATTAAGATGGATGATTACAAGTTATAACACACTATATATATAACTCATTATGCGAATGGAAGGTAGGGTTTAAGAGGAAGGCATGGAGTGGGAAGGAAAATTAGTTAAGAACTACACTATCATCTGAATTTATGATAATAAAAATTATAAATTTAATTATTATAATTCAACTCAAAATTTTTAATACCTTTTTCTTAGTATCAACCCTAGATTCTGTGAAAGAACACAGGTACATTGAGAGAAACGAGGTAAATATTTTCCACTTTTTTTTTATAAATTTCCTCTTATACTTTCCTTCCCCCTCCATCCAATCACCTTCTCAGATTTTCATCTAAACAAAGCGCATTAGAAAGAGGGATACGGTTGCTTTCAATCGCATAAGAAATCTTATTAGGTTTGTTTTTTTTTTTAATTTAAATAAGATATTTGGTATTTTGCTATTTTTTGTTATGTTATTATTCCTTTTTACAAATGTTTTTTTTTGTGCTCCCAAAAGAATCTGATGATATTGCATTTGGATGTTCAATCTTCAATATTTCAATTTCTTACTATATATGAATAATTTTATATGAGAATAATGTGATTAACTTTTGAGGGGGTAAAAGTTAAAAATGCTGAAAAGAATGGATAAAGGGCAAGATTAGCAACACTTTAAAGACAAAAGGAAAGACCCAAAAGCAGGGGTCAAAAACATCGACAAATTACAAGATGGTCTACTGCGAGTCTTCCCACATTTTCCAATTCCCCATAAATTAAAGGTATACTTTTTTTCTATTATTATTGTTATTATTGGTAAATGGTAGAATTATAATAAAATTTTATATAATTATTTATTTATTTATATAATCAAACAAGATGTATTTGAATTTTAATTTTAACTATTTATTAGCGTGATATTTAACATACTATGTGACATGACATTTAAGCAGATATTTTACCATATAAATTAAATTTTACTACATTAACATATTATGTCAGTAACTTATCATTATATCATTATATTACGTTACCTTATCATTAAAATTATAATTTAAATATATTATAAAATAAAATATATAAAAATGAAGGGTTAGTTTTCAAACACAGAAGAAATAAAAGATAAAAGATGGTAAATATTTAATAAATCTGATATTATTTGTAAAATATGCATATAATTATTTATTACAATATCTATACGATTTAATTGTGGCCTACTTTTGATATTTGAATAGTTGGCTTCTTAGAATCGCAAATTTATGAAATTACGGAGAGGTTGAATTTCATGGAGGACGTATTGATATGTATATGGGCGACGGTCAAATCAATAGTAGAGCAACTTTATCGACGATTTTTTTTTTAAACTAGTCTTTCCTAAGGCTTGATTTTTAGGAAGAGTTGTCGGCCACCGTATTTTTCAACTCTACACTTATAATATCGGTCGAAAGTTGTCTATTCCGAACTATAATTATGATCGCGTGCTTAATCTGTAGGAGGGAAAGAAATTCATACATTATTTTATGTATAATTTTAAAATATCTGATACGATAATCAATATTGTGAATATAATAGGATAGCTTTTGAATAACTTTTTTCCAAAGGTTAAGTTTTGTTGTCAAACATATATATGATCTACCATTTGATATGCCTAACATGTATGGGGACCAACTCACAGTGCAGCCATTCAACATTTGCAAGTGCTAGTCAATGACTTCATCATTCTTTTAACGAGAAAAAAAGAGAGAGAAAGAACGTGCATGTGACATTAATTCATATTTATAAGCAAATCGCATCATAAAAGTTATCAAATCAGTATCATACACATTTTCAGTGAATTTCTTGAACTTATCCCACCATGAATGGACGAAAGCAAAACATGATAGAAAGTCGGTCTTGCTCATTAGGTGTCGCTCTTCTCTGGGAGCGTCACGAGAGAGATGGGTCGGCCCCATCTATATGCATGTGATTTCGCATAGGGTAAAAGGGGTTTGAGGAAAAGCGCCAACATGTGAATTCACATAGGAAACTGTCAGGCTCCAATTCTGGTGGCTTTACCCATCCCGAAAGGCTCGTGCTGTCAACACTCGACACTTTTATGGACTCTCTTTTTGAACGGCGTAGGTCCAGATGATGGCACCACGGCTCTAGCTTTTAGGTTTATAAAAGACAAAGGGTCCTATTCTGACTCATGATGATGCGGAAGCAGCCTGACGTCAAGGACAGGATAAGGAACTTCACACGGTAACCCAAGTTTTGCCTTTGCGGATCAGTCTTCTAAATCCTACTGAACTCAACTCACTCTATGTCCTCAATATGCAGAATAAAAAACCGACTGGAATGGCTGTGTGATTGATGTTAGCATATCAATATGATTGATATTTCATGCTAAAATTACTAAACCTAAGAGCGAAACTGGGCAAATGATTCTAGCAGTAGATAATACTTCAGAGGCGAAGAAAAGCAAGAAATACCTTTGTGTATTTTTCCGTAACATCCTGGAAGGCAACCTCTCTCCAAATTCATTCTGGTCTAGAAAAGCCCATTTTTCTCCTTCGTAAAATAATTTACAAGGTTATTGTTGTGATTTAAATTTTTTTTTCTTATTTAAGTCTAGGTGCTGTTATTGATCAGTGGAGATGGAGAAGTCCGTACCATGTTCCAAGCATAAGCAACGGTCAAAACTTAGGAATTGGCGGGAATCACAGATACATGGGTGTGAAATGGGTTCGGGTTCGTTGGGTTCCAGCCCATGGAATTTTGTGGTTATACCGGACAAGCAGACAAGGCAGTCTTGACCTGTCGGTGCATGTTTCGTTTTTTTTCCTTTTGGGATGACTCCTCCAGAATGCTATATATAAACACCTATAATCACTCTTCTTTTCTTATTAGATCCTCTCCTCTCCTCTCCTCATCAACTTCTTCTCCACCGGCAGCTAATGAATGCTCACCCTTCTGACCAGATCTTGACCAATTTTTAGCTACTGCTTCAGAGGTTTCAATTCTGGAATTTCTAGCTCCTTCTTGTGGCCTGTTAGTTTTCCGAGTATCAAACTTTCATTAGCTGTTCGAGTTTGTGAACTTACATAGACAGAACTTTAGCCAGCCTTATTTTGGGTTGAAAAAAGGTTCAAGGGGTTGGGGGTAGTGAAAAGAAAATTCTTGAGTCTTCTTTGAAGGCGATGACTTTGTGCAGCAGATGTTGCATGGCACGGGAGTTTTCCTTGATACTCCAGAAGAAATTTGTTACTGAAAAATTATCCTCCTTTTGGATTTTTCAAATCTTCAATGGACATTGCCGCAATACATAGGCTCAACATCCGAAGATCATCACTTCATACAAGTTTTCAGTTATCGGTCTACTGCATACCTTCATTTCATTCTCTGGTTCCACTACGTATGTAATGGGCGGGGCATCACTGCCACCTGGGTTCCGGTTCCACCCGACCGATGAGGAGTTGGTGGGGTACTATTTGAGAAGAAAAGTTGAGGGACTTGACTTCGAGCTCGACGTGATTCCTGTGATTGATCTGTACAAATTTGATCCTTGGGAGCTTCCAGGTACGCATTCAAAAGTGTGTTAAAATACAGTTCACATCAGAATCATTTTACTGATCTCCATTCTCCTCCTCAACCGAACGATTAGGACCTGCAAAAGCTTTCCTTTCCTTTAGTCATTTGTGCTGTCATTCATCGACTTCTGCCTCTTCTTTGTCCAGAAATAACTTAAAGGCAATCCCTTTATGGCTTCACATTCGAATTTTTCCATGCAGAGAAATCCTTCCTTCCCAATCGTGATATGCAATGGTTCTTCTTCTGCCCACGTGATAGGAAGTACCTGAACGGCTCTCGGACTAAGAGAGCCACCAAAGCGGGTTACTGGAAGGCTACTGGAAAGGACCGCAAGGTTGTGTGTGGCTCCTCAATCTGGGCACACCGTAAGACTCTCGTCTTCTATCAAGGGCAGGCTCCGCTTGGAAATCGAACCAATTGGTTCATGCATGAGTACCGTCTTTGTGACGATGATTCTTGCCAAGAAACACATAACTCCTTGGTAATTGGATAACTCAGCCTTCCCTTCCTGCGTCGAGGTTTAAGTTTACAATGCATATGATGATTAACGCTTGAACCATGTCAGGGAGCTTTTGCATTGTGCCGTGTGATAAAGAAAAATGGGAACAAACGAAAGATTAGCGGTTCCGCCGTAGACTCACTGAATGGGAAGAGCGTCATGAGTAACTATACAGGAAATACCTTGATGGAAATCTCGAATGAACCTCCAAGGGCCTTCTCCAATATTTCTTCTCAAGATAGTGGTCACTCAAGCCCTATGACCTCTCCATACAGTCCAGTTCCAGATTTTGGGCTGGGTCCAGTACTGGAGAGTAATCCTGAGAAATTCTCGGTCACATCCGATCTGATCCTTGACTCCTCAAAGGTACCAAGGTTAAGTTACGAGATAAAATCAACATTTTGCATGATAATGAGTAAATATCCAACTCTTGTTCTTGCAGGAACATACTCAAGTACAAGAGATGCCACCTGAGATTTTTAGACAATGTGGGATCCTTAGTTCAATGAGTTCCTGGAGGCCTTACGTCCACCAAGAAATCTCCCCCTGTTCATTTTTTTCAAATTTTGCTGGTGAACTTTCTGATGACCTTATGCAATTTGGCTATTCAAATGGAAGCCATAACAGACTCAATGAAAGCGAAGGAATTGCTTACAACAGTTATGACCTGACTAGTTCATTGAGAGACTCGGAGCTCTCTTGACGGGATAAAAGAAGGAAAAGTACGAGACTTGAAAGCCATCTGTGCTATTATTGGTTAAGACGGATTGGTTTACTGGAAATGGAATCATCAAGTTATTGGAATTGACAAGTGCTCGCCTGAGACAATGCTTTTTAAAGTTGGTCCTTGGAGTTGAAAGTAATGGCATATCTTTTTCTATATATTCCAAGAAAGGATTGCGGAGCACATTCTTGTCACCTGATTTCACAAATGAAAAAGAATGCTGTGAAAATCTCAGAGCATTAGACAGTAACGAAAAATGAAGAACGGCTGATGTGAACTTTGTGGATACTGTAAAAAAGTTTGAATAATTCTTGAGTGAAAGCTGTGGAAAAGGGCAGCAGCAAGGGTTCTTGGAATCCACATTTCTGGTTTAAACAATGTCCGTTAAACTCAAGTAGCTGACACTGGTCTCTCCCTTCTTGGCTAACTTCATTTTTTTGTTGAGAAGAGACAAAGTGTGATGCCGAGAACCGATTGAGTCACAAAAATGCAGAGACAATTGAGAACAGATTGAAAAAAGTGCTTATCGCTTGGGCAAAGTTCTCAAATTTGTTCCCCGCCCATTCCCTTTTCTAAGATTCTTAAACAAAGCAACTCCACAAATTCTTGCCTTAGACTTGCTTTTCTGCAGCCCCTGATGTTATGATAACCTGTACCTTTTCGTCTTTGTCACATTTATCTGCAATATCAGGAATTAGCTATGATTGAACGCTTACTTGCATATACAAACATGCTGGGTACCCTTTTGCTCGGCAATTAAGGTGAGGGATAGATTGGTGGCTTACAAAATTATTCCTTTGCGAAAAGTCTTTGAGGAAGAGGAAATTCATGGAATATGACGGATGTTCGTGGCACTATGTGATATTCAAATATGACTGCAGGACCAGACAGTTCCACCAAATAAAAGAAGCAAACAATGAATATTTGTCTTCCAACAGGACACTATGGAAAGGATAATTGGACAGGACATGGGAACAAAGCATTGAACTAATTGCCTCGTGATCTTACGTTCTCTTCCACCCTGCAATCCTGGAATGAAAGTGATTCTGAACTTAACGGTTTGAACTTGTCGAAACCTATTACAGAGAACCAAAAGCAATAGATGAGAGCGCGCCTCAGAAGTTGGTCACTATGATGACTCTACTCTGTTGAAGTTGGAATTTCAGGAGAGTTTTGGGGTCATTTAAGGCTCTGCGAAGATTTTATGAGAGTATCTCGAGAGAGAAAAGGTAACGATTCATGAGTGCATAAAAGGGCAATTATATTATCAACTCCTGCCGGAATCTACCTGACAACCTTGGTCAGTAGACAGCCTTTGCAGAGCAACAAAATACAAAATGAAACTGAAGAATAATCCGATTTTCCCTGACAAGTGAATCAGTAGATCATCTTGTTGATGTCATAATGGTAGACAGTTGGACAACTATCGCTGCATCAGAAGCCGGCCAATTTGAGAAAAGGCACAGGAACTGTGTACGTGAAGAAGGCTTTTACGCTTCACAACATAAAAAATTAACGAATGAAATGAGCCGTCATGCATCATTCATCTGTTATTCCCTAGTCTAGAAAACAAATCGTCCTCTTTCCTGCAACACCCGCAAGACCACTTAGACTCGACTGAATTACACCATTTATCGAGAAATCATGAGGTGGCGGCCTCATAACTCTGCATGGTGTCCAGCCACGTGGCTGCTGCATACCTGAGGACCCATTTGATCTTACCGCTGGCTGTTTTCCAGTTCCGATGTCCGGGCTGGGCTTCATAGTTATCTAAAGAACAGAATTAAGCACACGAAGAAGAGGAGGAGGAGGAGTAGTCGAAAGAAAATGCGATCCGTAGAAGAGAAGCTCAAGAGCATGGCAAGCACGGCCAAGAAGCAAGTTAAGGTCTTCAAGGCCATATTTAACGAGAAGGTTAGAGCAGTTCTTTGAAACTTCTGATGAAGCTCTCATGTTTTAAAGATTTTACTCTTAAAGACCGTTAATCTATCAATCGTTACGCTTGCAGAAATATTTGTTTAACGAGTTTTAAATGGATGGATGGTCTTGTTCTGCCACTGGAACTTATTACATAACACAATATATCAGTATGACCAAAAACTGGAACTTTATTGAACGTGGATGGCAGGTGGAGAAGGCAACAGCAAGGACGTGAGAGAAGGAAGGCCAAGGAGGCTCGGGCAGAAATGGAGCTCCACCAGGCCAAGGCCAGGCATGCTGCTAAGAAGTTGGCGGGAAAGCAAGCACAGAGTTATGGTTACGTCCACAAGGCGCCGACTAATTATGGAGCCTATTATGGGACCACCCAGCCAGTGACCGGTAACCAAGGCCATCAGGCAGTTGGAGCTGCTGATGCCATGACAGGAACTGCAATTCCTACTTACCCACTTGGAGGATACCCGACAAGACGTAAATATTAGTGGCTTTACTTGAGCAGCTGTTTCACTTGTAATGTGCTGTTCGTGGATTTATTAGCTTCCCAGTGATCATACCTCCGCTAAGATTAGTGATAAAAGAATAGGAGATCCATGAAATATAAATAAGGTTGGGCATATTTACATCATCTTTGAAAATTTCAGATCAGCTGCATAAATATGGTTAAAAAAAATCATATAGCTGCTATAATTCAAGGTTCGACTAATCAGAGATTCCATGCTCTTGGGAACTTTTTCGGATGCTACAGCAGAAGAGCCTAAAGGTATTCAAGAAGCTCCCTCTAACAGGTGAAGCATAACAATTTCTAGACATTTAGAGTTTCTGAACAGAGAATAGAGCATCTCCAAAAGAATATACTTAGCATAGCGTTTATATCCATTGAAGTCTACCTTGGTGCTCCACACAGTGTTGAATCCTCCCATCAAGGGCCATCATTTGCTCCTTTACCCTGGCAGGTTGGGTGCTGTAATGCAGCTGAAAATTTGGAAACTGTCTCTTATGCCCTTCTGTTGTGGAGGATACCTCGGGTAAAACTTCCTCAAGAAACTCATGCGCTACATCTCCATCTTCATCTATTCTAAGACGCTTGGCATACCATCGAAGGCCCTGAAAACCAAACAGATTGTCAGTTCTGGATGTGATAAATTTCGTTATAAATAAGCAACATGGTTCAATTGGTTGATTAGATAGAAGTAAAGAATCCCGTGCTTTAAACGATGATGTGAATAATACACCTAGAACAGATTGTCCAACTAAATATGATCTAAAAAAAATGATAAGCAGCTATTCAGATTCTTATGAAAGGCAACAAATTTAGCTAATCATTTACAACGATGGATAACTCTAATGAAAAATTAGTTCTTCTCATTAATGTCTCAGTTCTGCTGAGAATGCACTTACACACCCATGCCAACCCAATAGTCACGTTCCTGCCTTTGTCAACTGTCCACAGCATATCTCACTAACTATTGCATAGATTACTAAGACCATTCAAACTAAAGTTCCGTCAAGGATACAGCAAAAATAATTTTTTTAGGGGGAAAAGAAGAACACACCCTCTGGCTCTATCCATTAGCAGATAGATTACTTTATCTAAGAGCCACAGAAATCCAATATCATAAATCATTCACTCCCACTTCTCCCATGACCTTGAATACAGCACCTCAACAGCAACTTCCTCCAGGGAGATAACTTAGTCCTCCAAATAACAGAGGTGAACTAAATTACAAGAAAAACAAATTCATGTGTTTTCCTCAAAAGCTTAAATCTAGCTTCTGATGGAAATGCTTTCATCCTTGAGATAAGCAGCATGTCATGAAGAGCGCACATTGCAAGAGAAAGCTCAAGAATCCCATCAACCAGAGACAAGACTCAGAACTTGCTTCAAACTCTATGAATCAATACCATAGCATAGCTACATAATTCGAGTTCCCCAATACACGTAAAAATCCGCCATCAATTTCTTAATAAGCACAACAACTCTGGAATTGATCAGTAAGGCATGGAATTGATACAAGTATAGGAGGTAAAAGTCAAGCAGTGAACTTTAAGCTCAGCTGGCAAAGGCAAGAATACTGAGAAGGCGAGGCTCCAGGCAACCTGACATGTCACAATTTTCAATAAAGAGGATGACTGACCTGAACGCCGCCGTCGCCGGAATTGGATGGGACGAGAACAGGTCCGGGATTGGATCGCTCGACGGGGACCTGAACGGGGACGCTGAAGCCCTTTCTGGGAAGCCCAGTTGGCCGAAAGTCGGCACCTCCTCGATTCGGGTCTTCTTCTTCCCGCTCCTCTTCGTCTTTGCTTCCGAAACCGAACAGCCCCGCTATCTTCCTGAAAATCCCCATGATCCTCCCAAGTCCCAACTCGTCAACAGATCATAGGGTCGGGGGAAGAAATGGTCAAGTGGGTGAGGAGGGCACAACCACGAGAAACTGAGCAGGGAATTGCCGGAGAATATGCAGTAGGATCTCAACTGGATCTTGTGTTCTTTCTTTCTTCCCCGACGATGAACGGAAGACTTCCAGAAGATCGTCAGAAGAGGGGAAGGAAGATGATAGAATTGGGGCACGTGCTAGGAATTCCTACCATGCTTTCTCGTATTTAAGATTAACATCAAACTGTTATTGCTAACCATATTCATCCCAAAGGGATCAAACCTCTGCGTCTACCATCTTACCCCAGCAGTCAAATTCATCGTTCTGACCGATACCGTCAATAAATTAATCGTCCGAGTCTTCGTTTCGAGTGACGTGGAAAACATCGATGTTTTTTTTTTCCTTCTAATGAATGTACCGAAGCTTGTGTTTTGGGCAACTACCGAGGCTTGAAAGGACCAATAAAACAAAAAAAAAAAAGGATGGTTCATTCCTCTCAACATGAACTGTTTCCAGCGTGTACTACATAGCTAGAGGGATGCGAGTCCTCTTGTGGAAATTCTTATGCAGTGGTTCAATTTTTAATTTAAAATTAAACCAAATCGGTTTAAATTAAATGAGTTAGAATCTTTCTTTCTAGTATTGCCCACAGAGCTTGAATTTCGCTAAATCCTCGGATAAATCCCTATGAACAGTCATTACTATAATGACGTGACTCAATTGTCAAGATTCACAAGCATTTTATGGATGCGGGAATGGTCAGAAAGTTATTCATCTGATTTTGCATAAACGTGAATTTGAAGTTATATTTGTGAGATTGAGTCCAAAAGTATTCGAGGGAAGCCTGCCGCACCGAAACTCCATCATCACTTGGGTTGGTCATTGATTTGAAATAGGCACGACAAGTTTGACCGAGAAGAGGGCACTTTCCTCGAAACATTAGGCCATCGAGAAAGGGACGGCGCTTCACTGGGAAGTCCTGACACCGTTGTCTCCTTCGCTTGCACTGTTTAATGTCCTGGACCATGCGTCTGCCCTGGCCAACAGCTTTCTCTGTAAGTGCAACGGCAGCGGCGTGACGAAAGAGCAAGATGCCATTTTGCCGTGAGATCTCCCCCCAGGGAATCCATGGAGAGGACAAGAGATAGGCATTCTAGTCACGAAAACGATGACCATTGCCAGAGTTGAGCTTGAGGAGCGTATTCCCGTCACTACCAAACTGGAAGAGCTAAATGTGGTAATTCGAGGCTTGCAGCCAGTTAATTTTAATTGTACTTGGACCGAAGAGAATGTGTTATATTAATACCTTACTATTTTAATTTGATTCATTCCATATCACTGTAAATTTCAACATAAACAGAATCGATATTTGTTGACTTTACACGGAACGGATCTTGAACATTCTCACTCATGGGACATAGTAGGAGTTGAAAGTTTTGCTTGTTTTGCTGTTGCTAGTGTGCGTGATCAGAAAAGCAGTCAGACCAAGAACATGATATATGTATGCTTCCAGATTGGTTGATGTGCCTCCCCTGGTTTGATTAGTTTGACACAAATCCCTCTGGTGGCCTCCATCTTCGTCGTGCATTAAGATTACCAGATAAAGATCAAATCTTTAACAAGCTGGAAATGCTTGGGGTGGTGATCCATTTTCGGGAGGAAAGGAAAATCATCTAAAACCCACTCCTTCGGCTTTCTCCAGTAAAATCCCAACTCTGGTTCCATATTTCTCTCCCTTGCTTTCAAATCCCTCCGCGTGAATCCTTGCTCGTCCCAAAGCCGGTTTCACACCCAAAGCAGCATTTATCTCTCTCCCCCTCCTTTTGCTTCCTCTTGCTCTGAAGGGCTTGAGCTGTGGCGGAGAGATCTTGGCTTTGGCCAAAATTCAGCGCCAGCAATGGACTCCAGAGAGAACCCACGTCCCCAGTCTCAGACGCCGTTACCTAACATGATGGTGGGTCTCGCGTCCTACCCTACACCCACTGCATCTCACATGATCAACAACCCTAATTCGGGCATTGGATCCTCCACCACGGCCACCGCCACCATTTCCTCCATGATGATGAACCAGCAGCAGCAGCAGCAGCATCAGCAGCCTCATTCCAGGTTCCCCTTCGGTGGCCCGCCTTCATCTGAGCCCTTGGATCCCCTTGCCGCCGCCACCGGACTCTACGATGTGTCCTCCCCCCCCGGGATCTCAACCGAGCCAGCCAAGAAGAAGCGGGGCCGCCCAAGGAAGTATGCCCCTGAGGGTAATATTGCGCTCGGCCTGGGTCCCGCTTCAACGCCCCCCTCTTCCGGAGCTGCTCCAGGGTCTCCTTCCACCGAGCCTCCGGCTAAGAAAAATAGGGGAAGGCCCCCAGGGTCAGGGAAGAAGCAAATGGATGCTTTGGGTATGTGTTTTTTGCAGCTATTGTTGATCCGTCTTTCTCTGGTTTGGGCTTCCCGCTTCTAGTGATATTTAGTCGAAAGTTTGAAGCTTGATTTGAGTTCTTCCTTGGAGGCAGGAGCCGGTGGTATTGGTTTCACTCCTCATGTAATCATGGTGAAGGCCGGTGAGGTACGCGTAATGTTTTTCCAGTTTGGTTTTGGGTTAGAGCTGAAGTGGTTGCTAAATTGTTTTTGTAATTGCTTTGTTGCTGGTTTCTAGCTCCAAACTTGAGAAACTATGGCGATTGTTTGGGCATTGGAGCTCTTTATTCTGTTTTTGGGGGTGAATATGGAATGTGTGAAGAAATTGGGGTGATTGGAGTCATGGGATGCAGCATCTATTTATATTGATGGGAGTTTGATATGTATGCATGTAGTGTATATGTTGATGGAATCCAATAGTTATTCAAGGCGGAAAAGAGAGAATCAAAGAGTTACTGCCACGACTCTTCTGAGAAAAATTTGCTGATAACTGAAGCTGAAAAATGAGTGATATACGAACTAATGCAGTACTTTAGTCCTCTAAATATTGTTTCAGAGTATGAGTGACAGAACACTCTTGTGCTATCAGCAACACTTCGGATGGGTGAGCGATCTAAAATAGCTCTCCTACTGAAAAATACATAGCTTATTTTATTGCGCTGAGCTGTTAATCATGTGATTCGTGTCCTGTTCTGACACTTTGTATGGTCAGGTAGTGGAGGAGATTATGGAAGGCATGGTTGTTTGAATCCTTTACTATTTGTGTTAAAGAATTGTTACCAGCAGCTTGTGTGAAGTGATTTTTTTCCATGGTTATTTTGTGAAGTGATTTAAGGAACTTGTTGTCCAGTTTAAAAGTCCATGTCTTTTGTGATGCCAAAATTATTAGGATTGTCTTCTTATATATCAAATATGTCTACTTGAAATGAGGGGTTATGATGTATATCCTCTTGCTTCAAACTGAAGAGGCTGTTGGTGGAGTACATCTTGAAATTAATCGTATACTTGACTGTGTTTGCTACTATTCTTATAATCTTCTTATTCTTTTTCGAGGGAAACAGAACATCCTAGTTTGGCAGTTATTTGTCAATGGAATTGCCAGATCTATGTGCCGCTTTACATAATCTATCTGAAATTGTGTCTTTGGAACTTGCTTGTGTCTGCCTTTATGCTGTTTGTTTAAGAAGCATTGGCTTTATTCTAGAGACCCATTGATGTGAATGAAAACATTAAAAACAACAACATATACAGCCAGAACAAAAGAAAAAGGAAAAGGAAAACATTAACTTTTCCAGGAGTTTATATGTCAGACAGTTTCTTGATGCGATTACACTCAACTAGGAACAATGGAGCTGGAGACGCCAAATACTTTCATTCTATTATATGGAAATCTGTAGAAGTCAATTTTCATTATCCAAAAAGAGAGTATTTTCGACTTTGAGCTGGGCTTTAGAATTTATAGCAAACTTTACAATTATTTTTACAAGGCAATTTTTTGTTTGGTATATGAATATGCTCAGGATGTAATGAGTTTGGAGTTCATCTTCACTGTCCCAGTTTTCAAGAAAAGGGTATCTCAAGTTTTAAAGACCTTAGTTATCCTTATCCTTGTACACCTTTGGGTTTGCAGGACATTGCATCAAAAATTGTGGCTTTCTCACAGGATGGGCCTCGCACAGTTTGCATTCTCTCTGCAAATGGTGCAGTCTCCAAATTTACCCTTAGGCAACCCTCCATGGCTAGTGCTGTTGCAACATATGAGGTGGTCCATCTTTATGTTTCCTGCCAAACCGCATCAGCATTTTCCAGTATCTTGCATAGGGTTGAAATGTATACTAATCGTGTTGAGAATTGGCTTTGTCAGGCAGTTAGTATCATCATTAGTGGAATATCCTAGTCCTTCCGGAATTCTCATTATGAATTATCTTCATTCCTGTTGCTGTGCTGCAGGGTCGGTATGAGATTATTTCCTTGACGGGTTCAGTGGAGTTCCCTGAGGGTGATAGCAATGACAGCAGAATTGGTGGTCTGAGTGTGTCCCTTGCTTGTCCTGATGGTCGTGTTATTGGTGGTTCAGTTGCAGGGAACCTAACTGCTGCTACTCCTGTACAGGTAGGCTTCTAGAACCCATACTTGTCACTGAAGTGAGGCAACGGTGAATGGCAGGTGTTCCTAGGAAATTTGAACAGAAGTTTTTCAATTTTTTCCTCTGAAAGACATTTAATCTATGTTAGTTGTGAAAGCTGGAAATCATAAAATAGGGATGGGAAATCTGAAAGAAATTTAAAAGGATAAAGAGAAGGGCTAAAGTTGCGCCATTTGCATGATGCACAAATTTGCACCATTTAAAAGTCAAAATAAAATGAAAATCGTAGTGTTTATATTGTTGAGGTTGCAGCCAAAATGCCTTGCTGCAATCTTTTACTAGTTTTCCAAGTCTATGCATCTTAATGCTTACTCAGCAGGATAAGTACTCTCTCTGTACTGCCGTATGTAGTTTTTAGTTATATAAACGTTTTTCTTGTTACATTCATGGGGATATGACCAGCTTTGTAAGAATAGTCAGAATGGTGTGAGATTACAAGAGCAGAAGGTAAAAAACTGAAAATGGGCGCTAGTAATCCTGTGGTGGTTTCTTACTGATTTTTGTAATTGCGTGAATCCAAATTCTTCACCTTTTTACAGCCAAAAGGAGGAAATGAAGATTAGCTGACTGCCTGGTTATACTGCAAGTTCTAATGCAACTAATTGATCTTCATTTCCGTTTTTCCTTGATAGGTCATTGTCGGAAGCTTTCTTGCAAGCAAGAAGAAATCTAGTTCGAATTCAATGAAGTTGGAGCCTTCATCGGCTCCACCGTCCCAGATGCTGAATTTTGGTGCACCAGCGATAATGACTCCTCCCTCTCAAGATGGCTCAAGTGAATCATCCGAGGAGAATGGGAATGGGGGCAGCCAAATGGCTCAACCAAACTCAGGTTACTACAATGAAGTGAGCCAGCCCATGCATGGCATGCACATGTACCATCATCACCTCTGGGCAGGTCAAGCCCACCGGTGAAGACAAGAAAAGCTTGACATCTCATCTGGCACTATCAGTGGACACATTTTCCGCATTACTTCATTCTGACTTAGAGAAGAGCCGTTGGTTCTTAGTGGCGGCCACTAGACAAAGAAAAGGTTTTTAGAGAGGCCATAACTTAGGTACTGCTGAAAGGAAAGATTAGAGAGTTGCTGTTTCTTCTGTCAGTTTATTTCTCCCTTTATTTTTCTGATGTTCTTCCAGTTGAGTACCGTGCTCTATCTTTCAATTTCTCATGTGATAATGAACAATAGGTTCTTGCTGTTAGTCTGATAACATGCATTGCACGTACTTCTCCGGATTTCTTGACATGTTTGCATTTGTTAGCCAGTTATTCGCTCTTATCAAAATGATTCTTATGAGATTGTTACTATATAAGATCACACAAAACTCATTAAAGTAAGAGTTGCCGCTCATCATCTGTTAAATGAGTGTGCACCCTCACAAACCAATGAATCTTGGCTGGGACTCACGCATCACTTTTTGGACTACTCGAAGGTGTAGGAGGAAGAAATGCATAATGATGAACGTGGATTTGCATCTGTGAGATCGAATCTAAAATCAACAGGTTTCAATTGAGGTTGACATGTCGCACCGAAATTCCTTCCTCACTTGAGTTAGTCGTTGATTTGAAATAAGCATGACAAGATTGACTAAGAGGGCACTTTCCTTGAAAATTTTGGCCATTGAAAAGTGGCAGGTGCTTTACAGGGGACAACACCCACACTTATCTTAGTCGCTTGCGCTGTTAATGTCATAACCTATGCATCTACTCTTTGCCAACAACTTTTCACTGGAAGTGCCACAGCAGCCACATGACCAAAGGGTAAATTGTCGTTCTGCTGTGAGATGTCCCAAAGGAATCCATGGAGATGACAAAACATGGGCATTCTAGTTATCACGATGATGATCATTTCTAGAGTTGGGGAAGCAATTCCCATCACTACCATCCGGGAAAGTAAAAAAGTCCTAAAGTTGATACCTGCAAGGCTGCAACAAGTTTTTATCATACTTGGACGTAAAGTCACTGTGCCATATTACATAATCACAATGTTTGGTCGTTTTGGATTTGATGAAATCTAGATTGAACTAATTTCGACATAAAGATATGGAGATCAGTTTGCTTGACATAGATCGGATCTTGAACGTTTCCACTAATTGGGATAAAAAAGCAGCTAATTTCTTCTTCTTTTTTCCTTCGCTGTTGACGCATGACTAGAAAAGAAGCCAGACCATGAACATGATGGTACGTGCTTTTCAGATTAGTTGTTGTGCCTCTCCCCACGTTTGATTTGATTTGACATACATCTCTCCACTGGCCTCCATCTTGGTGGTGCATTCGGCACAATATTGCCCGACAAAGCTCAAATATTTCACAAGCTAGAAATGATCGGAGTGATGAATCAATTTCAGAGGGGGATGGTAAACCATCTAATACCCACTTTCCTCGCTTTCTCGAGTCAAATTCCAACTCTGCTCCGTATCTCTCTTCCTTGCTTTCAAATCTCTCTGTATGTGAATCCTTACTAGTCCGAAAGTGGGTTTTAGCTTGCACGTTGATGACTTGCCATCAACACAAAGCAGCATTTCTCCTCTCTCTCTCTCCCTCAGTTTGCTTCCTTTTGCTTGGAAGAACCTGCGCTGTATCAGAAAGATCTAGGCTATAGCCAAAATTCAGCATACAGGAATGGACTCCAGAGAGAACCCATGTCCCCAGCCTCATCAGCCGCTACCTAACATGATGGTGGGTCTCACGTCCTACCCCACAGCCATCGCACCTCACGTGATCAACAACCTTACGGGCACTGGATCCCCTACCACGGCCACAGCCACCACCTCCTCCTCCTCCATGACGATGAACCGCCAGCAGCAGCAGCAGCATCAGCAGCCTCATTCCAGGTTCCCTTTTGTGGGCCCGCCTTCATCTGAGCCCTTGGATTCCCTTGCCGCTGCCACCGGCCTCTACGACGGGTCCTCTCCTCCCGGGTTCTCAATCGAGCCAGCCAAGAAAAAGCGGGGCCGCCCAAGGAAGTATGCCCCTGAGGGTAACATCGCACTTGGCCTAGGTCCCACTTCAACGCCTCCATCGTCCGGAGCTGCTCCAGGGTCACCGTCCACCGTGCCCTCGGCTAAGAAAAATAGGGGAAGGCCCCCGGGGTCAGGGAAGAAGCAAATGAATGCTTTAGGTATGTGCTTTTTGCAGCTATTGTTGATCCGTCTTTCTCTAGTTTGGGTTTCCCTTTTCCTTTTATTTCGTTGAAAGTTTGAAGCTTCATTTGAGATCTTCCTTGGAGGCAGGAGCCGGTGGTGTTGGTTTCACTCCTCATGTAATTATGGTGAGGGCCGGTGAGGTACGCTTGTATGAAGTGATTTTTTTAAAAATAATTATCGTGTAAAGTCATATAGTGAACTTCTTGTCTACTTTGAAATTTCCTGTCTTTAGTGATGCAAAAATGATTAGGATTGTCCTCTTATGTATTAAATATATCTACTTGAATTGAGGAGTTATGATGAATAACCACTTGCTTCACACTGAAGAGGCTGTTGCCAGGAGTAGTACATCTTGAAATAAATCATGCACTTGACTCTGTTTGCTACTTTTCTTATAATTTTCTTGTTATATTTCTGAGAGACAGAATATCCTTGTTTGGCAGTTATTTGGTGATGCAGATACCCGATTTCTGTGCAGCTTTACGTAATGTATCTGAAATTGTCTTTGGAACCTGCTGATGTATGCATGTATGCTGTTTGTTTAAAAAGCATTGGTATTATTCTGGAGACCCATTAAGGTGAATGAAAACCATGACTACATTTCCTGGAGTTTAATGCCAGACAGTTTCTCGATGTGATTTCACTTAACTAGGAAAAATGGAGCCAAAAAATGCCAAAATATATACTGAAATTCTTAGAAGTCATTTTAATTATCCAAAAACCAAGTCTTTTCAACTTTGATCTTGGCTTATGATGCATGGTAAACTTTTGGACTTGTTTTTGCTATGCAATTACTGATTTGGTATGCAAAATGCTCAGGATGATACAAGTTCGGAGTTTTTCTTCACTGTTCCTGTTTTTGAGAAAAGGGTGTCTCAAGTTTTAAAGACCCCATGTCATCCTTATCCTTGCACACCTTTGGGTTTCCAGGACATTGCATCAAAAATTGTGGCTTTCTCACAGGATGGGCCTCGAACAGTATGCATTCTCTCTGCAAATGGTGCAGTCTCCAATTTTACCCTTAGGCAACTTTCCATGCCTGGTATTGCTGCAACCTATGAGGTGGTCCATTTTTATGTTTCCTGCCTAACCACATCAGCATTTTTCCATTATCTTGCACAGGGTTGAAATGTATAACATCAGCATTTCCAGTATCTTGCACAGTAGAGTTTGCCTTTGTAGGACAGATAGTGTCATCAATAATGGAATATCCTTGTCCTTCCAGAATAGTCAATAGTTCATATCAATCGTCTCCATTCCTGTCAGGGTCGATATGAGATCATTTCGTTGACGGGTTCGGTCAAGTTCCCCAAAAGTGATAGCAATGACAGCAGAATTGGTGGCCTGAGTGTCTCCCTTGCTGATCCTGATGGTCGTGTAATTGGTGGTTCAGTTGCAGGGATCTTAATTGCTGCAACTCCTGTACAGGTAGGCTTCAGAACCCGTACTTGTCACTGGAGTGAAGAAAGAGGTGAAGGGCAGGTGTTCCTAGGAAATCTGGATGGATTTCTTTTCCCCCTGAAAGATGTTTAATCTATGTTAATTTCAACAGCCGACAATCATAAAATAGATGAGTAATTTGGCAGAAATTTAATAGGAAAAAAAGAGGGTTAAAGTCGCACCTTTTGCATGATGCACAAATTAGCTCCATACGAAAGTCCAAACAAATTAAAAATCTTAGCGTTCATATTGCGGAGGTTGCAGCCAGAATGTCTAGTTACAATTTTTTACTAGTTTTCCTAATGCTTACTCGGCAGGATGTTTAGTGTCTCTGGACTACTGTATGATGTTTCAATTATATTATTGTTTTATCTCCTTACGTTCCTAGAGATATGACCAGCTTTTGCAAGAAGAGTCGCAATGCTGTGAGATTGCTAGAGCAAATGGTAACTAACGGAAAAGTGAGTCTAGTAATCGTGTGGCGGTTTCTTACTCATGATTTTCTTAATTGGGTGAATCCAAAATTTTCACCTTTTTACAGCCAAAAGGAGGAAATGGAGATTAGCTGACTGGCTAATTAAACTGTAACTTCTAGAGCAACAAATTGATTTTTATTTCTGTTCTTGCTTGACAGGTCATTGTAGGAAGCTTTCTCACAAACAAGAAGAAACCAAGTTCAAATTCTATGAAGATGGAGCATTCATCAGCTCCAGAGTCCCAGATGCTGAATTTTGGCATTCCAGCGACAGTGACTCCTCCCTCTCAGGGTGGCTCGAGTGAATCATCCGAGGAGAATGGGGATGGGGGGAGCCAAATGGCTCTACCAACCTCGGGTTACTACAACGAAGTGAGCCAGCCCATGCATAGCATGCACATGTACCATCACATCTGGGCAGGTCAAGCCCACCGATGAAGACAAGAGAACCTTGACGTCTCATCTGGCACCATCAGAGGACAGATTCTCTGCGTAACTTCATTCTGACCGAGAGAAAAGCCGTTGGTTCTTAGTGGCAGCAACTAGATAAAGAAAAGGTTTTTAGAGAAGGCATAACTTAGTTACGGCCGAAAGGAAAGATTAGAGAGCTGCTGTTTCTCCTATGTTAGTTTATTTCTCTTTTGTATATATTTTGATGTTCTTCCATTTGAATACCTTACTTTATCTTTAGACTTCTCGTATGATTATGAACAGACACGTTCTTGCTCTTAGTCTGATAACATGCATTGCACGTGCTCCTTAGGATTTCTTGACATTTTTGCATTTGTTAGCCAGTTAATTTGCTCTCATCTGCTATTATTTACCCCGCAAAAGTGCTGCGGAGCTGAGGTTGAGTTTGATAACTGGTGAGATTGCTATATTAAGTACTGGTCACTCGGAAGGTGAAAATATAACGTTAATTTGACTTGGAAGTCAATGCAATTAACCTTCTTCACTAGAAGTTTGAATGTCTTGGAGTGGTCCCTGGTTGGTGTGCCGTGGTTTGTGTTCTGTCGAGATTCATGTTGCGTGTTAGATGTCGATCCTTGGCAATCCTCGAGTTTGTTGGTGGAGATCTGCCATTGGTGGACTGTTTCAGCGCCAAATTAGATCTCTGTTTGGAATTGTCCAGGAAGCAATCTTTATGGTAGCGGTCCAAAGAGAGAGATCTAGTCTAAGATCACATCCGCAAAACTACAAATACAACTGTAACATTCTCACCAAACGAGCATGCTTCAACTTGGGAGTAATTCGAAGTCAAGCAAATGCACCAACCATAATCATCTAGATCATTACTTCTTGGATGCCCAACCTCCGAGAGGCCCGGCTCCTTGCGTTGACTCACCTCTAGTTGGAGACACAGCAACTACTGATGTTCTGGTGTGCGTAAATTTGTTTCTTTCTGAAGTCGGCAGTCGTGATTGGTTTCTAAATTGCCGTCTGGCCAGCAGTACACACAAAATGATTAAGAAAAACGCGTGTTTCGATATGCTCCTTTCACTAGCCGTTAGCAGACCAATTCAACAAGACCTTGTCTAAATTCCTCCCTCGTTGGAACCTTCGCCTTCACTTCCAAACAAGCAATCCATTTGAGCCCTCTAACACGCATATTTGTCCATATACACAAGAAACCCATCTCGTCTCGTCTCATAAACTAATAATCGATCCCCCCATCGTCAGTTTCTTGTTCATTCGTTTCTTGGCTCTTCTTCTCATGGATTGCCTTGTCCTGCCCGTGGCTGCACTGAGGATGTGGCGCTCAGGTTCGAGGCTCAGATACCAGCCACTAGAGGCCACGGAAGTGCACTGTGAGGCAGATGAACAGACGCAACTTGTGACTGTGGTAGTGGGAAAGGAGAGGAGGGAGTTCCTGGTCGACCCTTTCATCCTCGATGAAAGCCCATTTAAGACTCTGATCAATACCATCAGCAAGGAACGCAAAGGAAGAGTTCTCAGTAGGAAGAGTGGGGATAAAGGGGTGATCTTTGTCGACGTGGATGCGATGCTGTTCGAGCACATGCTTTGGTTGTTGCACAACGACTGCTCGTCCTTGTTTGAGCTGAATGTCGAGGAAATCATCGACTTCTACGCTCAAGACAACTAGGAAGCTGTTGAGGTAAACTACTAATAGTTTGATCACCGATTAACTTGAGCTATTGGACACATATGGTGAGCGGTCATTCTGCTTCCACAACCCAAAGAAGTTCCCAATCACAAAGTTATATATCATGCATCATCGATGATGCCACCACCTATGTATATTTAACAATATTGACATTTTCTTAATCTTCTCCTCGAAGATAATGTCGTGTGGATCCTATCCTCTGTTCGTCTGAAGAGGATGAAGATAGATGTTAACTCTTACACCATGTATGAGTAATAATTCTTAGTATAAGAATTGTGCATTTTTGGCACCATTAAGAATATCAAGCTATTTCCCATGCGCAGAGAGTGGGGGTATACGGCTATTGAAAGCTAAGTCCAAAATCTTTTGATCTCATGTCAAAAAGGATATTACTGCATTACATCCCAGCATCAAGATCATTTTCCATGCAAGTGCCCTTTAGTCGTTTGTTCTTCAAACAAATGGTTGAAGTCGAGATCAATGTCCAAGATGCGAGGTTATCAAATGGACCCCAACTCCGTGTCACTGTGGTCCACAGCTCATGTTGGGCCCCAAAATGGACCGCACTCAAAGCAAGTCGGACCAGCCGGTTAAGAGTGTCGCCAAGAGGACCATGTTGGCCCCGCATAGAGAACGCGAATTGATGACCTACTTCAATCCCAAACATAGAGAGGAAACAGAGGGAGAAACACCAAACATAAGATTACCCGACGGTGTTTTAGGAAAATTGGAAAATTAACGGAATGTCTGGGACATCATTGAACATTGTAAGCTACTCTGTTAGGTCTATATTCTTGAATCACTCTCTTCCAATGCACCCAGAGACTACTATGTTGTGTAATGGCTATGAATATTATACAAATCTCATAAGACACTTATTATCTTTTATTTTAGAAGAGACATTACTCGAATTAAGTCAATTCATAGTTGATATATGCTTCAGATTCCAGGTAGTTACACCCTAGAAGGAAAGGAGGCTGTTGGGTTATTTCATGGAGTTTGGATACTGGCTGCACAAGTCCTTCAATTGAATTCTGCAAAATAATAATGTCATTTATTGCATATTTTTAGATGGATGAATTCAGTACGCAAACGCCTTTGTTTTTGCCGGGATCACGGCTTTTGAGGTAAGTACATCATCTCCTCTCAAGTGTTTGGGACATTCAAAGTACAGCTGTAATAATTGCTCCCTGGCCTATGTTGTCTCCTGATGATTCAACATTTGTAATCATTCAGCATCCCAAATGGGTGTTTGCACTCATTATACATATCTACTGTTGTATCCCTCCGGGATCTCCCTATATACACACATATATTATATATATACATTTAACCATTCTCAGCACACACATAGATATATATATATATATATAGCAGACATATATCTATAGCTCGAAATCTTTTGACTCTTTCCATATACACTCATCTCGTCAGAAACAATTTCGGCATCTTACGGTAATTTACGGAACCCACAGTCATGTCCGATGATTAAAAAAGGTACAAGACTGGT
The DNA here is from genome assembly GCA_900006705.1 of Sonneratia caseolaris. Lineage (NCBI taxonomy): Eukaryota > Viridiplantae > Streptophyta > Magnoliopsida > Myrtales > Lythraceae > Sonneratia > Sonneratia caseolaris. The sequence continues at coordinate 954,870 of CXYZ01007879.1, forward strand.
TAAGAACTCTTCTTTTTACTCTGATCAAGTGTGTATCATATATAAGTGTTGTTTACAACTTTAAGTTGGATCTCACTTCAACGGTGCATGTAAAAATTTCAGTGCACGCAAGAATAATACGAACTGATGGTACTCTACAATTGAGAGTGTTCACCCTTAATCTATGGTCAAAATTTTATTGATTCAATTTTTATTACCCATGGGACCGGACCATGTGTACCCCTTTCTTGGTACAACACGACACACAAGTCCTCCACTATATGATATTAAGAAAAAAAAAAGAAATCAGGCCATAAACATACTTGAATGAGCCTATTCGATTTTCTTTCTATTAGCCAGTAGCATGCTCAAATCTCTTTGTATATGTTGACTCTTCAAGCTCTTAATCCTGTGGATATATATATTCATGCAAATCGAACAAAAATTTAATAAAGGAGACAGTTTTTTTTTTTTTTGCTTTGAGGGATAATTAAAAGATGCAGGTTAAAGAAAGAGGAAACTTATTATCATCTAATGATTCATCCAGATTTCGAAATAATTGTTTGTAGATGAGACAATGATACCTCCTCAATCTATTGGACAGGTCTGACCCTAGCAGCTTAGGTGGTTCGAACTAGCAACAAAATACATTTTCAGTTTGGTTTTTAATGCTATCATCATAGGACATTTATATCTTATTACAAACATATGTGTATGTTTTGATGTAGGAAATTTATCTCCACAAGTTACCTTATCAGGTTATATCCAATGGCCTCAACGTTAACCCATCAGATTGCAGCGAGCGTCGACACTTGAATTAAGATTCACCGTACACACACACATGCATGAATGCTAACATTAGCCAAATGACCTTGCATACTCATGAAGGAACACCTGTTAACGTTTACTATACATATATATACATATATATATATATATGTTAGCTAGAAAAGCAGTACGAGGAAGTAATCAAGAACATGAATGCATCCTCTCGCGTGTAAGGAAATATGAGCATATATATGTCTTGCATATCCGCTAAAACATTTTCTAGTCAAGTGAAACGAACAAGATAGGGGAGGAAAAAAAATTGATATTACCGAACTTTGGCAAGTTACGAAGGTGACAATATAAGTAGGCAGGCAATCGAAGCCCAGCTTCCAATTGAGGGGAATGTAGTGGTGATCATATATATATATATGTATGTATATTATAGCATTTTGTGTTTTTTTATTCTAAGTAAAAAAATGGAATTTCAATTTTAATCCATGGGAGTTTTGGGTATCATTTTATTCTTCTTCTATTGCTCCTATCCAATTTTAGATTTTGGAGATTCTTTTTTTATTATGTATATAGCCAGAAATAAGTCTAGCCATTTGCTTGAAATAGACCGGTGTAAGAACATAGCTGTAATATATATGATATCATACTTGCCCTAGCTAGCTCTAGTATCGAAGTGAATTAATTTATAAGTGTGTTAGTTGACACAGCCAGACGTTTCATGATTAGTTTAGTTATTCATCAAATCAGATAGTGCGTCTTGTACTTTATGTGTATCTCATCAACGTATGTATGTACAAGCATTCCATCTAATTAATACTCAAAACAGCTGCTAAACCTTGACAGACATCTTACAGTTCGTCGGTTGATGAACGCTAGCCATGTACCAGATTCAACAGACAATTTGCCTTCAAAATATATATATATATATATATATATTTTTTTGCTGCCAAGGACAACAACATAAGATATTCGGACCCGGTGAAGCACGCACACAACGAATTTAATTTGACCCAAGACTACACAATGATGCCTACATTGAAGTTCCCAAATAAAAAGGTTTTTAATTATACATGAGTGTTGATTTTTCTCCATAGCTGAATCTTCAGGTAACGCCCATACTAAGAGAGAAGATGAACAAGAAGATCAAGAGAGAGCATAACTACTAGTCTACCACACACGATAACGCGACAGAAGGACACTCATCAAAATTCAGCCCAATCACACATCATAAATATGTAAATCGAAGCAGAAGAAGAAGAAGAAGAAGAAGAAGACAGATCCTGAAGAGGAAGAGGAGGAAGAAGATCCTGATCGGTAAACATAAGAGGAAGAATAGAATTTCCCCTAACCTTCGCCCGCGAGATCATTGAATTCCCTCGACGGCTGATGAGTCAGTAGATCACTTCGTCAACGTCAGAATGGTGGTCGGGGCGCTTGGCCTGAGTTCTGACCCCAACCATCTACCTGTAGCTGCACGTTCCCCACATTATTGAGCGGCAAATTGAAGAAGGGAAGCCCCGAGGATGGATCTGGAAAGGGATTACTGCCGCCGACCCCTCCACCGCCGGGTTGCTGGGAAGCGGCTGCTGGCGGCTGAATGTGCAACTGCTCCTCGGCCTCCTCCAGAGGAAGCCTCTCGTAGGCCACGTTTGTGAAGGACGAGGCAATCACGATCACCGGGCCCGCCGCTGTCAGCTCTCCGACTACGCTGCCACCCACCACCTGGCCCTGACCGCCTGCCAGGAAAACGGTCAGGCTTGTGGCACCGGGCGGGGCGGGCGGAGGCAGGAACGACCCCGAGAGGGAAAGGATCTCAAACCGACCATGAAGTGTTACCACGGCGCCGGCTGCTGCTGGCTGCCTGAGGGTGACGTTAGTGACGCTGCCGGTCCCACTAAGGACGCAGATCCCACGCTGGCGGCGGCGCGCATAGGTAGCCATGCACTCGAACACATCACACCCGCTCCCAACCTCGAGGATGTGGGCCCGTAGGGTGTTGGCGCTCTCCCGGGTGATAATCACGGGCGGTTTCGGCTTGTTCTTGGAGCCAGGAGGGCGGCCCCTTGGGCGCCTGACCACGATGTCCCCAGGGCCCGCTGAGCCGCCGCCACCTTGATGTCCGGGCGATGCGCCATCATCAGCCTGTTGATCGAACTGGCCGTCGTTTGAGTCTCTCTTAAGGTGGAGGGAGGGGTGTTGGCCGGGAAAACGAGAAGCAGCAGTGCCCAAATCAAGACCAGCCATATTCATGCCCACAACAACATCAAAAAAGGGAAAAAAATTATAGGAAAGAAACAGAAAACAAGGAGAGAAGAAGTATAAAAAATTAAACTAATTGCTGAATTATTATATGAACAGAACTGGATTAATTAACTAGGAGAACTGTTTGAAGAGATTGTTTTCTTGAGGGGTTTCGAGGGTCCTTTTTTGTTTATATTCAAAGAGGAGAGGGATGGAAAACCAAACAAAAGAAGAAGAAAAAAGCGAGCTGATAAGCTCTAAAATCTTTGGTTGCTTCGAATATCAAATATAAAGTAGAGACCTACAAGAACAGGAACACAGAGAGACCAGAGAGAGAGAGAGAGAGAGAGAGAGAGAGAGAGAGGAGAAGAGAAGAGAAGAGAAGCCGATGACAACAATGGCCAGGTCGAGTGCAGGGAGAATAGGGAAAAGAGTCGATGAAGAGAAGACGCAGTAATCTCTTGAGCAGCCCTAAAAAGTTTGAATTTTGCAGGGGGAATAAAGAAATTCGTGAGCATTATTTTAATCGAATTGAAAGAAAAGAAGAAAGAAGAAAGAAAGGAAATTTGTGTGCAATTATTATTATCAACATTATTCAGTTTACTTTATTCTTAATCGTCCAGCATACCAACTTATGGTATTCATTAATTAAGGCCTCTTCTCATCCTCATGGCGCGTCGGATTTATGATCTGTTCCTGAATGGAATACAACGAGGAGAAACTTGCGGACCGGAGTTACTGGCAGGATGAACTGATCATTGCCGTCTTATTAGGTACGACAACCGAGTAACATAATTGAGAAAGAATATTGATTTATCGAAATAAACATGTAATAGTAAAAATGGATATGAAATAAAGGAGTACGGAAATCTTATAATAAGAATTAAACCCCCATAATTTTTTAGTTATTAGTTTTATATGTTTTGAAAATATAGTAAGCATGTTCATACTTATTTTAAAGTGATCGAACAAGTCATACATGTTTGTCTCAATTACATATTGAAATACGTTGTGGACATGACAATGTTATATTTTATTTATGTGTCAATCTAAGTGTTCGATTTTAATGAATGAAATTTCGGTAGAATTTGACAATATTATATCGAGTTAATGGAATTGATTAATATGTGACGGAACCAAATATATAAAACTTATTTAAATACTTTTAAAATTTATAAAATTTACTTATTATATTTTCAAAATATATAAACTTCCAACAATCTTTTCTCCTTTATTAATTAAATAAAAGTTTTTATCGACCCTTATTTCCATTTATATACAAATAATAAACAGAGAAAAGAAGAATGGATATGCGCTTTTCCGGTGTGACCCAATTAATTAGCTGTTTGTCCATTTAAATGATTTTTTTTATTGAAAGAGTTTTTTTTTGGGGTGATACAAGTAATTCATTTTAAAGATAACATACACATGTTATTGATTTTTCAAATGGGCGCACAGGATTGGACGATGGAATCCAACTTTTACCCAAGTCTCGATCTGAACAAAGGTGGTAGGCGCGTGCAAAGTTACGCGTGTTGAAGAGAGAATTTTATATTAAATTTGTGATCAAGCGTGACCTAAGGATGATATAGATGAATATGTACATAAACAATGGTAGGAGTAATCTAAACCCTAGAAGGGGTGGGGGTGTGTGTGCGTGACGATGGGCTTTGATGATCCATGTTGGTTGGATGATTAGACTTGGAGACTTGTAACAAAAATTAATTAACAAAGATTAGTTGACTAGCATGGAGGGGGTTGGAGTACGGGACAGCTTTTAAAATATTAAAACTTAAATGGGGGTAACTAATACGTTTCTTTATAGATATAATTTAATATCTTTTATTTAAATAATATAATAAACTATAATTATACGAATTAAATAGTTTATAAGTTTTTAAAAATGGTTTCTTAATAATTTACNGTAAACTATAATTATACAAATTAAATAATTTATAATTTTTAAAAATGGTTTCTTAATAATTTACTTAATTTAAACTTAAATTAGTGAGAATAATTCAGAATGTTTCAACAGTGGATAATATATATATATGTGTGTGTGTGTGTGTGTGTGTATATGCATGTAAGGGGCAGACGGCAAGTGGGAGTGTGGTTCAGCGGCGTGCGGGGCCCACTTCTCCACCCTGGACGGCCTTCTTCTTGCCCTTTCCCGCCGTCAGAGCCAGCTCAGCCAGTACCCCACCCCCCGCCCCCGCACACAACCTTTTCTTTTTCTTCCTTAACTATGAGAGTTAAGTATAAGATTATTTAATATATAAATTTAATTCGAATATGAATTAATAGAAACTCGAATATCAAATGGTATTCTTACTGGATAAGATGGGAGATCCACGGACTAAATGGATTCGACATATTGTAATGAGATTTCTTATCTTATACATAATTTCTTTATACCAAAGAATTCTACTACTTAATTATGTAGGTGGTAACCTCACTTGTTTCATATCAATATATATATATATATTGTGATCTTGGCTCATCATTTTTCTAGGTTAATTTAGAATTTGATGGGCTTGCTATTTCCACAAATAACATGGGTTGATTTCTATTGATTTGATATATATATTGAATTTGAATCTTATAAATTTAGAAAAAGTTTACAATTCTCATGTGTTAACCGTGTTCAAATCTGAATCGTTCAAATTAGTTGGGATCGAGATCAGTTAGAGTACAAGAAAATCTATACTTCCCTCAAGCATGGCATCATATTACTAATCTATTACAATTAAACAAGACATGACAATGGCCATCCGTTTAAGAACACATTACTTGCATGAGTAACATAACTCATTCAAAGATTAGAATTATCAATGGTGTTTTTTTTTTAATTTTTGGGTCAGCATATATAAATGTGTCAGCACATATTTGATTATTCATCATATGAAAACATTGCCATCGAATTATATCGTTAAAAGGATAACTTTTCCTGAAGGCAGGCATACTTATCTGTAAACTTATCGACGAATCCTATTCGAGGTAAATGCTGACCCTCCAGCAGATAGATTTTAAAACATAAAACTGAATATATATATATATATATATTATATGTATAGTTGGTGCTTTTGTGGGTACTCTTTTGATCATAGTTTTAAAAATCGGATAGGGCCAGCCAGTTCGGCTGGTTCAACCTGAAACCGGTTACTCACTCGGTCCGATTCCTATAGAAGATCCAATTGTACTCTCAGTGAGGTCAACTCCGGTTGAACCGACTGGTTACTAGTCTTACCGGCGAACCCAATTGAACATGTAGAAAAATCGGTAGAGTTGAAATTAAAAATAAAATAAAAACTTATTATAATGTACNCTCCCAATTCGATCCATGAACCCATGCATATACCAATTTACGGTCCGGTTCGATTTTAAAAACTATGGTTTGGATTCCATAAAATATAAAGATTGCAAGTGGACAATTTCCTATATTCAATGTAAAGAGAATACTGCAGACTGATCGCTTCCGTTCTCTACGGCGGCAAAACCGTGTAATTTTCTGATTAAATATGGAGAGATTCTTTCGATATAATTAACCTTTTCATTTAAAATAGATCTCCAATCTCGAAAGAACATTAGAGAGAGAGAGAGAGAGAGAGAGAGAAATAAAAGGAATACAGTCGATTTTATCGGTGGGAATCCAGACTGATGCCACCGTGTCGAAGAATATAGTGATAATTAGTTGTTTAATGGGACTGAGGAGGAGAAAAAAAACAAATTTATTCTAAGGAGTGCAAGAACAATTCCTTTCTTGTTTGTTTTTAATTCAATTTTTACGTACTTTTATTTTGATTTGTTTCGCAAATTATAAGCTACATATCTCGGGCATATATAGAATAATAATAATAATTACTATTATTATAAAAAAAAATCATGTGATCACTGGGTATATATGCTGTGCTTTGGGTACTAGCTACATGAGGTCAATTAGCTTGTTGATGAGGTCTGGGCCAAACATCTTCGTCTTGAATACTCATCACATCATACGACTGGACCGACGTATCTCTCCTTCTCCTACCACCCAAAAAAAAAAAAAAGGAAAAAGAAAAGGAAAAAGAAATTTTCAACTATATATATATATATATGTGTGTGTGTGTGTGTGTGTCTGTATTCATGTGCAGCTCTATAAGCATGGCATGGGTGACAGCAAATGGCACAGACACCACGTGCGGTCCATAGCCAGGAGCTTAGTTATTTGCATTCGTTTTCCCCTTCTCACGGTTAGCCCGTACTACTCGGTATGGCTCTGTTGGTTCTCTTTTTGTAGGGTTATAAAGCTGTCGGCCAAGAGGCTCACAGATAGGCAGCTTGCTGTCTTCATATATATATATATATGTATATATTATCGATGGAATTGATTTTTTTTTTCTTTTTCCTGTATTGCCACGAGTGCTCTCAATCTATTCGTTAAGATTAATTCTTATGAGTCATCAATCCCTAGATTAATTGCCAGTGTAGGGTCCATCGAAGAGCTCATCCAACCAAATACTTGTAGTTACAAAATTTATCTTAAAAGTTTACTGTTTGAATTCATTGATTCAAGTAGTTGTTATTATTAATTTTTCATTATATAATAAAGATTTATGAGTTTAGAGAGATATAAAAGAAAAGCTGAATAAGAGGGACATGGAAGATTCGTGATGAAAATTGAATTTATAACATCTTATTTATTGGATTAAGTGAGGTATCATTGCTCCAAAAATTTTCTGTAAAAAGATAAACCTATTATTAATTATAAATTTTGTAAAGGTTGTTCAAATGTCTTAACCAGTCCATCGTCCCATTTAATTTCTTCAGGCCTGTCTTCTCTTCCACCCTTCCGACCGCTGAGAATTAATTTGCCTTCCTCCACTCCTGTTGCTACTTAGACAATTAATATGTTCGTTTTAATGACTGAATCAGCCATTAGTTTCCATTGGACCCCCCAAAATTGAGCTATTTACAACTTATAATTCCTTCGTTTGCTTGGGCAAATTCTTCAACACCAGGGATTTTCAAGGAAGAACACACTTTAGTCATGCATAACTATTCAGAAAACCCATATGTATGCTGGGAATATTGTCACTTGTTATTATTTAAAAATAAAATTAGCACTTATTATAAAAAGAGAATTATAATAAATTTGAAAAGGATGGAAAGAAGAGAAAATCGGAGATGTACCAAAAATTCTAATGGTAAATTAAATCTAAAATCTATTCTATGTTGTCTATAAAGCAGGTGGTGTTCAAGCTTTTTTGGGGCTTTGCTTGGGGTGGAGATAAAGGCATTTACTGATAACATTGCTTCTGTCTTTTGTCCCTTTTGTCAACCAAAGTTGGATTTCTCTTCTCCTCTCAACTTCCCACAACATATTACAGTCACCAACTCCTAGGCTCCCTCTGCTCTGCTCTGAACCCTTTCTTTTCATGAACTGAATCCTCATGGGAGTTATCATCTGCCCAATTAGCTAGAGATTTAATTGACATGAATCGAGAAAAAGAAGAAGAGGAGGAAGATAAGTTGCGTTGCATTGGAGTTCTCATCTCAGCTACAAATGTATATGTATCAGAGAAAAATTGGAAGGAACCCTTGACTTGCTGATTTGACCCGATCTGCCATTGGAAGATCCCCCGACTCCCTTTAATTCACCATATCCAAGAATACCAAACCCCACCTCTCTTGTTTCATCCTATGGCTGGTCCTCTCTCTCTCTCTCTCTCTCTCTCTCTCTCTCTATTCGTGCGTGTGCCTGAAAAGAAGTTAAGACAGTAAACTTGCACCCTATGCACGCAAGCGAAGCAGATCCATCCACGAGACGAGAAAAGGCAAAAATCGTATTTCCCTCGTGACCAGATGGCCAGGGAGAAATGAGAGATGTTACAGCTCGCTCATGCATGCATGCGTTAGGGCTTTAGTTTAACTCAGTTAGGGTTTTAAATCTCGCTACCTCAGCCTCCTGTCCTCCTGCATATATATTACTGGATCCATCGGCTCTCTTAATAATATATCTTAGTTAGGAACAGTCAGCTAGTTATCATGATGAAATCGGTTGATGTTGATGTTGATGTCGAAAATTTACTGGCATTACATCGGTTGTCTGCAAACATGAAACTACATATGCACACATACATATATGTGTTCATTAAAGTTGAAATTTCCTTCCTGTTCTGCTCGATCAAGGATACCTGCAACGAATATAACATGCATGTGTATGATGTGACCATATTACTTATTTATTTTGATACATCCCATTCCACTAATAACTTATCGTAATTCACGCCGAGTCGTATTAATATAATTAAATAAAATATTTTATATAGTGGGTGAAAGAAATCACCCGCTGATCCTTACTTTGTCTCCATCGACCCACTAGGCACCTTGTAATCGTGGATTCGCCTTTCCAATACTTCCAAGCAAGTGCACTAAAATGTCTGTCCAATTGAATATACAAAAACCACTAGCCAAGAGAGCTGCGTCCGATCCTTCTTCTTAATTTAGAAAAGGCTAACCTAATCTTTTCGATAATCTCAAACAAACCACCAATATTGACCAATTATAACGCATATTTCGGATGCGAAACTGGCAATTAATCCTCCCTAATCCCTGCTTAAGTCCGATGCCCGTGGTGACGCCCCCATGTTTTCTGCAATTAAGCTAACCCTTCTTCTTCTTATTTTAGCTGCCTCTTGCTAGAAAACTTCCAGAGCACGACGACGCAACTTTGCTAATTACGTGTATATAATTGGATGAGCGTGCATTTGTGCGAAGAAACGACAGCATATATTTACATATTATATTTGTAGCAATTTTAATCATTATCCAGATAGAAGAAAGATGCTTGTCGATTCTGCAGCAAATATACAACCTTTATATATATATATATATATATATATATATAACTGATGCATTTTAATAATAACCGAGTAAGTTATCATGGGACAGGCATCAGTTAGTCTACTTTCGAACTTTTAAACAAACAGGAGCTGTACCGTACTACCAAGGAGCAAGGGTACTGTACATGTTACGTTAGATATTGATAATATAATAGATGTTCTAATTTAATTACTGTTTAAGTCCTGCCCATGAATAAATGCCATGCACCTTTTCCCCCTAATATTCCAGTATTAATCCATGACTAATTATCGTATTCGAGTTTATTTAATCCCCTTTAGGGGTAAAGCTCTTCCACTCATGAATTTCTCCATTTACTGATTAAACCTATACCAGACCACGTCAATCAACCCATGCCCATGGTGGGAAGATTTACGGGGCTAATTCATGAGCATGTATTGATCATTTCTACAGACTTATGAATTCGCTGAAGATTAAGAGACTAATCATTCAAGGAATAAAAAAAAAATCTGCAAATCCATAATCTCTTTCTTCTTTGGATCTTATTTAATTTATTAAAATATAAAAAAAATTCAACTAGCCATGGATTGTCCAAGATATATGCTGGTTTTAACTAACAAGAGCATCATTTTAAATTTTCTACAATTTTCTCCCCCAAAACGAAGTTCCCCATTTTTCTTCAAATGGGTGTACGGAATTAACCCATGAAAACACAATTGGCTGAAGAAAGGGATAGTTGATTAAGATAAAGCAATTAACTAGTTTCGCATTCACGGGTCAAATATGAAGAACAATGTACATATATATATATATATAGTTCCTTCTTATGATTACTGATTATTTTGAGTAATAAAAATAATTTAGTGCGGGATGATATATACAGAAGTTGTCGTCTCCAATTTCTCGCTGTGTTTCATTGAAGGAAACACCATACTTTAAATAAGCTATTAACTTGTTGGCCAAAAGAAGAAATACTGCTGCTGATTTAACTTGAGCTCTGTTGCGTCCCTCTAGTCTTAATTCATGTCAATATGCACCATTTAGTGTTGGAAACTTAATGAGCCCCGACCAATTTAAATTTGATAAGAACTCACCCTCTATGGAGCAATATTCTTTCGGTCATCAACACGTGTTCTCAGTTTACGGTATTCGAACTCGAAGGGGAAGAGGGATCGAACCACTTCACCAGGCACACTTTCTTAATTTACAGTGAGTCAACATTAAAAAACTAAAGGAAAGAAAAAAGAGAAAAGAGAGAAGAAAATTACATGTTATATATCAAAATGTACCAAGAACAGTTCGAGTCCAAAAGGCCCACATGCAAACACAGTTAGTTCATATGACAAAGGCTCATCGTGCACATGGGGCATGTCGCGTGTGCAGCTCACGAGGCCCAGAGTTCCATCTCTGCTCTATCGAGCACGTGCTGCGGTGGGGGGCTTTTAGCGGCTGTGGGTTGGGGGTTTCTACCTTCTTCCAATCGCCCATGTGACCACGGAATCTCGTGATTTAACACTTTCTGACATTAAAATAGTTAAATGGGCCACTGCCCCCCCCACCAATGCGAGGGCTCGACGGCTGTCGGAAAATAGACCGAGCAGAATTAGCTTGGCGCCGCGGCGATGGCTTCGGAAGACAGAAAACGTCGACAATGGAAGCAAGGAGGCAAGAGGACACGCGGTTGGGGACGAAAAGACAAACTGGATGCCGGGCGAGTTACAACCCAATTTCAGGAGCCCGGAGAGAGGACGAGCTACGGCCCTAAGCAATGAATGAAGACTCCGTTTGGTATACAGGAATATGATCTAAATCAGAATTGGAATGGCTATTCTGATTCTCCTTTATTCCTCCCATTTCATTCACTTAGTTGAATTATGTTTTCAGTTATTTAAAAGTGCATAAAAATAATAAAACATAAAATATTTATAAATTAAGTTTTAAAAAAATTTAAAGAATTTCAGAACATTATAAAAATTCAACAAAAATTATTATAGTTTTATTGAAAAAACATTGTAGAATACTTGAATAATTACACAATAGCATAAATTTTTAAAATTATAATTTGAATTATAAAAAGTTTATAAAATAAGATAAAAATGACAAAATATAAACACTATAAATACTTTAAAATATTAATAAATTTTTAATGGATTATAAATAATGATATAATTAATAAAACAATTTTTATATAAAAATCAACCATATCAATATTAAAGATAATAAATATCAAACAAAATAATGGTAATGATTATTCAGTCTCACTCCATCACATCCCATTCTTAATACTGACCTTATTCCGACTCCGATTCCATTCCTGCGTACCAAATGTAGCCTAAATCTGGAGAGAAAATATGTAGGCGCGACGATGGCTCGATGCTTATATTATTACTTGCGTTGGGGGAATGGTAGTGGTGGCAATTTGTGCCGGTCCCTGTCATATCGGGCCGGCACGGCCCTGTAAGGATAGGCTTGAGTACGGCTCAAATATTTATCCGGCGGCCCAGCCCAGTCCACTAAAATAATCTTTTTTTATTTTTAAAAAAAGAGTCATAAATATAATTCTAAATTAGTAATTGAATCCCAACTCAAGTCCATTAGTATATTTTCCCTCTTACTATTCTCCCATACACATTGATATAGTCCAAACTCATTCATTTTCTTTTAATATAAATTGATTTCTTTTAAAAATAATAATCCGGCTATCAGGCCATGCCGGCCTAACCTAAAAAGGTCATCAACCCAATAACCCTTGGGCCAGGCTGGAAATTGCTGGCTCTGGGGGATGGACACCCAAAATCAGACTGATTTTGATTTTGAAGTTCATTCGATCTCTAGTCTCATGGGAGAATCCGAATATTGTAATAGTAAGCTGTTAATTTGGTGCAATTTGAAAAATGCACTCGCGGTTCTTCAACGATTTGGCCACAACTCGTGGAAACGAGTATTCCCATGAGGAAAATCCTCCAACTACGAGAAAAGACTTGGATTTCAGCTCGAGAAGGTCGGATTTGGACGTGATAGTTCATATCAATCCTCTGGTATATAAATCAGTATTTCGACTTGATGCATAAAGTTTGATAGGAAGGGTGGAGGAGAGGAAGCAGTGGGGAACATGAGATGGGAGTGTCGAATGTGTCACAGGGGTCGGGTCGGACTAACAGAATGCCTCTATGCCGGAAAGAGGTTTGGAGGCATTTATTTATACGATCTTACTAACATTAGGGCTGACGTGGCAGGCTCTCCATGATTCGGGGCATGGGGGTGTGTATACTTGACCGGTTGACTCTAATGCGAGCCTGAGGTCGAAACAAAACACTTGAATAGTCGGTTTGGGGGGCGCTGTGAGGACGGTTTGTTTAAGGATCGGTTTGGGCTGCCTTTGTCGGTTGGCAGTAGTAAGCCGAGTTGGGGCCGATGAGGTGAGCCGGTGCCGGCCACTCAACTGTCCAGTTCTCACAAAAAAATCAAATTATTATTTAAATGAGGTCAAATTCAATTGAACCGACTGGTTCTTACTTAAATCAATAAATCTAATTAAATCGAGGGGAAAATAGTCAATTTAAAAATAAAAATAAAAAATATTATAATATACTTATTTTATTTTATTTATATTTTATGTTAAATCTATGAGTAATATTATAATTATATTAATAATTTTAATTATAAATTATAATATTATATCAATTTAGTATAATATTATTTATTAAATATACGGTTTAACCTATTAAATCTTCGGTTCAATTTATAAATTTATACTTTGACCGATTCTCAATTCGATCCGATTTTAAAAACTATGCTCAGCAGTGTCCACATAATGCGAGATTCAGAATCTCCAAATTGGAGGTCTCCGATCCAATCGGCTATGCTGTGTTCTTGGTGGACAATTTTTGAGGCCTTCGCTCCTCAATTTTTAACCCCAAAGAAATTAAAAATAAATAAATAGATAGATAATTCTCAGCTTAGCATCCACCACCACCACCAACCCTACTGGGTCCCTTCCCAGTGGCTGCTCCTTCGACCATCACTACCATAAATAAAACTCCTGATAGATGATTCTGCCGAGACGGGGACAAGGACAGAAACGGAGACATTGGAACACGAGATTGAGTTTTCTCAAGCCGTGACCTCAACCATCTCTCTCTCCGTTTCTTTGGGTGAGTGCTAAGCTCACACCAACCGCTTATTAGGTTTCTTTGTCCTGTCGCGGCCTCGCTCGTGGCTCAGAATCTGCTGTTGATTCTCTGGTAATCCCTTCGTCACCCATTACCTTCTATTTCCCTCTTTAAGGGACACTGCCCGTAGCATTATTCTTTAAGAGGGTCATGAAGTAATTCTGGGTTTTTTTGTTAAAAACCGATCAGATTACTTCCCCTGACTGAGTTCTTCTGTTACGTTGTCCTGAATTCTTGTTACCGAGGTCTCAAAGGGTTTTTTTTAATCTTTTTGTTAGGATGTTATGTTCCCATCTCAGATCTTTGTGCTTTCTACTCTGATTTGTGCCTTTTTTTTCCCCTTCGCACATTTGCAGATTCAACAGTCCGATTGTAGATCCTCATAATTTATTCCTCCATTGGACGGAAAGTTTCATTACGGTATGATTCTTGGATGCGTTGTCCAGTCCCATCTGTTATTGACAGTCTATGAAGCATTAGGCGATTTCTGTCGCTGGTTCATAAATTTAGAGATTGCTTATTGAATCTGTTATTTTTCATGATTAATGGAAGTCTTCAAGACGGTCATGGTGGAAGGCTTCGGTACTTTTTCATGTTACATATATACAGCCGATGACTGCTTCTGAATTTAAGAACTGCATTTTTCTTTTGCTGAATGCAGCGTAGAATGGCTGGCACAGGTTCTTTATCCTCGAGGTGTCTGTTTTGCACTTGATGCTGCAAGTGTTGTATTTCTGTTGTTTGTGTGGTACAATGTTAAATGGTCTGAACTTCTGATTTTTTTTTTTCAAAAAGCAAGGAAATGGGACTCATGACGTACAATTTGCTGGGTTGAAAGCTTTTGGATTACTAAGGAGTGAGGAACGTTTTCTGTGGTGTTCATTTCAGTACATTCTGGCTGGTGGTTCTGAAGATTTGGCTATAGCATAGTATTTTAGCAAAACGGAAATTGAATAATCGAAGTCCTTATTGATGTCTGGGCTTCAAATCATTGTGCCATTCTTTTCTCTTGCACTTTAAATCTATGGAAATTTGGGGCTTACATTTACTCTGATCATCATAGGCAACAGCACAGAACCACGTGAAGGAGTATGTGGCTTAAAAATCGAAGCACCTGTGTATAACTGAAGTTTTATTTTTATTGATATTACCCTAGACGAGTATCCCCATGACAAATCTCCATTTTCAGATGGGGGATGTGGCAAAGGACTTAGCGTCAGGAACACTTGGTGGTGCAGCTCAACTTATTGTGGGGCATCCATTTGATACCATCAAGGTCAAGCTTCAAAGCCAGCCACCCCCTCTCCCTGGACAGCTACCCAAGTATGCTGGTGCAGTTGATGCAGTCAAACAGACATTGGCTGCTGAAGGCCCAAGAGGTCTGTACAAGGGCATGGGGGCCCCACTCGCCACCGTAGCTGCCTTCAATGCTGTTCTCTTCACTGTGAGGGGTCAGATGGAAGCCCTCTTGAGGTCCGAGCCTGGGGCCTCACTCACTGTGAATCAGCAGATTGTTGCTGGGGCCGGTGCTGGGGTTGCTGTCTCTTTCCTTGCCTGTCCAACTGAGTTGATCAAATGCAGGTTATAGCATATTCTGTCATTTTTCTCCAGCTGTTGCTAGTTTTCATACTTCTATGGCATGCCGTATGAGGTTGAATACAAGGAATAAGATGAATTGGATCATGCCCAAAGTCTTGGTGATCTTGTTTCTACATTCAGTTAGTGGTCTATTTCTATTGAGATTTGCTTCTTCTTAAGAGCTCTTTTTGATGGTCGCTTGTATAATTTATAATTGCTTTAGATAGTAGATTGGTTGGACTAATTCCATAAAGGTTTTGCAATATATTTTTTTCCTCAAACTTACTCCATCTTCAATGCAGAAGAGTGGTGGAATGTTCCTGCAAAGGTGAGCACATTTACATGGCAATTATTCCACAATTCTCACTCTCACCTGGAAGCAACCTAACAGTCTGATTTCATCCTCATTGAAATTTCATTGGGAAAAATTTCTTTCATTCTACTTATGCAGATGAGAGAGTATTTTCATTTGGGATTTTGAACTCAGGCCAATCCTAATTTAATGGTGGAAAACAAACAGGTTACAAGCACAGAGTGCATTGGCAACTGCAGGCCCTGGTGC
This sequence comes from Sonneratia caseolaris, assembly GCA_900006705.1. Lineage (NCBI taxonomy): Eukaryota > Viridiplantae > Streptophyta > Magnoliopsida > Myrtales > Lythraceae > Sonneratia > Sonneratia caseolaris. The sequence goes on from CXYZ01007879.1 coordinate 971,022, forward strand.
TACCATGACGATCAAATACACTGGCCCAATGGATGTGGCTCGTCATGTCCTCAGATCTGAGGGGGGAATGCGAGGTCTTTTCAAGGGCATGGTACCCACCCTGTCCCGAGAGGTGCCTGGGAATGCTGCCATGTTTGGTGTCTACGAGGCTGTGAAGCAGTACGTGGCCGGAGGCCGGGACACCTCCGGCCTCGGAATGGGGTCACTCCTCTTGGCAGGAGGCGTAGGTGGGGCTGCATTCTGGGCGTTTGTTTACCCAACAGATGTGGTGAAGAGCGTGATTCAGGTCGACGACTACAATAACCCCAAGTACAAGGGCACTGGAGATGCCTTCAGGAAGATTCTCAACTCAGAGGGAGTCAAAGGCCTCTACAAGGGGTTCGGTCCTGCCATGGCCCGGAGCGTCCCTGCGAATGCAGCCTGCTTCTTGGTCGTTGAGCTCACTAAGGCTAGTCTGGGCTGAACTCCTCATCTTACTTCCCTTTATCATGGAAAAGAAAGAACATGTACCCATCATTTCTCGTACATTGATTGAAGCAGTTGCAAATAACTCTGGCAAATTCGATAGACATGACTTCCATTCATCAGGACTTTTGCCATTGCAGTTTAGCGAGTGACTGCAAATCTCACCTGCGAGCACCAAAAACTGTATCTGTGCCTCATAGTTGCAAGAATTTAGTGAATTTGGCTCCTTGAAATTGTGAAAGTTGACGACCAGTTTCATCAGTCTCCTCACTGCTTAGCTCATGAATAACGAATATCTGAAGTCGCCACCACCATAAGTCCCGCCAGCACACCCCCCACCGCCACCCCAACCCCAACCGGCTCTTTTCCCGGCAAAGGAAGAATGTTTCAATAGATAAAACTGAATCAGATTTTCTGAGGCAATTCCACCTCCCGAGAATTCTACCTGAAGTGAAGCGGCAATTGCTAACAGAATGTTGACTGAGAAGCACTCAACGGCTCAACTAAATGCCGTATCACTTGCTTGGACTTTACTCAATCAGTTGACGCAGATGGAGGGAAAACCCAACCAACTTATAAAATTTGCACACCTTCTGCACTTTCAGGATTTAAAGCATGCTTTCCTTCGGAACAGAAACAGTGGTGGCAGAATATGGATCTCGAGAGAAGGCGCAACTCCACTGTTCCTCTCATCTCCCAGATAGACCATCTTGACTTCATCGTGAGCTGTTCATCCGTCCAACGCTAACCGTCAATTCCTTTGTTCTCCAGATGAGGTTCTTTCTCTAACTATGCCCGGTTTTCCATAATGTGGGCGACAGATGAAGCGGTTGGAAAGCAAGCATGCTTTGACTGAATGGCCAAGCAGAAGCTCGGAGATTATGCCGTTGGACTTGGATGTGAGGGACGCCTTCTTGAAAGGGTCGTTGACTGATCGAGTCATTTCTCATGAACACCGTATCTTTCAGGTATAAATTAATATTATCGATATGAGAATTCTGTCAGACCTCCTTGTTAAGGTGATTTAATTATATCTAATGATATTTTCAGTTGTTACTGGGGATGGACTCCAGTAGTTCCTCTCAGACATCAACACTGACGCCTTCACAGTGTACATCTTCAAAAGGAGAATCTAAGAGGGAACTGTCAAGTTCATCTATCTACCACATTCAATTTCTCCTATCTTCAACCAAAACAAGAGCCACAAGCAATCCCTTCCAATGATCAACCAGAAACGCAGGTGAAATTTCTCTGTTCCCCCGTCAATTCTGAGATCATCAACACTATTCAGCGATCTATCCCAGTGGTTTAAAGATTAAATGTGCGTCTAACAGTCGAAAAGCCAGCCCTGCCAAGGTTCTTCAGCTCTACATTCCAGGCACAGCCAATAATATCTCAGCAGGCAGAGCAGAAAACAGAGAAATCAACTGCGACTCCTCTGAAGGTGCAGACGAGGAAGAACAGAGATGCTGGGGAAGCCAATAAACCCTGCAAGACTCTATACAAGAAGGAGCAGAAGCAATATGTGCTAGACATGTCGACTTGGAGTGGCATCAGCATCCTCCTTGACATTCACACCCTCTTGGACAATGACTGGTCGGTCACTGTTAGCCATACCTTTTGCGATAGATATACTTGTGCGGAATGGTTTGCATCCCTTGAGAGATGGGATATAATAGAATTGATATATGTCCTCTGGGGTGCAGTTCCTGCTCTCTGGTGATCTTTTTGGGGTTTCTGTTCTCCACCTTTGATCTTTGTAATTAGCTTCTAGCCTTGGGCAATTGCTTGTTCTTTACCCAGAAAAAATAAAAATAACCAAAAAAACAAATTAATTTTATTGGTAAAAGTTGAATAATTAAACTTTTAAATCTCTTTTTTCTTAATGAATGGGCTCTTCTATTTTAACCTCATCTTATATGAAGAGGATAAATGACTTGTAAAATCATTAATTTTTTTGCAATTTTCTCAATTCTATTACAAACTTTCAAATTTAACCAAAATATCATAAACTCCAATTTGTCTCTTCACGTTAACCATATTCACTATTTTCCGTCCAAATCTGAAATGGAGGAGGAAGAAGACGGCCGCTAAAAATGGGTAAGATGTCTTGTATACCTACCCTTGGTATTCTTTGCCATTCCTCAGGTGCCCTCGTGTCTTGTAATGCCCTCGTCGAGCCTTCATTTTCCTGCGCCAAACGTCACATAGGGGGAATGTATAGAGAGGCTTCAGTTCATCGGTAAGATTAGGACTTGAAATTAGAGTGCTTTGCAAGAATCAGACGAAATCGCAGGGGGGGATTCGGATTTCCTTTCTTGATCGAGCATCAGAATAGCAACTTCCTGGCGACGACGTCCTGATTTTTATAAACGGATTTGATCTTCCCCCACGATTTGCGATTTGTAATATGAAATTGCAGCTCCCCCTTCCCCCCTTCTCCCGGTGCCCTAATTTGATCATGCATGAGGGGCATTTTTGATAATTCACATGTACTTGACGGACATTATTACTTTTGTCACGGAGTTAAATAGAAATCATAGAACATGGTATGCGCGAAAAAAAGAAGAAGTTTTCGACCATTCCGGTCAAATTTAAGAGTTCATGGTAAAATTAGTAAAAGTGCAGGAAGTCATTGGTTCTACCTGTCATTTACCCGGAAATAATAATGACATGCAAAGGACTCTATCCCAATTTATTACCAATGTTTAGCGAAGACCAGTAAATGGATCATCATCATTCATCACTCTGAGCCCAAAAGCGGCATATTCCATAAATACCCCTCAGCCGCGGCTGCTTTTTAGCGCAACCCATCGCGCACACCAGTAAATTCCCAAATCATTCAGACCTACCGTTCTCTCGCCCTTGGCACAAGGAGGCCGTGATGGATCTGAAATCCGCCGCCGCAGCCGAGAGCTCACAGCAACAGCAAGGAGCCGAGATGGGAGAGGCTACCTCCCATCACCTGACGGTCCCGCCTGGGCTGACCGATGCGGAGTTCTCGGAGCTGACCTCATCCGTCCAGGAGTTCCACAGCTACACGGTGGGGCAACGGAGATGCTCCTCCCTCCTCGCCCAGCGCATCCACGCCCCGCGAGAAGTCGTCTGGTCCATAGTCCGCCGCTTCGACAAACCCCAGGTCTACAAGCACTTCATCAAGGCATGCTCCGTCGACCGCGACTTCCAAATGGTCGTCGGTTGCACCCGGTACTTCACAGTTCTCACCCTCCTCGATTCGATTGCTCAATGTTTGCCCCCTTGCATTGACTCTCTCCCTGTTTGCCCACTTAATACATGATTTCAGTTATTGCTCGAAACGGTTCGAGCACATAAAGTGCTGAGATTTCCTTGCTTGAGATGAAGATCTGAGCTGCTTTCTTTGTTTAATCNTACCTGTCATTTACCCGGAAATAATAATGACATGCAAAGGACTCTATCCCAATTTATTACCAATGTTTAGCGAAGACCAGTAAATGGATCATCATCATTCATCACTCTGAGCCCAAAAGCGGCATATTCCATAAATACCCCTCAGCCGCGGCTGCTTTTTAGCGCAACCCATCGCGCACACCAGTAAATTCCCAAATCATTCAGACCTACCGTTCTCTCGCCCTTGGCACAAGGAGGCCGTGATGGATCTGAAATCCGCCGCCGCAGCCGAGAGCTCACAGCAACAGCAAGGAGCCGAGATGGGAGAGGCTACCTCCCATCACCTGACGGTCCCGCCTGGGCTGACCGATGCGGAGTTCTCGGAGCTGACCTCATCCGTCCAGGAGTTCCACAGCTACACGGTGGGGCAACGGAGATGCTCCTCCCTCCTCGCCCAGCGCATCCACGCCCCGCGAGAAGTCGTCTGGTCCATAGTCCGCCGCTTCGACAAACCCCAGGTCTACAAGCACTTCATCAAGGCATGCTCCGTCGACCGCGACTTCCAAATGGTCGTCGGTTGCACCCGGTACTTCACAGTTCTCACCCTCCTCGATTCGATTGCTCAATGTTTGCCCCCTTGCATTGACTCTCTCCCTGTTTGCCCACTTAATACATGATTTCAGTTATTGCTCGAAACGGTTCGAGCACATAAAGTGCTGAGATTTCCTTGCTTGAGATGAAGATCTGAGCTGCTTTCTTTGTTTAATCGATCGTGATTTCCCGCTCACCTGACCCTGCAGGTACGTGGATGTGATATCGGGGCTGCCGGCGGAGACGAGCACGGAGCGGCTGGACATATTGGACGACGAGGGGTTCGTGACGGGGTTCAGCATCACCGGGGGGGAGCACCGGCTGAGGAACTACCGGTCAGTGACAACCGTCCACGAGGTGGCGGGCGTGTCTCAGGGCAAGATCTCCACGGTTGTCCTGGAGTCCTACGTCGTGGACGTGCCGGGGGGGAACACAGAGGAGGACACCCGCCTCTTCGCTGATACCTTCGTTAAGCTGAACCTACAGCAGCTCGCGTCGGTGGCCGAAGCCCAGGCGCGTGAGACCGACGCGGACACTCCCGTGAGTGGGTGAAGGAGCAAACGGGAAACGGCAGAGAACCGTGTGAAGGAATTGGGAGGATGGAGGAAGGTGGAGGAGGTGAGGTGAAGGTCACAGGAAGTTAAAGGCTGCTTCTTGTGGGGGAATATTCTGTTAACTTGCCAACGGAAAACCGTCAACTTCGGAGGGTTAAAAATGTAAAATTCTTCAGATCCTGCTGCTGCAAAATGCAAAAAGGTCAGAAAATGTGCTCCAAGTGTCCTTTTTTTTGTTTTTTTTACCTTTCTCTTGAGGGTTAGTGAGATCTCTGTCCTGCGGAGCAGAGTTTCCCATTTATGAAGAAACAGAGTCCGTCATCTCTCCCTCTCGCTCTCCCTCAGATTTTCGGGGCTAGCCGTTTGTTGGCTATCTCTGAGTCTTCTCCTCATCATTCCATTTCGGGGAAAGTAAAAGATTGCAGGCCCCTCTGCAGTGGAATTGTAGTGAGCGTGTGATTGCTTTCCATTC
>CXYZ01007879.1:977666-1004887 GCA_900006705.1 Sonneratia caseolaris
TAATATTATTTATTAAATATACGATTCAATCTATTGAATTTCCATCCGACTTATAAAATTATATTTTAATCGACTCGATTTTAAAAATTATAAATTTACCTTTTACTTTTCCTTTTTTTTCCAGACAAGCCCCCATTTTTTGTGCTGCTCTTACTTTTATATTTTTTAAAAAAAGTGTAATTATTAGTAAATTACTTGAATATTATTTTTTATTCATACAAATTTAGACCCACGCTCTTGAACTCTTGTTTCTTATAATTAATTGGCCTGGGGACCTTACATGCTTGGGTAGGGCCCCGCCTTGATGGCTATACGCCAGAGCTTTTTCTGACTTTTAATGTCCCCACGCCAGTTGGGAGGAGGATGTGGACCCCCACGACCCACCCAATCGGGGGGTTACCGGCCTGTGAGTAGCACTGATTTTTTGTTAGAAAACGTAAAAACATGCTGTACTATGAATCTACACAAATGATATGGACCCTCCCAAATTCAGGTTTAAATTAAAGAAGAAGAGGAAGAAGAAGAAGAAGATGGCTAGGCTACTGAGTCCCAATCTCAATGTGACGGCGCGGATTCCCATATGGAGCAGTTCCAGTTTTCTGTATCTTTCCATTCACGGTCGTCGTCAGTCAGCTGAGCATGATCTTCCCTGCTCTGGTCTTTTTTTTTCTTCTTCTTTTTTTGGGTGACCAAACCAACCCAAAAAGGGGTCCAATATCTATCTGGTAGTAGTGATGGTGATGGTGGGGTTGGTGGTGGTGGAAAGAATTGGCCATTCTAGTAGATAGGCTGCTCGGAACGTGCAAATCAGGTGCCGGAGAAACACGCCTTCCTAAAATCATCTCTCTCATATATATATATATATAAAAGGAGAATACATGACAGAAATCATCCTTGGCGATAACGACAATGGCAATGGATGGGGGCAGCGTGCCCGTTTACAGAACTATAATCGTTGGAAGCAATAATAAAGCAAAATGAATAATTAGGAGATTGTAATTGTCTTGGATGAGCATTTACGACCTATTCACAGCTAGGTTGCATGGTTGGAGTGGCGCACGCAGTGAGAGAGGAGCAGAGAAGCCGGCCCTGAAAATGTACCTGGTCAGTATTTATTTGGACATGCCCTAATTCCCAAACCAGCTCCTGCGTGTTTCTTGATTGTTCACGATCCCCACTCAGTGTCCAGTGAAGAAGAGGCGATCTGATTGAAGCAGACAGAGTGATAAGCACGAGTAATTCAATTTCGTCCGAAACGGGTGACGAGTACGTGGGGGAGTATCACTCTCAACTCTGAAGGGGGACTTATGGTCTTGTGCAAACATGGCCAAGAATTCCTAGCTCCACGCGAGCCAACCGAGGACATTGGCAATGGATCATTAAGAGTGAACAAGGCAACAAATTGGAGCTTTTGCAAACAACTCACAGCTCAAAGCAGCTGCCGAGTAAGGGAACCAGAACCAGAAGACATGCTACAGACGTGAGGAAAAGGCTCCCAGAGTAATTTCATTGCACCTTACCACGATCGAATACACATATATATATGTACAATAGAGGACAGAATGAACTCCAAAGCAGAAATTGCTATGGCCTTATGTAATTCTTATCTCTGATCAGAACAGCAGCTCCAGTAATATATATATATATATATATTTGCTGAGGATTCGGAAATGGGTGCCAACAGCTCAAAGGTAACTACAAAAAAGTAGAACAGTGCTGTACAAATCTTACTACTGTTGCGAGGAACCTTCGGCCTTCTATGGACGTATCTCCCAACCATGCCTCCATGATTTCATCATTCGATCACGTTCTCTATGAGATTAATTAATTATTATTAACGCCCGTGAATTTAAGCTCTCCGACTGCTATCTTCTAACCCGATCTTTGAAGATAAGGCCACCCTGAGCTGCTCCTGCGTGTAAAACCGGCTGCCCATCTTCACCGTAGCCTGCTGGATCATCAGACCGTTAACCACCGAAACAGCAGCATGATGAACGTCTAGGTCTAGCTCCATCAAAGCCTGCATCAGCCTTGCTGCAGGGTGGTTTTTGTTACTACTTTGGATCCTAATCATCGCATCCCACCCGATGATCTTTACATCAACATCCAACTCTATCAGCTTATTGCTGAGATCGTGTGACAAGCTGAGATTTTCATCACCTGGGGAATGCAGGGAACACGAAGCAAGCTCCTTCTTCAATGAGTCCAGCTGCTTCTGCATATCCTCTGTGCTGGAGTCCGCTTCTTGGAGCTTCAGGTTGAGCTCTTTAATGTATGAGATAGCATCACCAAGGAGAGAAGCCTTATCCATCTTAGACACATTTGGGACCACTGCCCGCAGGGCGTAGAACTTTTGATTCAGCTTCTCCCTCCTCTGCCTCTCAGCCTCCACATGATTTAGAGGCTCCTCCCTTCCATTTGCAGGCTTCCTGCCCCGTTTCCTTGGCCTCTTCTCAGTGTCCACAACCCTGCTACAAACAGCGTCCTTAACAACTGAAGCCTCAAGGTCTGAATGATCTGAATCGCGAGCATCTCCGCCGGATTTCACCACCCCTGAGGAAGGCAGGACACCCGGGGTTAAGGTAAGCATCCCTTCCTCCTCGCTTCCACGGGCTGTGGGGGTTTTCTTCCTCTTGTTCTCCTCGACAGTATGGAACTGGGGAGTCCCAGAATACAAATTTCCATTCCCACTGCAGGCGTACTGCTGGCTCTCTCCAAAGCTTGAGATTTCGCCTGACTCCGGCTTCATTGGACGCAAATTTCCATTTCTGGAATTGCTGCTATCGTCAAGCCTGAACTCAGAGAAATTCAATTCCCGGGTGAAATAACTCTCTTTCTGCATCTGCTGGCTACCCTGTCTGAGGCTGCCTAGCTGGATGGTGCCTCGATTCTCATTTAAGCTGCTTGAGCTGGGGTTCTCAAAAGCGAGACTCTTGGATAGATACTGATTTCCTGCCGGATTTGAGGAAGCTAAAGGAACCGTGCGGTTATTATCCTTCATTCCAATGGTGCTGTAGGGATCACGGATCCAAAATGAGGCTGGGTCATTATCGCCCACGTTGACAGGGGAGCTATTGTGCTGCCAATTGCCAGTCTCGGGACTGCTATTACTAAAATTGAACAAAACCCTGACCTTTGTAATCAAATCTGAGCTCTGGAAGATGAGCTCAGTGGAGCCCAATTCAACGACCCCGCTGGCCAAGGGAATGCACACCAAGGTCTGAAGACCGAACAGATGGCCCTGACGGGCCCGCTCGCAGCTGCAGACGGCCATACCCTCGGAGCCAGACAGCCAGATAGGGTTGGAGTTGAAGAAGGCCTGGCCGGGGAGGCCGCTGCCACTGACGAAGGACTGGGTCATGGAGACGATGAAGAACCATTCAGTGTCCGTGACATCCTCGTCGATGGCGACATTGGTGGCTCCGGGGCCGGCTATGAGTGAATTGAGGTCGTGAAGGATGCGCTTTCGATGCTCCTGCTCGGCGGCACAGCTAGGAGTGCGGGACCTGGAAGGATTACCCCTGGACTTGTCCACCTCGCCCTTGTAGTATCCGTCGCCCCAGCCAAGGACGGGGATGGCGGCATGACCGGAGAAGTCGTAGGAGCATTGCCAGAAGATGGCAAAGGTCCAGCTCTCGCTAGCCCCCTCGATTAAGGTCTGCAGGCGCTGCTGGAGGGTCTCCTGGTTGAAGGGCTGGGGAGGGGCAGGGGACGGGGTGGCAGACGAGGTGGCGGAGGACTGCGGAGGAGTGGGGAGAAAAAGAGCAGAGGGAGTGGGAGGGGGAGGAGGAGGCCAGAGAGAGGCGAGATCGGGGGCCATGAAGGCCTCCATCATTGAGGCGTTGCCGTCGGTCCACGGATTCATAGTGTAGGCGGCGGAGCACGGTGATCAGTGATTGAATCCACTGGCTTTCCAGAGAGAGAAAGGTGGAGGTAGTTGTCGTTGCCGTTTTGCTGCAATTGCTGACCGAGAGGTTTAGGGGTGGAATTCGGGGTTTATTTGGAGTTCATTTGAGCTGAATTTCGGGGAGAGACCGAGAGAGAGAGGGAGAACAAACCAATCTCACCACAGCCATCAAACAAAATCACAAGGTGAAGGTGCAGCAGCAACGACTTGTTCCCCGAAATGCCCTCCCTGATTTGATTTAATCGCGATCCTGCACCGCTTGTGCCGTAAGCCTTCGCCATCAGATGGATAGTAATGGTTCGTCGGATAGGTGCCAAAAAATGAAAAATCATTCTCTCGAGTAAGATCTAACACTGAATTCGGTTTGAGATATATCCGATCAAACCGTTCAAGAACCCATATAAAATTAGGCGATAAGCAATCCGTTCAAATGATTTGGTAATTTCAAGTGAAATAAGATTTTTTTTTTCTGATTAGGTTAATAATTCGTAAAAGTTAAAATTAGCAAGAATGAAAATGTCATCTGAGATCCTCGAAATCGGATTTCAGTTTCAAGAATTTGCTCAGGTGCGGCTGAGCCCAGGAAAGGAGCAGCAACAAATGGATACGCTCGACTCAATCTAAGAAATTAACACGTGGGATTGGATTAGATTAGACCGATGAGATCACTTATTAATAAGTCAACCATTTTCCAATCGTGGAACACGTGTCCGCGTGAACAACTCCTTTCCTGTAATGCGGATAACACCCTCGAGGACCGTCATCTGTTTGTTTAGTACATATATACACATACATACATATTTGTCACACAGTAATCCCCAGTCTCTCGGCCTGGTGAAATTTTCACACGTGGATAAAAAGACGTAACAATGTTTAAGGCAGTCAGATCAGGTGAGAATTCTATGTCTCATCCGTATCGTGACTATGTCAATCAATATTGATTATATATTATTATAGCCGCTGATCGTTTTTTTGGGGTATGGAAGCACTGCTCGTATATTACCTTAGTAGCGCACTGCGCTGCCATATGCCATCGCCGGAGCTGATCTCTCTGGCCATCCCACCCATCAGATGATCCCATCGTTTAGCAGATCACACGGTGAATTCGATTGATTATCTATCCCCCTCCCAATGGCTAGTATTTCCCCAGCCTCCTCGAGCAATTCCTGAACCCATAAACGCAAGGTTTATGGTTGGACCCATGTGGGTCGTCACCATTGGGCAATCGCGAGTGTATGGGGAATAAGTGGACACCAGCTTGAACGTGGGTCTTATCTTCATGAAGAGGCAAAAGCCCAAAATTAGATATGCCTTGGTTTGTTTGTTTGTTTTTTTTAAATAATCTTCTTCTTGCCTTGACCACTTTTTCTGATTAGTGCAATTAATTGGGCTTCTGCAGAGTCGAGTCGGTCTCTAATGGACCGTCGATCTTCACGCTTACTGAGGGTCCGTGAGCCAGAATTAAGAAATGAGGAACTCAATATTGGAACCGTGGCAGCCGTTGGTGGCGTATTCATATACTTATAAGTTTAGTAAGTCATTATATTTGAGAACCCGTGCGTCTACTACGAGGAATTGGAGTCTGCGGGGATCCAGTCGATGAAATCAATTCGGCGTCGGGGTCGGGGTCGGGGTCGGGGCCGGGGCTGGTGTATCCTTCATGCATAGAAATCTAATAATTAAAGGATATTATTTGAGGCATATATACTATCCTATTTGCATTATTTAAAACCTTAATATTCTGAAAATAAGCCCTAGCTCTCCCTCCACTTGTACCTTGGTCGTTAAGCTGAAACCTAATTCCTGCCTATATAAAATACACGTCATAATTTAAATAATCGTATATACACAAAAATAATAATTCACATTTACAATTATTTTTTAGAAAAATTATCGTGGAAGTTTATAAATTTTCACATTTTTATAAAGGAGTTTTTAAATTTTTTTAAAAAATGTACATTCAATCCCAAATGTTTAAGTTTATTATACCAATAAATTCAAATGGTAAACCATCATTAAATCTTAGATGACATTTGTCAATCACCATTTATTAATGCCTAAGTAGCAAACACGTGGTGTGATACATCACCAACATGATGCCACTTTAAAAATTTTGTGTTATATCATCATATTTTCGCTATGTTAACGTATCGTATCAGTGTAAAAATTATCACAACAGTATATGATTGACACATTAGCACGGCCATTACGGAGCGTAATGCATAGGAATTAACAACGTCTATAAAACTCATTTATCAAAGGAGAGACACTTATAAAAAAAATTAATGTAATTGTATCATTTTTTTAGTATAATTTATATGATGTAATTGATAGAAATTCGTTAAATCTTAATTTAAACTAATTTATATTTGAATTTAATGAATATGTTAAATATAAGATTATATTAATTACAAACTTTTTCTATTAATAAAATTTAAATTTAAAATTTTATAGGAGGAAGGAAAAATTTGCGCCATCTAAACAAACCCTTTTTTTTGGTAATTAGAGAATATATATATATATATATTTACATAAATTACATCAAAAAGACCGGCTGTCATATTCATGATTGGACTATTATTTCGACCACCATAGCTGACAACTTAAAGGATGCCCCAAAATATCAGAATCCAAAATAGACTGTTATCAAATGTTCATTTAAGATAGTAAAAACTGGTCCACTAAGATATTGCTCGCTCGCCATCCTCGCCAAGTAGTCAGCAGTGGCATTTCCATCCCGATACACACGTTGCACCTTGAGAACTCGAAATCCTTGTACTACCTCTTTACAATAAAAAGAAAGTAGATTTAGTAAAATATACTCGTATGAAGATTGCCACACGATTTGTAATACAAATAATGCATCAACTAAACAAACCTGCTTTGATCAATAATTTCAATTGGTTTGCGGCGGTGACTCTGTTCATCTAAGGAAAGCATATGGCTAGCCGAATTTCCAATTTGCATAGAGACATCATTAAATATGTAAGCAAGTCGATAGCTGTCAATCGGAACATAATTACAGTATTTTTTTTGGGTGCTTACTGTTCCGATGACCATGAAAGTCCAAAATTTATGGATTTAAGTAAGTTTACAAATAGGTATAAGTGAATTCACTAATGATCATACAAGTAAAAAAAAAATCAAACTTTCAAATTGTGATATACATATTCTATTTATTTAAACTAAACTATAGACTGAAAATTACAGGCTTGAGTAGGTTATACCAACTTGCCTTAGATATATTTGGACAATAGTAGGCAATTAATGTTGTTCTCTACCTACGAGTGTGACTTATCGTACTTATCTCTAAACATGCTTTTTTTTTTCTGATATCTGCTTGCTGCGTTTTGCTTCAATTATTGAAAGGAGAAAAGTGATAAGGAGCGTAGCTTAATGGGTTTGGAGACAGTGGGGCCGGGAAATGCAATCTAGGCCACAAGATCGTACTGCAATTGCACCAACTCTTCTTCGTCTTTCTGGCAACTTGCAGGGGCCTCCGAAGAGGCCGAAACGTACCCATCAATTTCAATGCTCTAAATTAACGTACTCATTAAAAATAATAATTAAGGGTAAAAGATATTTCGTGGTAAAATATGAAATATAGATAAGTCTTAAGGGATAAACTCGGTTTATGAAAAGTGTCGTCGTATAATTCAGGCCTTCTTCAGACCGCTTGCAAGTTCAGTGGTGACAAATTGTTGACTAATTAATGGGATAATTATGGTAAAAGTCGTAAAAATTTATCCCACATTATTGTAAGTCAATTTTAAAAATTTGGAAGTGTTTCATTCGGTACTAAAAGTTTAAGACTTCTACAAGGGTAGGTCCTCTCCGCCAAATACCATTAATCTCCGTAATTTCTGTGCGTTGGTGTAATAGTTATTTATTGATGTGGTAGACTTTTGATGAAGTACTACGCTTACATGTGGTTTGTATGGTTTGTACATATTTTACGGCCGTAAATAAAAATGATTTAATATTATAAATATTCTAAGCTTTTAAGAATGGCTGGAACACTTTTAAATTATTATAACTCACTCATAATAAATAAAAAATTCTTAAAATGTCGACGATAATTTTTTCACTAATTAACATATGAGGATTATCTAATTGGTTGGTAAAATTGTTTTTTCCCTTCAAATAAGTATGAAATTATAATGGTAATTTTGGCTCTGAAAAAGAGAGAGAAAATAAGAGGGGCTTGGGATGAGGGTGGGAAAGGGGGAAGGATAGGGTCGGTGAGTGAAAGCGAGGGGTTACACGCGCTTTAATGTTAGTAATAGGGCTTGGGCTGGTCAGACGCGGCGTGCCCTAATTGACCCTGCGCCAATCTCCCTTGGATTTTAACTGGGATTACTTTTGACTTCCACGCACCCACACAAAGAAGAGTTCAGGAGTCAAGACTCTCCCCCACAGCACAATTTCTCTCATTCCGTGTCCTCTGTGTTGCCATTGGCCAAAATCCTACATGGGGGGCTCGACTGATTGCTCCAAGAGAGGGGGAAACCAGACGCATAAGAGAGAATAGTCAGGCAGGGGAGGGATCTCCATACTTTTGCCCTAGGCGAGAATCGCAGAGGATGGGTTGGGCACCTTCGAAATAAGTGGGATCCTTCGGGTCAGTTGTCATTGGATAATCTAGATTCAAGGTCTTCCGTCAAGGGATATGTGATCCCTTTTTTTAAGTACAGTGATGATATCTCTTCCTATGATGATGACAATCACAACAAGTTTATACATACTTTACATTTTATCATTCAATTTAAACTCAATATCATGAATTGAATATGAAAGTAGAAGAGGACATTCTCGTTCTCAATTCTCTGTACATAGACATTGTTGAATTACTCCACACGTAAAATGGTGGGGGAGACCCGTGAGATCAATGGCTGAGAATTTTCCTTGTAATATTCCAAACCCCGAGTTGATTTTGTCCAATCCATGTCTGTCTGAGTGGGCGACTTTTGTAGTGTGGGAGGCACCACTATAATTACAAAAATATTCCACCCAGGAAATACATTATTTTTATTCTGAAAGTACGGTTGCTATGGAATTTGAATTTTAGGATAAGCACCAATGTAATATCTTATATGACACTTTAAAATTTGGCATAACGTTGGAGTATAGATAGTTTCTTGTGGGGTTCACCATCATCCAATAATTCACTTCACACATAGAATATGCATTTAAAATCATCATTGAAGGTTTTAAAAGTAAAAGAAAACAAAAGAAAAGAGAGAAAGGCAAACCCCAATTTGAGTACTTGGCGTTAGCCTTCTCGATTCGGGTTGTGGCAGAATGCCCATTATTTTGTCCGACTAAAAAAATATCAACACATGCATGAATATTTTAGATTGTCTAGTTTAGTCTAAATTGGACAAAAAAAATGAATATAAATAATTTGATTTTTAAAATATATTTTTGTATGATATAATTGATTAGATATTAAAATATAATTATTTATATATAATTAATTATTTTTAAAATTTTTATTTTTTTCTTACTTTTGCCCCAGTACAAATCTTTTGAACCATGCTGGTGCAACCCGATATCACTGATTCCCTAAAAATCCTGGCCTGAGTACGACGGACACAAATTTTTTATGCCGTACCTCGGGCAATTTTTCCTAAGTCTACTCGGCATTTGCATAGCAATCTACCACGAAGGTGCCAAGATGGGGATGCCGTACTAATCCAAGTAATGAATAATGCAATTAGGTTTCCTCAGACCATTCTTTTCCAATTATTGATTATATATCACTGGATTATTAAACCCAAAAATAGAGAGAGAGAGAGTAAGATTATTGGGTTAAATTACAATGTGACCGCCCAATAATGTTGTGGGTGGGTCTGCAGGTCTTGCATTAATTATTTACGGTGGATTTACATTAAATTATGTCGGATGAGAAATCAAGTTAAATTAAGCAAAGAGATTTGCTATAACTTATATTAAATTAATAAAAAAAATTATATATTCAATCGCTATCCATTGGATGAGGCATCCATTCTATATTCTTTCCCTTGTATATTTATTCTCCTCCTTATGTGTCATATATGACAACGGTTCAATCAATTCCCTTCCAATCGAAAAATATATATATATAATAAAATGAAAATTTTACAAAAGGGAGGGGAGAGGTAGTTGGTCCCGACTCCCGATTCCGGGTCCGTAGTCGGTTCGGCTTCGGATTCAGATTGGGAGCTTGCCTCGGCTGTGGAATTTTGAGCGGATAAGAACGAAACGACACGACTCTCTCTCTCTCTCTCTCTCTCTCTCTCTCTCTCTCTGTGTCTATCTCTGGCCTCTCTTCTATACAAGAACCCATTCTCTTCCCCGTCTCAGAAACTCTTTCCTCGGGAAAATACTCGCAACTTTACACACACTCTCTCTCTCCCTCCGTGGTCTATTTACAAGACTAAGCTACTCTGCTCCCTTCTGTCCTTGACATTCAAAGATGGCGATCGAGAATCGAGAGGCCACAATCCGCGAAATCAAGCCCAAGAGCCGGAGAATCATGGTGAAGCTCCTCTATCCTCTCTTTCCCTATGTTCCATTCTATTTCTTCATTTCTCAGCTGGTTAGTCTCACTTGAAGAATCCGGGTGGCTCTCTTTCTTCATAATGGCACTGCCGTTGATGATTGATTCATGATCCCTTTCAGCCCTTGTTTCTCGCAAAACGAGGGCCGTGGCTTTGCGGCTCTCATTCTGCTATTTTGAGCCGAAGCTTTTAAACGAAGAGTAGACTATGTTGAAGTTCAAATTGCGTTAACTATCACCAAAGTTCTGATTTCTTTCTTGATTGGATGACAACAGGGTGCTGGGGGTCCTGAGGATGGCGACAACAGGTGGCCGCCATGGCTGAAGCCTCTGCTAAACGAGAGATTCTTCGTGCAGTGTAAGATTCACGCAGACTCGCACAAGAGCGAATGCAACATGTACTGCTTGGACTGCATGAATGGTGCCCTCTGCTCTCTCTGCCTCGCCCACCACGAGGATCACCGCGCAATTCAGGTTCGGTCCATGTCCCATCACCCCTTTTTCAAGATCCATCCTCTAGAATTTTCTTTTACCGATTAAAGTTGTTTTCCCCGATTTGCCTTTACCTTTCCTCTCATTGATTGATTGAGTGGGCTTCTCTCTCTAATGATCTTCTAATTGCATGAATTCATAACCAAAATGGAAAAACCTTTTTGCCAAAGGCGGAATTTTGAGGTACTTCAGCGTCTGTCGCTGCGCTTTGTATATCTGCTGCAATTCCTTCCAAGACCATCATCTTCCCAATTAATGCTTTTGTCCCAATCACTGCTCGAAAAGTTCAAAAATTTTGCTGCCACTCACTCCCTCAATTCTTTCCCTATCCGACTACATCAAAAGGCTGTTCTCTCTCTGGCATAATGTCCTAATCGGGAAGTGACTGGTTGTACAGATAAGGAGGTCTTCATACCATGACGTGATAAGGGTCGCGGAGATACAGAAAGTGCTGGACATCAGTGGAGTACAGACGTACGTTATAAACAGCGCGAAGGTCGTCTTCTTGAACGAGCGGCGGCAGCCTAGGCCAGGGAAGGGAGTCACCAACACCTGCGAGGTCTGTGAGCGCAGCCTCCTCGATTCCTTCCGCTTCTGCTCTCTCGGCTGTAAGGTAGACGTCAATCTTGACGATCTCTATATCTCAAGCATTGCTCCTCCAATGGTGTTTTGGAAGATTAAAAGCGAAAAGAAAAAATGAAAAATTCATTGCCAAAGAGGGTCTTGTCTTCTTCCCCGTAAAAAGTAATCAAGAATTTGGTAAGACCCAAATCGGATGTTTGGTTCTGAAACTGCCTGATTTCTGGATTTTACGTATTTCTAAACAGAGTTTCGTATTGATTGACGATGAACCCCAAGAAATGCTATGCAGGTTTCCTAGAAAACACTGTTTTTCAGTTCTCCACTCAGTTTGGACGATGAAGCTCTGCAATGGTTGCATTTTCCTTTTAAGGGACTGGAAGTTGAACAAGAAGTACAAGTCAATTACGATTTAATCCTCAACTGTGGATCCAATCATTAACATATCCTGTACTTTTATCAATCGAATGGCAGATTGTGGGGACATCAAAGAACTTTGTCAGCAAGCCCAGGACAACAAAGAATCAGCATCCACCTCGGACGATGGGTTCTGATTCTGAGGATTCATACAACAGCAGCAGCCGCAGCAGCCATGGCCACGGCCACCTCAGGAGCCACAGCTTTACTTCCTCCACGCCCCCTCCCACCTACACTGGTCACCACATAGGTAAGCGGAGGAAGGGGATCCCTCACCGAGCCCCAATGTGCGGGCTAGTCATCGAATACTGACACCATAGCTGTCTGGGTGTCTTGCACTGCTCATCGATCCACAGTGTCTCTCTCGTGTCTCCTCTCATGCGCTCAGATCTTGCAGACGAGCTTCGATCAGTCCGAGGCCGGTGCAGAGATTCTGGATACACATATGTCTATAGAAGCATAATATAGAAGGGTTGTGAAACCGTAGGTGGGTTGAAATGGTGATAATTAGTATGGTCCCGGCCGAAGAACTCTGGTGGGGAAACAGGATGCCCCTCTAGTCACAGCTTTGAGCCGGTTATACACCTAAGTTTTCAGGCAAGTTTGTCTCCATGGTTTTTCCATGCGAAATGTGAATACTGTTTTGTGGGGTACACGACAATGCTATATATTATATGATGTTGTAGCTGAAAAATAACACCTACCACGGTGTATGCTTCTCGGGCTCGAGGGGTTGGTCTGTGTACATTAATGCGTAATGAAATAAAGAAGGCCTCTTCTTGTTACACTTGGTATGTACCCTCACCTTAAATTTGCTCTTCAGCTCAGTTCAGTTAACATCTATGTATAAGAGGTGGTGAATGAGAATGGCGAGGAGGGCGGGCGGGCGACGGCGACCGGGGACGGCGACGTGTCAGCTGCCGACTAGAGGGTGGAAAAACTGGAAAGCTAAGCTATTGCGTTTGCGACCTTATTCACCCGAAAGGAGGAGGAGGGGAAGAATAAGAATAATAATAATAATAATAATAATATTTAGTCCCAGCCGCCCCAGGACGAAAAATGAGACCTGCGTCCACGTGGAAGGTTTTTTTTTTTTAATTATGAGATTATTTAAAATTAATATGATAACTTTATATATATATATAATAATAATATACATTTTTTGAAAAATGATAAGAAATGTGACCCTTGGGGGTGGTGGGGATTTGGTTTTGCCCCTTCACCCCCGTCCATTCCTAGGTCAAGTGGGGTTATCATCTGGTGGGGTCCCACCTGGACCGTGCTCCATGGAAAAGTCCTCCGTTCCGTTCTCTTCCGCGTGCCACTGGAGTGGGCCAATGGAATTGACGGTGTCGATGGCCCCCACTGCACTCGGTGGGTCAAAGGTCGACTCCGACACGGCACGATTCTCAGCCTAACCTTCACCAACAAGTGGGTTTCTTTCTTTACCCCATATTGTAAATGGGAGAGACCATTGCACCCTTCTTCTTATTTATTTATTTATTTATTAAATTTTCGCACCCCCGATCCTTTCTGACCATTTTTCTTATTTGTCGTGTCGTGTTCTCAATTTAATAGTGTGTAGGCGAAGGGAATTTATTCACTTCAAATAAACTTTCATTATGATGTCTTATGTAATTGTACATCAATAATGACAAAAAAAATTCTCTAAGAAATAGGGGTGTGTTTTGTAAATTAAAAAATTAATAACTGAAATAGTGTATAATTATAAATTATTAAAAATTTCCTATCTTCATGACATCGTGCGGAAAAAAGCCCTAAGGATTTGCCCTATACACTGATATTATCAATCTCAGGACTTCTGGCACCAGGTCGCATGACCATGACAGTGATGTTAATTATCACCAGGATATGCACGTGGATCTTTCGCGTTTTTCACTGCCAGAAGAAAAGATGATTTGTGTGTATATATATATATACAAGAAGTAACTTTCTTCAATGGGTGCGCCAACCCCACGTGCTCTACGCCCCGAATCAGCTAGTTTTCTTCCCCGACTTTCCACCATCGAGATCAGCATTTCAATGTCCTTCTCCGACCGGTAAAGCAAGTTAACTTTGTTCGTGCCCAACAAGTTTTACTTTCGTCCTTTTCTTTATATATATATATATATATATACATACACTGCTGAATCAGGTTGATTGTCCTGAATTCCCATCAATTATTCTCTCTCTCTCTCTCTTCCGAACTGCAAGCTTTATCGTACATTTAATCCTAGATGCGACACGACGGACGATAATGTCTCATCTAATTTTAAATTACCATGCACGTGAAAGTTATCTTGAACCGAAGAGATGCGTGTACACAGCAGCAACGCAGCGAAAGACGACACGTCTGCACGAGGAGATTCTCTCACTGGTAATTCCGGTAATATCCCCCTCTCCGCTCTCTCTCTCTCTCTCTCTCTCTCATTAGAGATCGTCTGGCAGACACGTGTCCCGAATTTGTCGGGACGGTCGAGCGGGATAGTTACGGGGACGTCCGCCTGAAGCTTCAGCAATTGCCACCCACCCCCTGGTCCACCGTACGCATCACCACGTGTCACAATCTCGTGGCACCGTGTCCACGTCGAGCGTCGCAGCTAGCATATGCGCTGGCGCTGTGTGCTGATGAGTGCTGAGAAGGCGAGAGCCGCTTCCATTCCTTCCTTCCTTCTCCTACCGAGCATTACCGACCCACTTACCAAGAATACAGTCGAGAACCATACCCACAATTCCTAGCAGCCTTAGCAATGCATTCTTCGTACATATTATGAAGACATCTGAGATAAAAGATAGTTTTATCCTGGAAGACCCACTCCCAGCTCGTACTAACATGTCGATTATGTCCACTATCACGTACATCCAGAGGGCAGGAGGAGATTGACAGTGGATCCCGATGCCTCCTCCGGTTTTGATAGGGGGTCAGAGGACAGTCCAATCGAGAAGCCCAACAATGATCCAGCCCAGTCCAAGAAAGATGATTGACGGATCCGGCCATCAGCCGGTCCCTATCTCCTATAAAATGGACGCAAGAGAAGTGTTTTATTCCTCTAGTTTTTGCTCCATTTTTACTTAAGAATCGGAAAAGGAAATCGGGCCTCCCTCCCGATCTCCCCTCTTGGAGGTCGAGGTCGAGGTCGTCAGAGCGGCAGCTATGAGAGACGGAGCCAAGGCGATTGTCGAGCCCCTAGCAGGTTTCAGTCCAGACACTCCCTCTGATGCGCACGCTGAAAGTTTAATCTTATTCGTCTGTCCAGTCATTGGTCCTGGTACAGGATGATGCAAAGATTTACGTTTTGAGGGAGATAAAACAGGGGCAGCACAAATAGACATATTCATGTATGAGCCGTATTCTCTTATGGTGGTGCCTTTACCTGGTGACGATTTGTACATATACATGGCATTCATCCTCACGCTCCCACGCTCCTGGAGCCGGTGATCAGAGGATATACTCCTGCAATTTATGATGCTGCTACCTTTTCTCCTCGGGTATTTATACTATCCAAGGAGAGAATAGTCCCCTTTCTGCAGCTCTACATGTTTGACGAGATTAGTTTATGGAGATCTGTTGCATATGAAACAAAATAGGTTCATTCTTGGCAGCAGAACTTGGGCCATATGACTTCGTGAATCGACCCCGATCTTCCAAAAATGCAACGGTTGCAGCAAATAATACCACAGTAATTGGGATTTGCAGAAAGAGCTGCCATAGATTTGCGAAGATGAATAGCGTAAGAAGTGGGGATCCAGCTCGAAACAACCAGCTGATTCATCAGCTATACTGTCTACCGTCCGTGCGAATTCTCAATTGTTGAAGTGCATAAAAGACAAAAACGGCCAGAATCATGTTCAGGGAAATTTTTCTACCACTGCCAATGTCTTTTCATAAAGATACACAGAGGAGACGCACAAAATTTTGCAATTCCATTACTTGGATCAAAGACATGCGCCAAATCATTGAGATCTACCGTGATCCCTTCGAGATAGATGGACTAGATGGCAGTCGTACACGCTATCAATTGCCAAAGCTCGACTATATTGTCGATGCCTTCACAAAATCGGCCATCAGCTCGCTCATCTTCTTGTTGGTTATCCTCTGTCGGATAATCTTCGCATCTTGATCATAACTGCAGCAAAAGTGAAAGAAAAAAAAAAAACATCAGGAGCCCAGATCTTAACAGATGAGCCTGTTATCTAGCATTTCATCAGTGCACGACATCATTCATCTTATGAGATGTATCAGCGAAAAAAGAGGGAGGATTAGAAACCTTGGAGGTGCAGAGGCTGAGCCAGGAGAGAGCATCCGGGCGAGCTTCATCGCATCCTCCTGTCGGTTGATCACACGGTTGAAGCAAATATATCGACCGTACGAGGAGACATCTTCGAAGATGCAGATGTGGGCGTCGATCAAGTAATCGGCATCGACCGTCACGAGCAGGCCATCGTCGTACATCTCGGCCGCACCCTTGAGGTAGGGGTTGGTGATGGAGAGGCCGGGACCCAACAAGAGACCGGCGTTAACGGATACCATGTTCACCTCCCGGTCCATCGCGAGGGCCCACGCGGCCTTCTCAGCCAGTGTCTTCGACAACCCATGCCATAGCTGTCCCCCCCGAAATATATATATATGTGTGTATGTATAGATAAATTTTCCATCAGAACCCGGAAGTTTTCTAGGATAGATATAGTCGCCGACAATTTAGCAGAATGTATTACGGTGGAATCTACTGATCTATCTTTACCTTGTATTTACGGCAGAGGTTGACATTGCTCCAGTGTGTCTCATCGAAATCGGAATCCATGGAGCCGTGATCTTCTCTCCAAATAACGGCCGTCACAGAGGATGTGAAGACAACCTTGTCGATGGTCTCCGTCTGGGCGCAGGCTTCGAGCACGTTGTGCGCAGCCCTCACTTCTACATCTGCCATATATTCCTGCAGTGCACCCACCCCCCCCGAGTAAAATAAATTGAAAACAAATGAATAAATTAATTGGCAGAGGAATTGATAATAGACAGTACTTTTTTTTTTTTCAAATGCTTAATTATCAACAAATAAATAGATAAATTTAATTAAAATTTTCGTGCTCATGGAGAAATAAATGAAAATAAGAGATTCTTCTATATTTTTATTTCTGCCTCTTGAGTTCGAGAGATTAATAGAATGGCGGTCAAGCTCGTTTCCACCGGACGCAACCCCATCGCCCATACTGTTTCAAAACAGGACACTCAACAGAAGAAAATGTTGACTATGATATATAATGAAAATGACACCATATTAAGAATCCTTGTTTTGGGTGCAAGTCTTAAAGTTTAGATTGAGAAGATCGAAATTGTCCGATCAAATCAAACAATCACCGCTGGACGCTCATACAGACATGTACACCCATATAATATTACTGACAGTTGTCGTCCGATATATATATGGAAATCAGTACGGTACGGGAAAACCCAGTGAGCAAAAATCACACAGACACCAAATTAGAAGAGCCAAGATCCCAAACTCTTTGAATGTTATCAGATAGTCAAGGATTTAAGCTAACGTGCATTAATTGAGCAATTCGGACAGTTGACCAAACCAGGAGAAAGATTCAATGCAAGTTAACTGGACCTAAGCCTTTGCTAGCTGTGTATCGACCGCCTCCCTCTGTGGCTGTCGTGTACGCATTGATGAAGCCCCCCATCATTACATGCACATGAACTCCATCATTACAGACATGCATACACATATATTCATCGGATGGGAAGAATCAATTGAGGGATACAGCTCCTAGGGACAAAGAAATCGAGTTCCGGTGGCAATTCAATGTATAATTCTTACAGCTAATGACAGCGTGAGAGCTACACCGGCAGAAAAATAACTTAAAATGACACATCGGACACAGTGGAATTGATTAGTTAGTGACCAAGAAATCTCGGTACGATCTCCCCCATCAACTTGGGCAAAATCAAAAGTCGAGATTTATGGAAGCCGTGGTGTATTTACCAGTGTGGGTGTTTTTTTTTTTGGTCGAAATATGTACCATGCAGGGGCTGCTATTTGATGAATTGATATGCAATTATTGATGGCCCCTTGTTTGATTCTCCCCCTTCCCTCGACAAGACTCAATTCTTTTCTGCTCATTAATGTATCCCCATAAATTTAGAAATTCAAATTCAATGTATCATTCAACCATGGCAGCCTTTGCCAAGAGAATACATCTAATTTACAACCAACCGGACCAATTTAGTATGGAAAACGTCAAGAAGTCGTATCATGCATTTGCGTGCCTAGATCATATGATGAGAGAGGACATACATCGTAGGCGGGTTGGTCCGCCGGAGGCGGTTCGAACGCGTAGAACAAGCCCGAACAGCCCTTCAGCGCATCAATTATGCTCTGGTAGTCGAACAGGTCGGTCATGAAAATCTTTAGCTTCCTCTTGTCAATGGACGGATCACCGATCATCGATCTCAGCTCGCCTGTAGAAGAAGATAAGGGCAGTTTGAGCGGTAAGGATAATTATCAGCTTGCTTGCTTGCTCGCTCGCCCGCTCGCTCGCTCGAGGAGCTACACCGCGTTTGGTCTTGTTTCGTCGTCGCGTCCCTCGAAGCATCGAATAGGAANTAGAACAAGCCCGAACAGCCCTTCAGCGCATCAATTATGCTCTGGTAGTCGAACAGGTCGGTCATGAAAATCTTTAGCTTCCTCTTGTCAATGGACGGATCACCGATCATCGATCTCAGCTCGCCTGTAGAAGAAGATAAGGGCAGTTTGAGCGGTAAGGATAATTATCAGCTTGCTTGCTTGCTCGCTCGCCCGCTCGCTCGAGGAGCTACACCGTGTTTGGTCTTGTTTCGTCGTCGCGTCCCTCGAAGCATCGAATAGGAAATATTCAAAGGAAATGGGAAACAGGGAAATAAACTTGGAGCCAAGAGCGAATTCCTCTCAACTACTCTACAAAGCGAGGAGCTGCAAATGCAAACGTAAATGATGACAGAGACAGATGATGGGTAGTCTGAATTTGAGACCTTGCTTCTGTACGGCGGCGTGGACTGTGTACCCTCGGCGAAGGAGCCGCTCCACCAAGCCGGAGCCGAGGTGTCCGGCGGCGTCCATCACGCACACTTTGTTCGATGGCGGATCAATCATTTCTGGAGCCATCGCAACACAGAGAGAGAGAGAGAGAGAGAGAGGGGACTACTGCGAATGTCTGAGGGATGGGAAGGGGGAACGGACATACAAATGAATAAATAATAAAAAAGGGGTCTTGTAAAGGAAGGAAGGAAGGAAGGAAGGAAGGAAGGAATGAAGGAAGGATGGATGGTAGCATTCAAAGAGCGTGCGAGGAGTAGTAGATGGCGGGGAAGTTGTCGATTAAGTCCGTCAAGCCATACACACGCGAGAGAAGGAAGGATAAGCTCATACGCATATACATATACACATATATATATATCCGTGTGTATGCACCACTTAAAGAAAAGAAAATTACGATGCCATAATATTGTTTTCAAATTAGTATACTAAATTTTCATTTTTTTTATATAATTTTATACGCATTTTCTCTATTATTTTATAAATTTATGATTATTTGTTTTTTTTCCTTTTGACAATGAAGGGAAGCTAGTGAGCGAACAAGTAAGGGTCAAAATTGAGGTGGTTTGTTGGGGAACGTGTGCTTTGTAGTTGAGCCTTCATGACACCACACCCCATACCTACTCAGCTTGGGGGAGATCCCAACTCTCGAGTGTGGGCAGCAGAAATTTTACAACCCAAGAAAGCAGAGTTAGAGAAGGGAATTTCTAGCCGACAAAATTCGAAGCGGTGGTCCATCGATCCATCTAACTTCGAACTCTCAGGCCTCGGGTCCCCATGTCGACTATGGCAACCCTAGGAACATGGTAGCCCACACACACACACACACACACAAGTGTTTGTGCCCTGTCCTTTCACCCGAGACTGGGCTGGCACTAATTCAACATTAATTTCTGCAAAAAAAAACAAACGAAAAAAAAAATCCAGGCACCTCACTCCTCCTCACGCTTATAGTTGGGGCCATATGATCCACCAGTTCAACGTTCATTATTGCCAGCTAATTTCCAACAGTATTCCAGCTGGAGCCCTCGAATTTCATGACAGAATTCGAGCCTTCAAATTAATGAAACGTTAATTTCGCTGAGCTAACTCTTGGAAATCTCTGCAAGATATTGACCCCTTGACATGGAAATCTCTGCGCGCCGTCGGAACCCCCTCCGTTCACGGTCCCGTCGCCCTGTCGCTCATCGTACGTGGAACTGACACTACTTTTCTGCCGTTGGCTTTAGCCTTGCTCGGTCGGCCTAACGTCACAGGCTTGGGTTCGGTCACCNCGTGGAACTGACACTACTTTTCTGCCGTTGGCATTAGCCTTGCTCGGTCGGCCTAACGTCACAGACTTGGGTTCGGTCATCGTCAGTGTTCCTGTTATTTCACACGCCACAACCCAATCAATAATCCAATCCAACAGCTGACTCAATTATTGTTCTGTCCTCCAATTCCAGCGTCCTTTTGCGCGTGTGTTGATCTCAACTACGTACTTAATTTATCCGAGTGGCTGGTAGCTGATGCCAAACGTTTTCACCTGTCCATGAACCAGAATTAAGGCCGGGTCTGGAAAGTTCGGCCGTGTACGGCGACCGCAGCTAGCACGTTTGGTTTCTGTTTTATTGAGCACGGAGACATGGCCCTGACAAATCCAGTTTGTTCCATTCCGCCCTGATGGCACATAGATTGCGTACAACACAGCCCTGTCCACCGAGCTTGAACAGCTTTTATTTTATACAAAGTTCAATCCCAGCTGTTCAAAAGCTTTCACATCAAATAGTAAGTGACGTTAAGGTATATAATTTTATATAGGTAGAATAAATAAATATTATAAATTTATAAAAATATTAGATATCATAATCTACTAATTTAAGCTTTTATATAAAAATAAATTCGATCTCTTATACACCCCGATAAATTTAAGATGGTATCAGAATTAATGAGCTCGCATATCAATTGACCCGAGTTTGGAAGCACGACTTGTGGTCAATTGATATATGTCTAAGTATATATAGAAGAAAATTGTCTTGTTCATACCAATAGTCCATCTCTCGTATGAGATCGAAAGAAGAATATCGTGTTACTATTTGAGCGTAAATGTTAAGATATTCTATCGTACATTAATGAAATAAAGGTAAAATTATAACGTTACAAGAAAATTGAGTAGTGTTGTCGGTCCGTTTAAATTTTTAAATAGAAACGAATTCAATTTTTTTATAGATTTGCAACGAATTTAATAAGCACAACTCAATCTTTAACCTAATAATTGAGACATATAACTTTTATTTTATTTATGAATCTTGATTCAAAAATTTTCTAACCCATTTCAATCAAGGAATGAATAAATTTCTTATATATTAATAAAATTACGACATACACCCTCCTGGTCGGTCAGTCGTAAGCTCATTCATGTGCAAATTATCAATACGTTAATGGCTATATATTAGAGTCAAGAGGTCCCCGCAGCCTGTTTGACGTTTGACTATCTGCACTCTGCCTATCATTACGTATTCAATCACAGCCGTCCAACTCCTTGTCCACGCGCCCCCCCTCCCCCTTCAACTGTGCGGCGCGAATCCGCCTGTAGGCTGCTCTCGAGGAAAGAATATGCCACGTGTGCATCATCAGCCCCTCGTTCGTCCTTGTGGGATTCTGCGACTTTCGAGTTCTTCGAAGCGTGACGACCTGTAGAGTGAAGCTCACAACGACGCTTGCTCTCTCCGCTCATTTTGATCTTTGGACCTCACGAAGGTTTTCATCTGGACTTTTAGCAGGCTCTGCTCCGGGAATCTTTTTCGTTTCTGATGGCGGAGAGGAGGATTAGTGTAGGATACGCACTCTCACCGAAGAAGCAGGAGAGCTTCATTCAGGACTCTCTCGTCGCCGTCGCTCGCTCCCGCGGGATCGATCTCGTCAAGATCGACCTAGAAAGGCCCCTAGCCGACCAAGGCCCGTTCGACTGCGTGCTCCACAAGCTGTACGGCGAGGATTGGAGGCGCCAGCTCGAGGATTTCACGGGGCGCAACCCTGATGCTGTGATCGTGGACGCTCCAGACGCAATCGACCGCCTGCAGAACCGGATTTCGATGCTGCAGGTGGTCTCCGAGCTCAAGATCGAGAGCCCAAACGAGTCCTTGGGCATTCCTAACCAAATCGTGATCTACGACAAGGGCACTCTCTTCGATGAGCATGCGTGGGCGAGCTTGAAGTTCCCTGCCATTGCAAAGCCTCTTGTCGCTGATGGAAGCGCCAAATCTCACAAGATGGCGCTGATTTTCAACCATGGCGGTCTCAACAAGCTAAAGCCTCCCACTGTTTTACAGGAGTTCGTCAATCATGGCGGAGTAATTTTCAAGGTGTACGTGGTGGGCGAGCACGTGACATGTGTGAAGCGCAAGTCGTTGCCGGACGTTTCAGAGGACAAATTAGGGTCACTGGAGGGCTCCTCATCGTTCTCCCAGGTCTCGAATTTGGCGATAAATGAGAAAAATGATGACGGGGACTACGAGCTTATGCATCTGGAGGACATGGAGATGCCTCCTCAGAGCTTCATTAATGACATCGCGAGGGGACTGAGGCAGGCGATGAAGTTAAACTTGTTCAACTTCGATGTGATAAGGGACACGAGGGTGGGAACCCGTTACTTGATCATTGATATCAATTACTTCCCTGGATATGCAAAAATGCCATGCTACGAGGTGGTATTGACCGATTTCTTCTGCACCATTGTGCACGGTAGGGAGAAAGAAGAGAAAGAAAGACCCAGTTGATCAGAGAACGAGGATAACTAGGAGAAGACTTTGGTGGGTGCGATCAGGAAGTGTGGAAACTAGTGAGCAATCTTGTGGATGGGGATAATGGGGCACTCCCTGTTTCGTCATATTCAAGCTCTCCGTAATGTATTGACAACCCATGTACTTTGAGATTTAAGAATTTCTGCCTTAGAAATTGTTCTTTGCTGCTATTTCCCCACTCTTCCCTTTTGTTTTCCTCTGGCAAATTGCACTTTCCCATTTGATCAATGCTATTTCATTTGCAGTTCCTTGAATCTTGTTGAGCGGTTCTCTTTTCAAGTTGCTTTTCGAGGTTTGAACTTTGTCGACTGATTTACCAACCTAATCGTCTTATGCCTAAATTAACTTTATTGAAACTGAAATTTCCAAGCAATAGATGTGGACATTGATGGTCCACATGTTATTCTGACGGCCTACGGATCCAGCATAGTGGTTTCTAGGGGAATTTATTGGGTACTTCCTGGTGGCATTATGTTCCTGTAAAATTTCTATAAATCCCGTCTTACTGCATTTTTTCCTTGAGTTTGGTGCTTAATCTGGATGCTAGAAAGACACATGATTTAGACCTCAGTTTGTTTGTCCTATAAATATAATTACCTCAGCACTTGATCTACAAACCATACTCTATTTGTGATTCGTACATATCTTTTACGCTGCACCTGCTTTGCATATTTACTTGTGTTGCTTAAATTGAACACTTGATGGGAAAATGATGGCGTGACATTTGTTGAGATCAGATGGAGGTTGCAGACGTGTCATTGGTTTCTGTAGGTGTTTTGGTGGTTTTGTATCCACTTTATACCACAAACAAACTGGGAGGGGATATGTCTATATTGCATTTGAGGCAATTGAGGTTTAATTGTAGAATCGTGAGAGTTTCGAAGCAGTGAAGAGTGGAATTGTATCTGCAATGCATAGCTCTTGCAGCTTAATTGTGGGGATGTGAAAATCATTTTTGGGCTTTCTTTTGGAGGAAAGGAGAGTTTCCTGCAGAATGGCTGAAACTGATAATGGAGACCGATGATTTAGTTCAAGGCTTGCTGCCATAAAATGGGAGGTTGAGCTTTTCTCTCTTTCTACATGTTGAGTTTGGGATAAGGTGAATGTTCTGTTTTGTGATGAAAGAAACTGCAGTATTCCCCTATCCTACATGGAAATCACTTTAGTACACAGATTGGCTCCAAGATAGAGCAGCAATCTCTTTGGCAAATAATAAGTGACTGACTGAATATGTATGTCCAAAATTCAGGGTTGCTATAATGAAGTACCGATAATGATGCAGCAGCACTGATTCGGTAATTACTACGCCCTTCATGTTCAAGCTCTCCTGTTCTCTTGTATGTCGAAGTTTGCTAGAAAGGATGAGGGGGAAACATTAAGACCAGAGGAGACAAATCTCACCCGAGGAGGTAAGTAATAGCTCAGCAAAGATGTTACTGATGCTGCAAGGTGCGAAGTTTTACATGGAAGTGAAGTTAAAGCTCTGTGCTGTCAATGGCTTGTCATATTTACATGTTCATGCTTAAAAATTCAAACCTAATTCTTTGGAGCTTTTTGTAAGTAAACAGGAATAGATAAATCTGGCTTTGGATGGCACTTCTGACAGGGATCTGTACACACACACACGCACAGAAAGGCTCTATTTGATCGTTTCCATGTCGCATTTGAGTGGATAAAGCCAGTAGGTGACAACTGATATGTCCAAAAAAAGTAGGAAGCGGCGCCTTACCACTTGACCTTGACCGCCATTTTCCACTTAAACAGAATCAATCTCATCTCCCCATAAGAAAGTAAGCAAATCAAGAAGGTTTAGTTTGCCTATTATCCAAGCTCTTACGTGGGATTAAAGTTTCCCTTAGCTCGTGCTAGATCAAAGCCATACTTTGAAGATTTAAGTGAACTACTGTAATCGTTAGACGACCCACCATGAAAACATGTTTTACCCTTACAAACTCAGTCTCATGGAAATCACATATCTATTCATCTCTTGCTCCTACCGTCTCCCATGTTACATAAAATTAATTCGTCAAAGACGATAAGCCGCATGCATGCACGTATTACATTGACCTAAATTTGCACGAAGAATTAATGTGGGATTTCAAGAATAATATGCAGTGTGGCAATCTTTCAAAGGTCCCTCAAATGCTGGAGGTCTTATTGGAGAGAAGACAGACATGGATGCAACATAATTAATTATAAGCCTTCGCAAAAGAAAATTTAAAAAAAATATATAAAAAGGAGAGAGAATCTCCCCTGAAAATTCGCCTCCTCACCTGCAAAACCAAAATTTTAAGTTCATGAGGGCAAATCATTTCAGCCAGTACATACACAATTAAGAAAAATACACATATAACCATATATAACATGGATATTTGTCTATGCCCAACATATTATGATGCGACTTTCAGCTATCAGATTATAATGGTAGCCCAAAAATTATGGTTTTGAAAATCCATGTTGATCTAACTGTTACGAGAAGGTATTTTGAGACGAATACCAGGAGCGGTTCAATTAAACTGATATTGTGCCTTTTTTTTTCTGTGGAGTGAAGTTGATGTAGAAATTTTATACTATACCTTTTGTTATTCTCGCAGGAATTCTTCCAGGAAGGAGGCACAAGTATCATCTTCCATCAGTTTCCCCAAGTCCTCAAATACGTTCATGGAGGCGTTTGATTTGGTTGAGAAGCAGCTGGACGCTGGGGTGTCCTCGGTACTTTCTTTGGAGCTCGAGCCGGGCCATATCGCTGGAAGTTTCGCATAATTTTCTGTTCCAAGTTTATATAATTTAATCTAATCAGACGCAGCAAACATAAATATGAGTATATATTAGAAAGCTGTCGGGACTTTCTTTAATTAGGATTCATAACCAAGCCGTGCAGAAGTGTGCCTCCGGTCTTTTTGCTGATGGATAGTCACAGATTCATATCTAAAACTCGGGAAGGAATGATAAATCACCTGATACAGAGCTTGCCCATGGCCATGAGTTGGCAGCTGTATGAAGATGATCGGTAGCAAGGTTCATTCCTGGGACAATGTTTTGGGAATCTGCCTTGGCTTTGCTACTGTGGGGTCCTGAAAGTGTATTGTAAGCACCGTAAAGATCCACAGTGGGTGTATTTGTCCCTATAAACTGGATGAGGTTGTGGGCCAGTTGGAGTTTTGCCAATTCAGCGGCTACGAGTTCCCAAGGATTACCCACTGAGCTGCCCAGACTATTATTGTTGCTTGGTCCACGGAGAGATTGAGCAATAATTAGGCTCGCAAGGAGATCGTTAGTAATAGGAATATGGTCTGGTGGAATCGGCTTGTGGGTTGTCGGGTCGATACCCTTCCGCAGCAGCTTCTTCTTCAAGTGGGTGTTCCAGAAGTTCTTGATTTCGTTGTCTGTCCTCCCCGGGAGCTGGGTTGCCATTTTTGACCACCTGTAGAGACAGAGGTTGCCCTATTAAGTAAGTTGCGTGAAATCAGGGAAGAGAAGTGTACAAAACGGATGGTGGTTCGAGATTCGAGCGAGGTTGCTGTAAAAGGTCAGTTACCTGTTTCCGATAATCGAGTGAAGGTGGATGATGAGCCTTTCTTCCTCCTCGGAGAAGCTCCCCCGCTTGATCTCGGGCCTCAGGTAGTTCATCCATCTCAACCTGCAGCTCTTCCCACACCTGTTGAGTCCCACGAGTCGCGGGAGTGCCCTCCAACTTCCGATGCCGTGTTCACTGATGTATTCCCTCAGCTTCTCATCTTCTTCGGGAGTCCACGGCCCTTTCTTCAACCCATTTTCCTCGTAAGTACTCGGCGATCGACCCATCCGCCCTATTTAACTCCGTAGCTATCTATCCCCCCAAGAGGCGTTGATCGATCGACGGGGAACGTGTGCAGAGATCTTAATCCGCTACCGATCGTACATATGATGGGGACGATTTGTTCTGAGAAGGTTTGAGACAGGCGGGTCGCCCTGCCGGAGCTCCTTCTTATAGTGTTGAATGCATGGGAAGGATACGCATATTGCTATTATAATTATTTGCTGAATAAGGAAGACATTATTCAAATCACGAGCTCATTCATTATCATCGGATTTCCGATTTATATTGTTGTGACGACATGCATGGAGAGATTTTGTTGACCAACGAATGGAGAGAAATTAAGATTGTCGTCAATACATATGCCTGAGCCCAACCTAAAGGAAAATTACTGGATAATGGATAACGTTAATGTCAATTAGTTAAATAGTTAGAGATATAATACGGGCGGCTCGAGCCGTTTCAAAATGGATGTGAAACCGTTTGCCGTAGCTATAGCTCGGCCGGTCAAGTGTGATGGGCGAGACTAATTATGAGTCTAGGAAATCATGAACCAGCTTAGAAACTGGTCTAAGCATACTAGTTCATGGTTTAGGATGGTTCGAATCATGAACCACGACCCTTTTCTTTATAT
>CXYZ01007879.1:1017276-1040092 GCA_900006705.1 Sonneratia caseolaris
TATATATATATATATATATTTATATGCAAGGAACAATGGGCTTTGTGAATAGCCCAATTAAGCCTGGCTCTTCGAAGCCCAACTGGTTTTGGGCTCTCCCTGTACTTCGATGATCGATACACATGCAGCTTCTCCACCTTCCACTCTCCATTTCCAAGGCTCAAGCTCAACGAAATTCTCCATTTCTGAGCCCGCATTCCTGCTCAATCTTCACTCGATTCCATCTAATTCTCATTTGGTTCTTCGCCTATTCGTTTATCCTCAAAGAGCTTTAATCAATCTCCGCGAGTTCTTGGAACTTCGCATACGCGCTACCTCGGATATTACTCTTCCTCTGAGGATTTTGCTGAAACGATGGAGCTATTGCTGTGAACCCTTCATCCAAAATTATAGCTCGATGGGCGTGTTGCGGGGCATTGTATTTAGAGATTATCTCAAATCGGAGACTTTGTGGATACTTTTGTTGGGCATCATCTCCTTTATGCCCGACCTTTCTTCCTCAAGCGAGGTAAGCTGATATTCGTTCTGCGCCTTTCATGATTGAAGTTGCTATAACGCTTCAAATGAATCAATGTCGTTGCTTTGATTGAAGCAGCAGCGTACTTTTTGTCACGATCCCATATAAATTTGAATCTGAATTCTGTTCATGAGTTTTCCTTTACTTATTTGTTGTTTTGCAGGTGGAGAAGCGCGGCTTAGATTTTCATGCTTTAGACTCAAACATGGATGCAGCTCCTTGTCCCAAGAAATGGATTATGAAATCTTATTTTGAAGATTTCGAAGCCCTGCTTGATTCTCATTTCCAAGATTTTAAAGAACAGAAACTCTATCCTTGCTTGTGTAAAGATCCTGGCTCTCAAACGATAAAGCTCGGGCTCTCGGGTTTGGGGCGCTATCTAATCGGTGAAGGTTCCCATCGCCAGCTTTCCTCATCCGTCAGAATCAAATTGGATGAAAAATTTGGAGTCAATCTGCTGGCTTATTTTTGTGAGGTCATAGTTATTGAAAGACTCCCGTCTGGAATATTTGCCGACCCATTTGAGCTGCAGCATCTGCTTGAACGGGGCGGTAAACTACTCCTGCTTCCTTTACGATGTGCTCGCTACGGATGATTTGAATCCGAAGCCTCATTGGTTATTCATTTTGTCCTCTCTGTTTTTGTTTTTTTCAGTGTTCAGTGACGTTGCTGTCTTTGGAGACACAGACTTGGAGTTGCCCACAGTTCGTTCTAATCTTACGGTCGTTGAGATCCATATGGATGTTGGTCCCGGTGGGTTGTCTAGTGATGAGGATGGATTAGAAATCAATCTTCATATCCCATTACATGTACGATACCCGGTGAGTGTAAATGAGTTGATTCATTGCAAAAGGTGGCTCTTTAGAAAGCATACGCATTTCTTTTGTGGGAATTAGAGAATGGTCTCTCTGGGGCTTGTGATTTGCACTGTCTGATACTCTCCATACTTTTGCAGCCCCTGGATGAAAGCGGCTACGTAACAGCTATATTCGGAGAGCCAGAGGTATTAGCTCGTTGCAGGATTGGTGGAAGACCATTTGATCGATCATGTTTGTCTACTGTAATAAAAGATAGTGCTGAATCTACACGCAGCCCCGTTGCCTGGGCAGTACCCTCAGGTATCGAGGTGCATGCTAGAGTTGTATCGGCTGTTACCTTCCTATCTGCCGCATTATCAGCTGTCGTAATAATTCTGTCCACTATTTTTTATTCGGATGGCAAATCTTGCAAAGATTCAAAAGAGTCTTAATTTAGCATAAAAGTGACATTATCTTGTTCATTTTGTGTGACTCCGACACCCCTTTTTCTATGTTGCTGCCAAGCATGAGATACAGTTTATTGACTGATCGGGAAAAATGAGATATAGGCTATTGATGGCCCATTTTGTTAATGTTTCTTTCTTTGATTCAGCTTTCCATCCTTGAAGTAAAAGAGGACAAGATCGTATCACTGGAAAATAGGAAATGGTGCATTTTCTATGGGATTGCTGTTTTTTTTGCATCGAGAAATTGCGGGGTTTTGGAAAGGGAATGGTGAGACTTTTCCTTTATAGATGTATGAATGCATTTGAAGCTCTTCCCATGTCAACCATTTGCTGGCTCGAATTCATCAGACACTCAATGGAGTTCAAGGCCTTTAGGCTTCATCTCTGTTTCATAACAAGGGAGTTTGAATCAACACTTCAGCGGGTGGACTTAAAAACCCAAACGATGGGAGAAGTATCCGAGTGCAAGGTAGTTTATTCCTCGAACTCCTAGACAGCTGATGAAGGTTTGAAGAGCGTTAGTTATTCCGACATTGTCCAGTCAACCTTCATGCGTGGTCTGTAACTTCTTGTTATCTGACAGACTTCACAAGTCCCCTTATAAGGATCTCTATTGTCCCTGGTCCAAAACCTGTCACTAATTTGGGGCAAAAACAAAAAAAAAAAATGGAGAAATAATCCAGTCCTGAGAGTCGAGTAGTCCCTTCTCTGGACCCTGCCTAGAGAACTTTGAGTTGTGGTAGTAAAATGCAGTCAATAAGCACTAGTCTGCATAAATTCATTGTAGCATGGGAACTCCGATTTTTTTTTTTTCTAAAGCCGCATAGTATCTATCAAGAAGTTTAATCAACCCTAATTATGTCAAAATCAATCTCTCTCAGATAATAGATTTTCTTCATTTATAAATTATTTCTCATTAGTGTATATAAGAGCGTATTCAGAAGGGAGAAATGGTGGCATTGCATATCCCCATACACCAAAAAATGATTAGAACACATTGTTTTACTATCTCCCAACAATCATTTTACAAGTAAAGAACCCGCGCTGGATTAACCCCAACAACTCCACTACAGACCACCACTCATCCCGAAAGATCCATTTCATGTAGGCACATTCATTCAACCGCATACATAGGTTGTCCGGTGAATGAGCGAGCATTCACAAACAGATCTCCAGAGCTTCCCTCAACCATTCTCTTAAACAGAATTCGACAGGGAAGTAGTGCAATGCCGGATCCTTTTCTTGTTAAGCTCCAATTACCACAACCACGATAAGGAGTGCAACTGCGAAGATCACTAAAAGCAAACAAGTCTGCAAAAGAGAAGATATAATGCGAGCAGGGTCAGGAAGAGGTGAAAAGTTTTCCAAATTTATGATGATGGCTACCAATCAGATATGTCTCCTAAAGCGTTGAGCTCATGTTATCAAAGTGCTGCAGGAACTCCGTGTTCATTAATTACCAGAGATGAATTTGATCTCTGAAGTTTTGCAGCTTTCACTAGCTGGGACTTCCCTTGCTCAGTAGCAGCATGGGAATTTTCAATGTGAGCTCCGATGTCATCTGCATGATATAATGCAACTTCAGCTATCATCTTAAAACAGAAGTCATTCTTTCATAAAACCTGAGATGCAGAGAGCAGTAGCCACAAGATAGATTACCGATCATAGTTCCTTGCTCATGAACAAGCAAAGCCAGATCCTTAAAAATTTCATTCACCTCACCAATTTGCTGCTGGATTTCTTGAATTCCTTGCTCTCTTTCCTCGATAAGAGCCTCATTGAAGGCAATATCGTTTTCCAACTCCACAAACTCCTGCCTGCAGGCCAATTCATGAGCATCTAGACTTTAAATTAGAATCATCAAAGTCAACGACTAGAAGTTCCTTCATTGTTTAGAACAGGATAAATGTTGTCAGCATAACACAACAGTAGGTTATCAATGTTCATATTGACTGTTGATCCTCAGCAGCTTACAATGAGGAGTTGATAAGATTGGGACTCTTAAGTGGACCTGGCCACAATATATATTCTCTCCTCAACCAATGGAGCAATAACAAAGGATGGGTGCTTCAGAACAAGAGGATCAAGTCAGGCAAATGATTGAACAAGAAATACACACACCGTCTTAATATACCTTCTAGATTCAATGAGAAGAGCATGTTGCTCCGGACCCTTATCTGAACTCATTTTAAGCTCCTTGGCTGCAAAACTGCATGAGGACAAAATAAAGGTTCATAAATTGATAGTAAAAAGAGAACTTCAATTGAGACAGCTAGGGCTCTTAGAGACACTAAACACAATAATAACAGCAATACTTCCAGCAGCTACATCTCAAGGAGATGGCAGTCGAGAGATTCTAAGAATCATCACCAGGTAGGAAGAAAAGCCTGTTGAAGAGAAGGGGTGTATGCCATTTCCCTCTCAGCTGCAAGCCGCTGAGCCTTCTGAAACTCTTTGAGAACTGCCTGGAAATCTTTTGCAAGTTTGGCATATGCAATTTTCTTGCTAGACTGCAATTCAATAGAAAGGAGGAAAGGCAACTTGAAACGTGTGAAAGGAAAACCATAGGCAGTATAGACTGAACTAAATCCAAGATTAAAACATTCAACAAATGGAGCTAAAACTCGAGAAAAAGGAAACGGATAAGTCCCGTTACAGGCTCAATCGTCCTTTGGGACTGCTAGAATTATTCAACACGACGGCTGTTTAAATATTTAACTAAGCTGAACTCACGCTGACTCCAGAGAGATGGTCCGTTTCACTGACTTCTTTAAGCCTTGCTGAAGTATCCTTCGCCAGCTCTCCAATATGAAGCCTTGCTTTGTGACTGCCAATGAAAACAGCCATCAGGGCCATCAGGAACAGCAATAACATATTGCATGCAAGATCAGAGGTTCCGGTAAAGAAGACAAGCGTTGATAAACCTTGGCACGTACGTTAGTTATGTCCCCCTAACCTTCTGAAGGAGGAGGTAAGCCCCTCCACAGCAATTACATAAACAAGCTACAGAATTATAAAATCAACTAAACCTATGCTTATTAGAAACATCAGGAACAAACCGCTAATCGACCAGAATTCAACGATTGATGATCCAGTTGTCCCACTACAAACAAGTAATTGCAGCAGAATTCAGTCGAGGGTCTGTGAATGTAGACACTAAGGAGCTTAAATAGAAGAAATTTGGCTGGAATTGATGAAAATTCACTCCAAAAAAAACAAAACAAAACAAAAATCAGATCTTAAGCATGCACTGATATGTTAGCGATAGATCCATCTGTTCAACAATCAACTAAAGCCGACTAAAATCAGTCGCGATAAAGGGACAAAACCGAGAGATGACTCACAGCTTCTCGCGGAGCTCGGGGGTGTCCTTGGGAGTTCCGAGGCTGTTGACGAGCCGGTGGAAGGAGCTGACGGCGGTATTAATCCGGAAAATCCGGGAGGCCACGGCCTGCGTGGCGTCTTGCTTACCATTGACGAGGTCTCTCCTCCAGGAAGCCAGGCCCCGGCCGGCTTCCAGATCCTGAAAGCTCATTTCTCGCCGGAGCTGTGCGCGCGCGCGCGGAGCGCACAAAGCTTTTTCGGGAAAATCGGATGGGAAGGATATGGGCACTGATCGTCTGTGGTTATAATCAAGAGGAAGGTTAAGGTGGAAGGTTTGGTGAACTTCGTGGCGTGTAGTGTGGGCAGATCAAAGAGAAGGCTGAAACGCGACGGAGAAGGAACTTTCCGTTTCCGACAGAGGATGAAGGGACAGTTGGTGACCTGGTGATGTTTTTTTGTGGCGATGGTCAGTTGACATGAAAATGAAGGCACCTTCTTCAGTTGGACTTAGGACGGGGATTCGATTTGGATTTCTCAATCGACGGAGAAAAAAAACTATAGATATATATATATATAATCCACAGTGATTCGACACTTATCAATCCAATACGAAGATTCGAATTTGAGTCTCATATACGGCAGAGAGATCATAACTTCTTAAATGGACCGATTCAGAACGATCCAAATTAGCCCATTTTCACAAAATTTGGCTAGATGAATATCAAAAATATATATATTATAATTTTTTTTAAAAATGGAAAAGTGATATGATGACATCATGAGAGCGTCAGTTTAATCTTTACCTTCAGATTTGCATGACGGCAAAATATGGGAATAATTTCACTGATTTTCTAAAAGGATATTAATTAATGCCCATTTCAAAAATTAGAAAATGTAATCGGCATAATAACAATAACAAGTTGCTGCTTTAAGAAAATAGTCGTGGGAGAGTATATTATATGACTAAATTAACCATATATAATATATTAATTTCATGATTCAAAATTCTTAAAAGTCGATATTTAAAATTTAATTAATAAATTATATACTATATAATACATATGAGGAATTAGTCGGTTAGTACACCTAAATACCACCTATATCAAAAAAAAAAAAAAAGAAAAGATGTTGGAGAGTGTGAATTCGGTAACAACCCACGCCATATCGTGTTTTTTTCCTTTATAGTTGACATCATCCTCAAGTATTATTTTCTATAGAGGCAAGCTTTTTTCGCTCATTTTCCCACTCTTTCCCCCTTATTCATTACACATGCACAAAAGTATATCCGCCACCCGATGGTTACAAGGCCAGGAAAAAATGAAAAAGAAAAGAAGAGAAGAATCTGGTCGCATGAGAGCGGATTTCACAGCCACCTACGATACCATAATGTGGATATTGTAGGCCTTAGGAGATGGTCGTTAAATCCACTCTCACGCAACAGATTTTAGCCTGAGGCTGAGGAGGACTAGAGAGACACAAGCTCAGCAATCAAGGTGCCCATAGGCATATTCATTGAACCGAGCGGTTGGTAGGACTCGAGAAACACAAATCCTCTAAGTTTGGATCTCTTATGCACAATCCCTCCCAATTCGAGCCTACATAACATGAGACCTATTTATGGTGGACATGTAATGTTACCGCAATATGGGTTTGCTTCCTACCCTCTCAAGGGCCGGGCCCTGCAAAAGAGAGCGGAACATGTGAGTGAGACTTAGAACACCTGTCCTTAAGGGCAAGCAATCTCAGTGGAGGGTTTTAGCAGGTTCATTCTTTGGAGCACGTAGCAAGGGAGTTCGAATCGACTCTTCAGCAGTGAAGCTTCAGACGGGGATAAGGCATGGCTCATACTTCTTCGAATTGGTGCACTTCCAATCCGATGCCAGGATTGTTCTTATGTGAAACAATGGAATTGGTATAAGCTGCTAAGAGTAAGATTGTTATGGACAGGGGAGAGAAATTGCTCCATCATTGCTGCGCATATCTGAGTAACAATAATAGTCTCCAGTAGTGGTTAAAAATGAACGTGGTTTAAGTATTTCCAAGGTTAGCTATAACATTGCAAAGGATAAAAGGAAGGTAGAGGAACTTTCACCTGGGAGGCTGAGAAAAGCTTCCGAGAAATTCAGTAGGTGCCAGCCAAATGAGGTGCCTGGAGATGAAGAGCCTACTGGCCAGAATATGAAGAACAGGAACAGATGTGATGCCTGAAGGTTTTTAGGCTCCGTTACGTATCTGAATTCGAACCAGCAAATGGTTGACATGGGAAGAGCTTCACATGCAGTCAATACATCTAAAAGGAATTACGGTCTACTGCTCCCTTCCAAAGCCCTGCAATTCCTCAATGCCAAAAAAAAAAATTCATAGCAAATGCATCAATTTCTATTTCCTTGCGATATTATTATTTCTTTCTCACTTTGAAGGATGGAAAGCTGAATCAAAGAAAGAAGCATTCACAAAATGGGCCAAAAATAAATTATATATCACGATCGTTAAGAATATGGAAGAGGGGATATTGCAATCACACAAACTGAACAAGGTAATGTAACTTTCATACTAAATTAAGACCGTTTTCAATTTTTGCATGACCTGCTGTCCGAATTAAAAATGGTGGCCAAAATTATTACCACAGCCGATAATGCAGCAGATAGGAAAGTAACAGCCGATACAATTCTAGTGTGCATCTCAATACCTGAGGGTACTGCCCAGGCAACAGGGCTGTTTATAGATTTAGCATTCTCTCTCATTACAGTTAAAAAACATGTTTGATCAAACGGTCTTCCATCAATCCTGCTATCTGGCTCTCTGAATACAGCTGTTACATAGCCACTTTCATCCAGGGCCTGCAAAAGTACGGAGTATTAGACAGTGCAGTTTACAGGCCACAGAGATCATTATCTGATTGCTGCAAAAGAAATGCATGCTCTTTCTAAAGTACCATCTTTTGCAATGATAATACTCATTTACACTTACCAGGTATCATACATGTAATGGGATATGAAGATTGATTCCTAATCCATCCTCATGACTTGACATGACAAGCTACTGGGACCAAAATCCAAATGGATCTCAACAACTGTATGATTAGAATGAATGTAGGCAATTCCAAGTCCGTGTCTCCAAAAACAGCAATGTCACTGAACACTGAAAAAAAGAGAGGACAAGAATAACTGATGAAGCTTCGGGCTCCAATCCTCTTTAGTGAGCAAGTCACATTGATAAAGACAGAAGGAGAAGCTTACCACCACGTTCGAGTAGATGCTGCAGCTCAAATGGGTCAGCAAATATTCCAGGGGGATTCTTTCAATAATTATGACCTCACAATAGTAAGCCAGCATATTGACTCTAAATTTTTCATCCAACTTGATTCTGATGGATGAGGAAAGCTGGCGATGAGAGCCTTCACCAATTAGATGGTGGCCCAAACCCAAGAGTTCAAGCTCTAAGTTTGAGAGCCAGGCATTGCTTTACACAGGCAAGGATGGAGTTTCTGTTCTTTAAAATCTGGGAAATGAGAATCCAGCAGGGTTTTGAAATCTTCAAAATAAGATTTCATAACCCATTTCTTAGGGCAAGGAGCTGAACCCATATTTGAGCCTCTCCATGAAAATCTAAATCGTGCTTCTCCACCTGCAAAATAACAAACGAGTAAAGGAAAACTCATGACCAGAAGTCAGATTCAAATTTACATGGAATCATGATGAAAAGCATGCTACTGCTTCAATCAAAACAACGATATTGATTTATGTGAAGCGGAGTAGCAACTTCAATCATGAAGAGCACAGAACGGATATTCGCTTACCTCGCTTGAGGAAGAAAGGCTGGGCATAAAGGAGATGATGCCTAACAAAAGGATCCACAAAGTCACCAATTTGCAATAATCTCTCAATGTAATACCCCACATGACTCCCATCGAGCTACAATTTTGGATGAAAGGGTTCAGATCAATAGCTCCATCATTTCAACAAAATCCCCAGCGGAAGAATAAGACTCGACAACTAGTGATCCCGTAGCATGTATGTGAAGTTCAAAAGTTAAAGAACTTGCAGAGATTGATTAAAGCTAAACAATCTAGGTGAAGAAGCAAATGAGAATTTTTAGGAATTGAATGAAGATTGAGCAGAAATGAGAGCTCCAAAATGGAGCATTTTGTAGAGCCTTATAAAGGGAGAGTCAAAGGAGGAGAAGCTGTATACAGAGGGAGCCCAAGAACAGTTGGGCTTTGAAGATTCAGGCCTAATTTGGCTACTCATGAAGCTCATCATTCTTTTATATATATATAGAGAGAGAGAGGTAATCATATGTATTATATCAGCAAAAATGTCACCGTATCTCAAGAACTGAAGGCTACAACAAGCTGGTGTGCAAAAATTGTGGCCAGAAATTTTGCTATCGCTGTAACCAAGAAATCAGTGAATATGAACATTTTAGGTCTGCACTCATGACTTACAAAAGTCCTAGAGATCAGTCTCTGGCTTGTTTATATTTGATTCTTTAAAGGGATGGACAATGTGAACTGTTCCCTGTGGAATATCAGATCCCAAACTGGGAGTAGACGATGAGAAATCTTGGGCATTTATTGGGGAAGATTCATGGTGGTCTCTTTCCCAATCATGATGAAGTCAACAAAATGACTGAACAAGAAACGCAAATGGAACTTAGCATACCTTCTAGATTCAATGAGAAAAGCACATTGTTCCAGGCTTTTATCTTAACTCATTTTAAGTTCATCGGCTGCAAAGCTGCATGTGGACAAAATAAAAAAGTACCTATATCACAGTGGAAAGGGAACTTAAATTGAAACAGGAAGGATCTCAGAGACGCAAAACACAATAATAACATTAATACTTCCAGCAGATACATCAACATGTAATAGTCTTGCATCACCATTACATGTTACAGTAGCTCACTTTTCCTTGTCTATATATATGTGACTTTGGATACATCTCAAGGAGACTGCAGTCAGGAGATTCTAAGAATCAGTACCTGGGAGGAAGAAAAGCCTGTTGAACAGAAGGAGCGTATGCTGTTTCCATCTCAGCTGCAGTCCACTGAGCCTTCTGAAGCTCTTTGAGAACTGCCTGGAAATCTTTTGCAAGTTTGACATCTGTAATTTTCTTGCCAGGCTGCAAGTAAATGTGTGAAAGGAAAATCATAGGTAGTGTAGACTGAACTAAATCCAAGATCTAAACATTCAACAAATAGAGCTGAAACGCAAGATAAAAATGGACCAAGTCCCATTACAGGCTCACTCAATCTTTAGGCTTGCTAGAACAATTAAACAAGGCAGCTGTTTAAATAATTTACTAAAGCTGAACTCACGCTGACACCAGATTGATGATCCGTTTCACTGCCTTCTTTAAGCCTTGCAGAAGTAACCTTCACCAGCTCTCCAATATGAAGCCTTGTTTTGTGACTGCCAATGAAAGCAGTCATCGGGGCCATCAGGAACAGTGATAACATATCGCATGCAAGAAGAGAGGTTCAGGTAACGAAGACAAGCGTTGATAAACCTTGGTACGTGTTTTAGTTATGTCCCCCTGACAATCTGAATGAAAAAAGTAAGCCTGTCCACAGCAGTTAGATAGACAAGTTACTGACCCTGATAAATCCTAAAATCAACTAAACTTATGCTTGCTAGAAACATCAGGAACAGACCGCTAATTGACCAGAATTCAACAATTGATCA
Organism: Sonneratia caseolaris; assembly: GCA_900006705.1. Taxonomy (NCBI): domain Eukaryota; kingdom Viridiplantae; phylum Streptophyta; class Magnoliopsida; order Myrtales; family Lythraceae; genus Sonneratia; species Sonneratia caseolaris. The sequence continues at coordinate 1,028,068 of CXYZ01007879.1, forward strand.
TCCAGTTGTCCCACCACACACAAGTAATTGGAGCAGAATTCTGTCAAGGGTCTGTGAATGGAGATACTGAGGAGCCTAAGAAGAAGAAATTTGGCGGCAATTGATGAAAATCCACTCCAAAAAAAAAAAATCAGTTCGTAAGCATATACTGGTACGTTAGCCACAGATTCATCTATTCAACAATCAACTAAAGCTGATAAAAATCAGTTACTATAAAATGGACAAGACTGAGCGAGGGCTCACAGCTTCTCGCGGAGCTCGGGGGTGTCCTTGAGCGTTCCGAGGCTGCTGACGAGCAGGTGGAAGGAGCTGACGGCGGTGTTGATCTGAACAATCCCGGAAGCCACGGCCTGCATGACGTCTTGCTTACCATTGACGAGGTCTCTCCTCCAGGAAACCAGGCCCCGGAAGGCTTCCAGATCCTGCAAGCTCATTTCTTGCCGGAGCTTCGTGCGCCCGAGCGCCCAAAGCTTTCTCGAGAAAATCGGACAGGAAGTGTATGAGGATTGATCGCCTGCGGTTAAGTCAAGAGGAAGATTGTGGTGGAAGGTTTGGTGGACTTCGCGGTGTGTGGTGTGGGCTGATCAAAGGCAAGGCCGAAATGCGACGGAGAGGGAACCTCCCGACAGAGGGCGAAGGGAGACTTGGGTGCTGTTTTTTGTGGCGATGGTCGGTCGACATGCCCAAGGATAGCACCTTGGGGAGACTTGGATTTGGATTATGGACTTCTCAGTCGACGGAAAAAGAAAATATCTTTTAGAAGAATTTTTTTTTTAAAAAAAAAAAGGAAAAGTGACAAGATGAGACCTGAGAGCGTTAATCAATCTTTATTTTCCTGTTTGCAATTTGCATGACAGCAAAATGGGAAATATTTTACTGATTTTCTAAGCGAATATTAATTAATGCCCAGCTTAAAATTTTGAAAACCTAATCAGCATAACAAGCAGGAAATTAGAGCGGTGGGATTCAGAACTTTCGTCCATCGGTGAAGTTTAGCATAAGAGTACGTAGGCAAACTTAGAATGACGAAATTAGGCCAAGTTCAAGGGGCCGCAGAATCAGCGGAGCTTGCATTGTCTCGTGGACTTGGGTGCAAAAGTAAATTCGTCTGGACAGCACTGCTCATCTCCTCGCCGCTAGAAAGTCAAATTTCACCGTCATATTCTACGGGGTAACGATCCTTAGTCCTACTGCACTACGGTGAACATGTTCCCTCAGAAAACTCACATATCATAAATAAACACGTACATTGATCAGAAGGGGATGTGTATAGGAGGAGGAAACGTAACCAGAGTGAGTGTACGCAGACTGGGTCTAGAAAAATCTCCAAGTTTGCGGCTCAACTGAGAATTCAGGTACCGTCTCTTGGTCTCCTGCAAGTTCCTAAGACTTTGAATTGAAAGGGCGTTACTCTTCTGAAGGTCGCTCGATCGGCTGATGTGGTCCATTGTTTCAGCCGAATATTCGACGGGCATCGAATTGAAAATGTAGTTTTGAGTGGAGAATAAGTTTTTTAAAAAAAAGGTAAAAAAAAAAAAGAGCTCAGAAAGGATGAAGCCTCCGCATTGTATCTATTCGCTTCGGCGATCGTTTGAATCCGTTGAACTGAGCAAGATCTGAACAGTGAAAAAGAAGAAGTTCGACAATGCCGACGATCATGATAGACGAAAAGATATTAAGCCTGATTTTTTGGGAGCCGATGATTAAGGATTTCTACCGGTTTGAGAGCGACTGTGAGAGCAGACGTAGAGGATGAGGAAGCAGAGGAGGAGCGTGAGGAGCGATATAAGGTGGACGAACTTCTCCTGCTTGGAAGGCGACAGTGAAGAGGTGGACAGTCGGTTGAATTTTGTGGCTTTTCTGTCTCCATCGTCGTTGTGGGGTTGGGGCAAGCAGGCTGATAACGAACCTCTCCTCTTCGTCTCTTCCGTGGTAGCAGCATCTTCTCTTGTCAAAGCTACTGCTACTCCACCATGGCCGTGGAGCTTCGAGTTTGGCGAGCTCGGAGACTGCCTCTGCATGCTCTGGCGAAAGAGAGGAAGGAGGCAGAAGAAGAGTAAGGAGGCAGAGAGCGGAGCAGCCCCGCGAACTGCGTCTGTGTTTTGGACCTTTAAGAAGAAAGAACATTGGGAAGGATTTCTGCCTTCAGTAGTGCATCGGCCTGTTAGAAGTGTATCGGCCCTAATTTCATGTTTGCCCCCCTATGCTTTTTTTATATATACAGATTTCCACCCCAAAGTATTTTTTTTGATAGATTGGTCCCCTCTATTTTCTTAGCAGATCCAAATGAAGAGGAAATGGATGGAGAGAAATATGGAAGTTAGCCGGTGAAGAATATAAAGAGATTAGGGACGTTTTAGCTTTCTTATGGTAGGGCATTTAATTAAAGTTTTCTGGACCTGTCAACAATGGGCCCATCGGACTTAACCGGGTTATTGGGCGGGCTGTCAATGGGAGGATCCTCGAGAGTCCGTAGCCAGCCATGGTAGAGTTAGAGTACACTGTAGAGCACCAAAGCCCGGTGGAGGATCACAACACAAGCAGCGGAGATTAAGCAACTGATATTATTATTCAGCAAGAGCAACAACAGCTGAGATAGGCGGCGTTTTCTCTGGGGGACGACAGTGGGATGGAAGAAGCAGACGTCACCCGCAGTCGAAATTGCTGGCGGCTGCCAAGTCCAGACCGGACTCTCTCCTATCTTGTCCTACACGAAAAAAGCTCCTACTTTTAATATGAATTTGTAATGTTCTCGTTAAGCTTCGGATCACAACAGTACTGGGTAGCGCTCGAGGGATCATGTTTCATATCGGTGAGGCCTGAGCTCGAGCACCAAAGGAGACGCTGTGGGAAATATGGTATTATGGGAGATCACGTTGGGAACTGCCTATTTCCTTGGTCTGAAACGGACTTATAGTTTAGCTCTGAGGATTCAGAGGAAGCTATTTAGCCCTGACCACCCGAGGATCCGTCAATTTGTTCATAGGTAATGATTGTGCTTCTGTATTTCTTGTCTACCATGAATATCCACGCGGTGCTTTCTGTTGTCTTTTTCATTTATTTGTTTGAGTTGATGGTGTTCGTTTTCGGATAAGAGTGTGGAGTCCCATGATAAGTGGACAATATCTGATTCGTGTCTGAGGCTGGACCTTTTACTTCGGCCGGCCCTCTACAGGCAATGCCATCGGAAGCCAGTTTTAAGAGTATTGTTGATCACAGCTCAAGGGGGCTATGGCAATGGTCATGTTCTGCCTGCAAGAACCAGTCTTCCTGCAGGAAACTTGAATGTTGTTGGAAGGGAAAGAAGTTCTCTGGAAGTGTCGATGACTTAGAATGGGGGGCAAAAACAAAAAGAAAATCTCCCCAGATGGTCGAGATAACTTCAAACTTATCCCAACTTCCAATCTTTTTGTCTAGCTAAAATATTGAAGCTTTAGCTGTTAGATATTACAAGTTGTAGTGTATTTGCATATCTCGTTTACAGTACAATCTACTTCTCGACTGGACCCCGGATCATTTGCTATTGTCATACTGAAGGAGGCACTTTCAGCTAGCCTGATAAGAATAGTGAACCAACATTCTTTTTGGGCTTTTGAGATGACGACAGTTGATTAGATAACCTGCAGATTGTGAGAGCGCTGATTTGATGATAGCAGTAGTTCATAATGCACGAGAGTATTGCTTGATTTATCATTTATTTTTTGTCGAAGATGAATTAGGATATGACTTCAACTTCGATTAGCCATAATTATTCCTTAAGAATGCCCTTTTCTAAAAGCTCTAGTACTCTTGGGCATGGTCTGCTTAATTTAAGGGTGCGCCAGTGTTGGAGACTAGTGAGGCATGTTTTCTAGGCTGGGAAGTTCGATTCCTTCCATTAAAAATTATAATTAATTCCCGTTATGAGATGTGATTTATTAGTAAAAGTAGGTATGTTCACAGTTTTTACTGGGAAGCGAATAATGCATTACCTGGACATGATGCTAAGTTCATGTTCAACACAATTAAAGAACAACAGAATTCGTTTTGTGTCAGAATCCAAAGCCACAAGACCACCATCTTTGTTCTTCACATGCCATCACCATACATGGTTTACTGCAAACAGATCAGTTTTTATTACTTCTTCTCTAGAGTAGAGAATCTGCCTGCTGATTTGATAGCTCTGCTCTTGCAATTCACGAATGCCACCTTACCTTGAGAGCAATTCAGTGAAAAGGGGACGTATGTTACACGGTACATCTAAAATAAGCTATGATGATACTGGGAGGCCTTCTGACCACCTGCTGTTCTATCTTCATTTGTTTTTGTTCATATCCCATTTATTCCATTGCAGGCAAACTCGTACGGTGTTTGATGTGGCCCTTAAAGTTCATCAAAACATCCAAAAGAGGGATATTGAGGTGGGACGAAATCTGGGCTATTGGATCCTGAGGTGGCTGGACCGAATGAAACCATCAGCTCAGATCCGTGGACCTCCTCCGCCAGGATCCACAAGCAATCAAGGTCCAAGCATGAGCTTGTCAAAGGAGACAAAGAGCTACACGAACAAAAATTCCCTGGGAAACTTCACTGCACCCAGGAATGGTGACTCTGCGGATAGGCACGTGTTTAGTTCAAGGATTATGTGGTCAAGGCCATTATCGACAATAGCAACGATGATGAGGCCAGGGAACCCGGTGGGTAGCCTGACTCAGCACAGGCATTGGAGAACGACCTGGAATGTATCCCCCATGCAGCAATACGTCAGAGGGAAGTGGGATGGAAGCGGATTTATTCGCACAAAGATATAATGCAGTGGATGCAGCAGAAGTGAACGGAATGTTCATCTGTTTGCAATGAAATTTTGAGACGATGTAGTGGAGGTAGATCAGAAAAGTTTCTTCCCCTTTCCCTCCTTTCTGTTGCATACAATCAAGCGGATCTTGTTCGGAGACTTCGCAGTGCAGTGGAATGAATGTTTCAGACCTTGGGAGCTCGTTGAACTTCAGTACACATTTTTTTTCTTTTTCTTTTTGCGCAGTAGAACCTTGACGCTATATATTGTGTGGCAGCTTTTGATGGATCAGATATTCCTTTCCTACAAGATTATGAACAGTAGCAATGAGTCGTGTTAGAAACGTATATTAAAACCCCGAGGATTATATCAGGTGTATATCAGGAGGAGCATGTATTGCCTCTCTCTTAGGATGAGAGGTAAGATCATATTTTGATTCGCAAAGCGTCCGTAGTCAGCCATGATGAACAGTCTGTTGGATATTGCCCATTTTGATGCCTGTGATTAGAGATGTTAAAACGGATGGTACGGGCCGNAAAATGACTGTGATTAGAGATGTTAAAACGGATGGTACGGGCCGGTTCAAGATATGATCGAAACTATTTAATCCGGTTATGATTCGGCCTATTGAGCTAATGAGTCGGTCTGATTATGGGTCACAGTTTATAAATAAATGAATATGCCCAAAACTGTTCACAGGTGAACCGGTTTACAATCCATGTTAGTTCGACCCATGAACCATTCATTTTTTTAATTATTTAAAATGAATATTTTTAAATTTTTAAATTTGAACCAACAAAATTTTACCCTCGNAAAATGAACATTTTTAAAATTTTAAATTTGAACCAACAAAATTTTACCCTCGATCTGTAAGGTGTTGACGGTCCGGACCAATTTTGCAATGGTTCCAAGTTTATTCAAGAAGAAAATGTGTTATATCAGTTCTAATTCAACGAGTTTATCTTTTGAATTTAACCAATAAACACTCATTAATCTGATAACAGTGGTTTTCAGGCTGCTATGAAGGTGGTCATTGATGTGCCGATNTACTCCTTAATCTAATAACGGTGGTTTTCGGGCTGCTATGAAGGTGGTCATTGATGTGCCGATTTTAGGCCAATCCGCCCATTTAACATCTATGACCAAAGAATTAGTCTAAATTCAAAACCCAAAAATCTCAGGGATTCTCAGAGAAGGAAAATGTCAGTCCTAAGCATCCGTTCCACGTCGGTTCCGACAACAGTCCCAATCAATAAGCATGCGGTGATTTATCATCACAAGCGTATCTACAGTCTATATAGATGCTGACAACGTAGATTCCAACGCTGTCGAGTTCAATGATTCCCCCTCTTTGTCGTGGTAAGGAAGAAAGCCAGGAGAAAGACGGTTATGTGTACGCTTGTTTCTCGCAAGCCAGCCGCTCAAAGCACAGTGCTAAATCAATCTTCTCTGGACAGTCGAATCCCTAGCTAGCTAGATCTAGCATCGTCCAGAAGTAATTTACTTGACAGTGGCGGTCAAATAACTTACCGCCCCTTTATCCATATATAATTCAAAATATTTTTTTATTTAATTTTAGAATATATTTAAGTGTTAATTTTCAAAACGTACTTACATAATTATTATTTATTGATGTGACAATAAGTTATCGACGCAACATACTGATGTGATAAAATAGAAAACTTGCCTATGTATTATGCCAAGTGAGCATATTTCAATGATGCAATGTCGTTAAATAATATTTTAACTAATCTTTAAAATTAGTANGGGTCAAACATTATAGTTATTGTTACTGGCACTTTATCCATATATAATTCAAAATACTTTTTTATTTAATTTTAGAACATATTTAAGTGTTAATTTTAAAAGCGCGTTGACGTAATTGTTATCTGTTGATATGATAATAAGTTATCAACGCGATATACTAATGTGATAAAATAGAAAACTTGCCGATGTATTATGCCACGTGAGCATATATCAATGACAAAATGTCGTTAAATAATATTTTAACTAATCCTTAAAATTAGAACTTAAATATATTATAAAACTAAACATATATGTATAAAAAATTAAAATAAATATTTATTTTTAAATATATAAAATTTTTACCATATTTTTCTTTTTAATTTATTACTTGTACACAACAACAGTAGATCTAATAATCATTAAAAAGAAAGAACATGAGAAAGAATCAAGTTCCCAAGCTTTAATCAACTTTTTCTCTTTCTCTCGTCTGTCTTCCATGTCTTCTACCCCGTGCTCACGTCCACAAAAGGAAAAAAGAAAGAAAGAAAGAAAAGCTGAGAAAGGAGATGAAATCTCTCTCCCTCTCTCTCAAGTGTCAATTTCCCTCATGAACTTCATAAAAAGGAAATAGACCAATTATTGAATACACTGTTTATCTCCCATCTCCCTATGTCTCTCCCCACTCTTGATCTCCCCTTCCGCGATTACTCTGCAACCACTCCTCTCCTCCATCTAATGTTCCTGATTTAACCAGTTCCATCCAAAGGAAAAGGTGGAAAGAAGACAGCTCTCTTTACATCTATATAGTTAAGAGCATGCATGCTACTAGCTAGGTGCACTAATCGAAATCCAAAAACCCTAGAGTCTTGCTGTTTTGATTATCCCGATAGGCTTGCAGCTGACTGGTTCTTACTGGGATTAAGGAGAGTTGGAGGAGGAGGAAGAGGAAGAGGAGGAGTGTATAGCTCGTAAGGAGGAAGGAAAGAAAGGAAAGAGCTCCAAGGGGCTGTTTGGGGGAGTTGTGGGAGCTAAGAGGAAGGATGGAGCCCTTCCCAGCACAGCCAGATTTGTCCCTTCAAATCAGCCCACCGAGCAGCAAACAAGCCCACTCAGCTTGGAGGGGCAATACTAGAGAGCGTGAGGTGGATTTGGACTTTTGGAAGAGGGCTCTGGGGCAGTGCTCTAGGAGCTCCAAGCAAGACCCTACCACCACCGCTGCTACTACTTGTTCCAAGTCCTTCGAGCTCACCTTGCCTAATGACATTCAAAGGGTCAATCTTTCTCATCTTCAACAAGACCCTAACTCTATCGCCTCCTATCACCATGGATTTGATCACCATAACAGCAATAACAATACCTTCAAAATCCACTCTTTGCGACAGAACCCATTTCCCTCTTCCTCATCACAAGTGTTGGTTACAAGCCAGGAGATTAATGGCCTCTTGAGACCCATTAGAGGGATCCCCCTCCACAACCAAAAGTCCTCCAGTTTCCCATTTTCTCTATACCACTCCCCAGACCCTCCGGTCGATTCGCCAGCGACCTTAGCTCTCATCAATTATTCCAACATGGTGAGCTCGGTCCCTAAACACCGCAGCGTCCAGCCTCACCAGCATCAAGGACGGTTCATAAGATCGAGGTTCCCAGCCAAGCGGAGCATGCGGGCCCCTCGGATGCGGTGGACTACAAGCCTTCATGCCCTGTTCGTTCATGCAGTCGAGTTGCTCGGTGGCCATGAAAGTATGCCATTTATTTCGCAGTATTTTTTTTCCCCTTTCCATTGCACCCGCTGCTTCGTGTACAATTTGAGTTATATATATACTCCCACTAGTTTAAAAAAGGATGTATCCTTTTACTTTCTATCCCTCTGAATCTCCCATATAATGAACATTCTTATAATTTTCCTGGGTGCATATAGGAGCAACACCAAAATCAGTTCTTGAGTTAATGGACGTCAAAGATCTCACCCTGGCTCATGTTAAATCCCATTTGCAGGTATGGGACTTCGATCCTTCTCAGACATTCCTTTTTATAGATGTCAAGTTCTCATGAAATTATAGGATTGTGTATTATATGAGTAGCCATAACAATTGAAATTAATGTTTGAAATTTCAATTTATCGAGATCCTATAGTGGTGGAAGAGTGACGCGAGGTCTCTTTCAACTATCCTTAGCAGTTCCTTTTACTAGTTTGTCCTGAAAAGCTATAAGCAGCTTTCTGCAATGGAAAAATGAGCAATCTAAGCTAAAGCAAAAGGAAAAACAAGATCAAGGAGAGAGTGGGAGAGAATGAGAGAGAGAGAGAGAGAGAGAGAGAGAGACAAAGCCCGAGGGTGTCAAAGTGAGTCGTAACTCGTAAGCCAAAATGGCAAACTTAAACGAAGCCAGGCCAGTTCCACAGAATGCATTCGCTTATTCTCGTGAAAGAAAAAAGAATAATAATTAAAAATGAGAATCCAGGCCCCTGTGCATCCTCTTCATACTCCTTTTGTCAGGATCTAGCATTTCTTTAATTCTTAATCTTATAGAACATCGTGTCCTGTTATGTACTTGTCCTAACAATATGCATTATTGAGATAATAATTATGCAAATATCGGGCGTGCAAACCCCCGCTATAATTACTGGATAATGAATGCCTAGCGTGGACTCTATTAACAGTCAAATCACAACTATGCAGATGTATCGAACCGTGAAGACTACGGATAAAGCGGCTGCTGCATCAGGTACACTATATGTTTTTGCGAATATCTTTTGTTTCAGATCATAATTCATTTACATCACGTTGGACTAATCTGAAGATGGCCAACTAGATGCGTTTGCTCATGGATCATCCGGAGATACTTCCGATGATTTGATCCCTGAAACCCGAAACCCAAGACGACCCGCCCAAAACTCCTCCAGGTAAAATCTACATGTATATATATATATGTATGTATATTTACCTGCTGGCTGCATAGAAGCACATCAATAAGAACCCGACGAGCCCCCTTATCATACATGCACTATTAGGCTAGAGAAAGAGATGCGATCGACAGTTTCGACCCACTGAAGAAGCAAACGAAGACAATTCCCGTCATATATATTAATATCGAAAAATGGTAAAATTTTAACACTTTCAACATAATTTTCTCAAATAAATGCACACATATTCTTTTGATTATAAAAATGAAAAAAAGAGAGAGAGAGAGAGAGAACAGGAGATCCTTTTGATCTCCCGGATTTTACAGTTTTCCAGCGTTGGCTAATCATTTTAAGCGTCAACTCAGTCAAACACGACACACTATATTAAACCGTAAGATAATATTACTATTTTTACGACATGAAATACTGTCCTTGCTGTAGTAGAATCGTGGAGAGGAATAGCTAGTCGGCTGCATTTTCAGAGTTAAAACAGATGTTACACTGTCGCGACGCAGGGAGAGAACAATAGTGTATTGCTTATCAGTTCGTCTATTGTATCGTTTATTTTGCGTCTCTGGCTGCACTCCGACGAAGCACGGATAGTTGTTGTTTTTTCCATCAGCAATTGGAAACACAATCTCTATAGCTGCTGACAGAAAACTTAATGCCAAAGCAAAATCTCTTTGGATGGATATCCATGAGCAGGAAACTTTCGTCGTAAAGCTCTTTTTTCCTCCTTTTTCTTTTCCGTAGATCTTTTCTTTTCCCTCCCCCTTCTTTTTAGCTTCGCCTTGGAGTTTGCTACGCACAGTGGCTCTCACATGTCCACGATAAACAAAGCAGAACCTGTATAGAGCAATAATGTAAGCAAACCTATCCATTGACAGAACAGGAAACCATACACGGCAGTATGTATAAGAATTTGTGCCGGAGAACGTAAAAGGGAAGAAACCTGTGCATGGCTCTCGTAACATTAAGGGGAAAAATCATTTAGATTATGCCGCGTAGCATCGCATTTAAATGGCTCGTTGGTTCAGTTTTTTTTTAGTACTTTTCACCAATCCCTAAATTTTATTTTTCCCTGGCTGGATAAGAGAAATGGTTCTAGCTGATGCTAAACCCTTGAATCGAGAAAAAAGATTCGGGCTTGCTTCAGTTCCTCATGATATGATCTCAAAATTTTCCGCAGCAGGGAAGCTTGGTTATATGGGAAACGATCGGGAGGAAATGCGCCATTTTTTGAGGTACAGTATTCTTCCTTTTTTTTTTCCTTCTTCAATCTGTTAGATCTTGAATTTGAGCAATGTACAAGACGAAGCTCACAAAAATAGAATTTAGTTATAATTTCAAGAATCGGTGCCTAGTCAGGAATTCTGCCTTGCAATTGTTATTTTCGTTTGACGTGCACACTATTCCCTCTTGGCTTCTCTAGAAAGAGATGGACGGGAAGAGCTCAAGCAACGGGAGAACATCAGGAGGAAGAGGCTCGCCCAGTCTTTCCGGGTCAAGCCCCAAGAAATTGCCTAACCTGGAGTTCACATTGGGAAGGCCACACTAATTAATTAATCAATTGATTAACTATAGATTATCATTTTCCTGTAAAGTAATTGTACATCACCATTAATTGAAAAGATTTTTTTTTTTTTTTGCTTCAAATTAACTGACTGGCTTCTTCCCCTCACTACTCATTTTCAAATCATTGTGTATGGCTCCAATCTCGCGCTTCTCGGGCTGATAAATTGAATGGAGGGGATTCTTTCCCCTCTCTCCCTTTGAGAAATTCGATGACAAAAGGCAAAGCCATGAATGAATGAAAGAAAGGCGAAAAAAGCGTAGATGAAAGACAAAACAAGGAGACAAGCAGAGTCAGAAAGCAAACAAAAGTAGGAGGGCATTTAAAAAGCAATCCGTATAATTGATTTGATGCAAATCTTAAAAGGTTACATTACATTATATTATATTACATTATATTGTATTATATCGGGTAAAAAAATCTATAATTCAAATAATCCTTAATTATTAAACTATATCGATTCATTTAACAACAATAGATCTAAATCTAATTTGATATTAAGTGCATGATCGTCCTTCACAGCTCGTAGCTGGGTACAAACAAGATCAGAGTAAACCCTTGTATGATGTCTGTGATTGATTCATTCTTTGATTTTATAAGCCTTCCACCACCCCAACCCCCACCACCACTTCTGCCGATTAATAATTCCATCATAATTTCTCACGATTTCATCTTTCGCAGGAGAAGAAGTCACCCTCACACGATTTCACAAAGCCCTACACTTTCTGGACAAAAGCAACAGAAAGCAAGAACTTAAGTAGAGAGGCACCGACATTTTATGAAGGGATTAATTGAAGGTGGTGGATGAGAATAAGTCGATTTTAATTTATAATTTAGTTTCACCAGTTTAATTTTTTTCTTCCCCCCTTCCAATTGCTGTCATATAAAAGGATACAATAAAGTGGAAGAAAAAAGGGCTACTACTTAAAGTTTGATTAATAAATACGAAGTTTAATACTATGGGTTAATTTTAGTTTCTTTTATATAGATTATAAATTTTAGGTAGGAATATGATAAAATATCTCATTTT
>CXYZ01007879.1:1041178-1100438 GCA_900006705.1 Sonneratia caseolaris
GAGCATATATGCATGTCGGTCATCCTTGGGGACATGGACATTCACTGTCAATTGACAGCAGGGTCGGCCTTCTCGATCATAAATTGAGATTTTAAGTGAGAGAGAGAGAGACGCAGAGCTTGCGTTGTGTGCTGTGTGTTCTCTGATTTAGGGAGGCGAAAGAAGAAGAAGAAACAGATCAGAAAAAGACAAGACGGAAGTTAGGGGGGAGGGCCAAAAACAAAGAGGAAGCAAAGAGAGAATCCTCCCCCTATATATTCCCTTTGATTTCTTGCCCTTTTGAGCCTCTGCACGTATGGGCGAAAATAAGATGAAATCCTGTATGTTTACTATTTTTTTACACTTAAGTGCTGTATAATTCAAAATAGTTCATTCAATTTTACGTATTTGGTTTCGTAACATGCTTAAATATTAACTCTAACTGCTGATGTAGTATGTCGACGCAACAAAATTCATCTTAGGTGGCAAAAATGCTACCGACGTGTCATGTTACATAGCGCCGTTAAATGTCACGTCAGATAATTATTAAAATTATTATTCAAGTATGTTACGAAAACAAACGTATACAACTAGAATAGTCATTTTGAAATACACGGGATTCAAATATAAAAAATGACAAACATATATAATCTATAATGAAATTGTGCCATTTTGAAATGGAAATGAAAATCACTTTGCTCCTTTTTTTTTCTTTTTCCCCTTTTGGTTTTACTTTATGGGTTAAATTAGACAAAGATTCTTCCTTGGTCTAGATGGACTACTAAAGTTAATAATAATACATGACACTGTTCATGTTAATGCTAATCCGAAGGCTTCACCAAGGTGGTTGTTCGAACGTAGAAAATACGTCCGGCACCTCCATTTATAGGGTCAAAAACTTAACTCGTGCTATATTCTAGAGAAACTAACCGATGTAAACTACTTGCCTCCGAGGGGACCTAACAAGTTAGTAAGTCAACATCATGCAATGGATCAGATTTATGGTTTGAAACTCCTGGGAGTTAGTATATGGGATTAATGGCATATCCTAAACTATATAATGGACCGTTCGGCTAATTAATCAGTTGTTACGACGCTAAATGTCATTAATCTAGAANGCACGTATGGGCGAAAATAAGATGAAATCCTATATGGTTCAAAATGGTTCCTCCAATCTTATGTGTTTGATTCCATAACATACTTAAATAATAATTCTAACCGCCGCTGATGTAGTGGCATGTAGACGCAGCAAACTTCATCTTATGTGGCAAAAATTCTAATGACGTGTCATGTTACACAACGCTTTTAAATGTCACGCCGGCTAATTATCAAAATTATTATTAGACAGGCAAAGATTCTTCCTTAGTCTAGATGGACTACTAAAGTTAATAATAACACATGACACTGTTCATGTTAATGCTAATCCGAAGGCTTCACCAAGGCGGTTGTTCGAACGTAGAAAATACGTCCGGCACCTCTATTTATAGGGTCAAAAACTTAACTCGTGCTATATTCTAGAGAAACTAACCGATGCAAAAAACTACTTGCCTCCGAGGGGACCTAACAAGTTAGTAAGTCAACAACATGCAATGGGTCAGGTTTATGGTTTTAAACCCCTGGGAGTTAGTATATAGGATTAATGGCATATCCTAAACTATATAATGCACTGTTCGGTTAATTAATCAATTGTTACGACGCTAAATGTCATTAATCTAGAAAAACAAAAACTAATGCGAACTATTTTAACAATACCTATGAAGCCAAGATATGCAAATTGATATATATATATATATTTTTTGGGTGAATAATATGTGTGTGTGGTATTATTGATCGTAGATACATATAATAATGAAACAAAATTTGTAGGCCGGGCCGTACTCGCGCCGTGTTCGTTTCCCCCAAGCAAAACACTGCATGCCAGATTATTTTATCATCATTACGCTATCATTCCGAAGGTTGGAGGTACACGTGTCAGCACAGTGTCGCATCGATGCGGACACCGCGGAGGTCTGTAAGCCGTCAGATCTGTCCCCCCGCCCCCACCCTACTCTGCGTCGTGAGGAGCTCTCGTTTCAGGGATTGGACAGTAACGACCCACGGGGTACGTCAGTTCCGTCCCGTGCAAGCGCTCATGGACGCCCCTAATTTCATTTATTTTTGAAATTTTAAATTTTTTTAAAAAATCTTAATTCATCAAACGATGGTATGGTTCGTTATTTTATCATCCATGATCTCTCTCACAGCCGCCGGATTGATTGTTGACTCAGATTACTTGCTATCGGGCCATCGCAGACTTGCCTTACCACGAAGTAGAGAGGGGTAGGAATTTACCGAACGAACCGCACGCCTTCATATACGTCAGGAGTCCATTGATGAGAAGGGGCTGGGGAAAGCTTGAACCCAATTCCTACAGTGATGAATATAAGCGCAATTGAAATTCCTGGGGAGTTATACATTTGTGTATTGATAAGACCATTCACTATTTCCTGAAGCTCGATCTCTCCCCCGGATGAACCATATAGCCAAGAAAAACCATGAACCAGAATAGAAGAGCTTGCCCCACCCATGAGAAAATATTTCATAGTAACCTCATTAGACCGTACATCTTTCTTGGAATATCCAGATAATAGGCAGGAGCATAGACTGAAGCATTATGTTGGTCGATCTCAAAGATGCAGCTCTGTTTTGAAATTTTTATTCATTTTAGTAGCTGCTCTGTTGGAGGGAACTATGAACACCTAGCTAGTTTTGTGCATACAGTGTCCGTCTCCATGAGCAAAGAGTACTATAGAAACAGGTGCCCCTATCGTCTCCTCATCACATATGGCCTTAGCCAAGGATGGAACAAAGAATTAGTCGGACGGTCTAGTCGGAGATCGGTGAACCATATAATTTTTGGGCTTATGCTTATGGCTTCGTTGTATCTGCGCATTTTATCGTAATTGCACGGGACCCCAACTAGTACTAGTCTCTCGTATAAGATGGATGAAAGTGCACGACCACTTTTTCTTACTCCCTTGGAGTGGTGGTCGAAGATAGAAAGATATATGAACTGAACACACATACGAAACTAAAAGGTGTAGGCCAATTTTTCAATATACAATATAATATTTGAAAAATATTTATGTGTGGGACTTTGACGGAGTCAAACAGATAAAGTTCTTTCGATTATGAATCTTCCCATTAACGATATTCGAATTTGATATCTTATTTAAATAACCGACCGTGACGATTTGTACAAACCAGTTTATTTTTTTACTCCCCAGTATCGTAAGGCGCAATTCTCGGGCGGGGAGGATGGCACCGATGCATCATTATTCCTCTTAGTAAGAGAATATTGGAATGATTCACAAAATAAAAGACAAAAAACGTACAGGTCATACGTTTGCATTAAGATTCAAATTCCCTCGTCCAGTGTATCGAGTGAGAGGGACGCGTCACGGCAAGATGCCGTGCCGTGGTCTCGTCTCTCTCTGGCTGCAGTGCCAGAAGTGGTCGGAACTTGGAGGGATACGGTCAAGGCCATAATGCCCAAATGATGGGACAGGCATCGCAGGCCAATTCATTTCTGATTGGTGCTGCATGAGCACATTGATTTGCACAGCGATTAATGCATATGCGTGGATGGCAATTCCTGGCCAAAAACGCATCATCCTGTAATCCATTGCTTTATGATTGACAGCAATGCCTGGCTGACCGGAATGTCACGGCACTAAAAAGCTGCAGCAGACACTGATACTTGAGGGCCCTCTGCTCTGATATGTCCTTTCGCGGTCTGAATTTCTCTGTATTATCATAGGGGAAGCAGTCATCGCCCGCCCCAAAAGCCATTTTTTCCGTTCATCTCTATCTGCACACGACGATGCTCTATGTTCTGGGGATCTGCTGAAGGGCCCATATAAAACCATCACCTATAGTCCGCACCACCAAGTCCATGAACGTTTCCTTCCTGTAGGAATTAACAGAGACACCCCATACAAGAATAGAGAATGGGATCTAGCTAGTTCTAAATAGCCGCAAAGTCCCTTCATTGCTGCTTCTCATCAATTGAAATTGAGGGTATGCAAAAGGATATAAATTTTTTTTTTCAGGAAATAAATGACTTAAGGCTGAGTACATTTGACAGAATGGCATCCACTTTGGGCTCTGTAATTCACTCGAGAAAGAACAGTAGTAGTCTATCTATCTGTGTCGTGTGTATGTACTGTAGCTTTTGTAGCAGTGGGAGGTGAATTGAATCATTCATTCATTATTACTTGCTTTTGAATCTGGAACAGGGAGACAGAGACAGACAGACAGACAGGCAGGCAGGCAGAAAAGCAGTCACATTCACATGACATATCTGACAAAGTTTCATAAATCCTTTTCTTTGCCTCTTTTCTTCTTTTTTTTTTTTTTGGTGGGACTGACGGACCCGGAGGGGGCACACACACCATTGCTGAGGGTTTTGCTTTTTGTTTTTTGGGTTCCTTTTCCATTGAGATCCTGTGAAAGAAGTCATCTAGCCCACTTTCGGGCCACTTGGGCCCCTGGCGTTGGAACCCATGGTGGGGGAGTGTAGCAATTCGGTGGGCCTCTAATGAACAATATTTGACCTCCGAAGGCTATCTTCATGGGGGCTGGCTAAATAGATTTTACAGAAAATCTGCCACGTTCCCACCTTCCCACCCACGTGCTTGATGCTTAATAATTTCATACTATTGTAACTGATGGTTAGGTAGGTACATTCTAAGGTTATATCTTATGTCAATTCATGCTGGCCTGACGGATTCGGCTGGTGCCGGTGTCGGCACAGTCGCCATCTTGGACTGTCCGTAAATCCCAATTTAAATATGAATATTTTATATTTTATACTATTTATAAATAATTATTTTTTAAAAATAAATTTATATTTATTTTTTTTATAATACAATAAATTAATTAATCTAAATTTTATATTAACCTGTATAAAATTTTTGCACAGGTACATACATGTATATACATATATGGTTGATCATTATTTTTTATGGTCTATTGTGCTTTTTTTTTAAGACAAATTATTTTTGAAAAGAAAATTCATTTGCGATTCCTCTCTGTGCGTGTTTACCACTCGGCGCCTCTGGGAAGAAATGGAGTAGATGTAGAGCAGTGAAGAAGAAAGAAGCACCTGTGACTATGGGGAAGGATAAAGAGGGTGATTTGTGGGACGATTCCGCTCTCATCTCCGCCTTCGACGACGCCATGTCCAAGTACAAGGTCCCCTTTTTCTTATTCTTCTCCAGCTCTGTACACGTTGCGTATCTGTTATTTATGGAGAGATTGCTCGCGGAGCTTCGCATTGATTTGTTCCACTGCTGGGGCTAGCTGTTTGTTCAGTTTGTGAATTTCTTGTGTTCACTCGTTGATTTCTGTACAAATGGTGTGTGGATCTGATCCTTTTGTCTTCAAATAGTGACAATAGCAGAGGTTTTATAANAATGGTGTGTGGATCTGATCCTTTTGTCTTCATATAGTGGATCTGTTTTGGGAGTGAAATCTGTCATTCGCTACGAGAGAAGTGTAATCGTCTCAGTGATTTCCTAGAAAAAGGGGCTAATGGTTCCTGATATGTAACTTATTAGACTAATCTTTCAAGCGTATCCTGTGTCCAGAAGATGCATGGAAAGAAGAATCATGGAAGTTCTTCTGAAGTTGGAGAAGCAATTTCTGTAACCGATACAAGTATTTCCAGTACATTCGAGGGAATTCCCATCGATGTGAGGTATGCAATTTCTTGATTTAAAAATTTCACGAGCCTTCAATTAATCCATAGCAAGGGAAAATGCTTTCATATTGTAACTGCCGGTCACCGCCCGTCATAACTATAGGTTTGCATTTGAATTCAATCATCTTGCATTTCTTCAAAGAATGGTACTTACTAATTGTTTCCGGATGCAAACAGTGTTGTGGCATCAGGTACAGTTGCAGAAGCTGAAGAAACTAGCAATCTCTTACCAGCCAATGACAGCACTCCTGCAGTTACATCTGCACAGGAATCTTATCCCATCTCATCTGGCTTTTTGCCCACAAATGTTGCAGTAAATGGATATCCTTATTCCCAGTGCGTGGAAGATTACAACCAATTACTTGGAGAGTACTATGAGCTTGAGGAAAAGAGGGAAAAGATTTTACAGAGGCTCCATCAGTATGGGAACTGGAATTACCAAGCTGAACCTTCTGGTCTCAATCCTGGCTTACAACATTCTCATGGTGCTCATCCTTACCAAGGACATCCTGTTCCTGCTGATCAGATCTCTCATACTATCGATTCCTGTGCGTGCTGTCCATATATCTGTCAATCTTTTGTTGCACCTTGTCCTGCCTCCACTTGTTCGTTTGGTGGGACATGTGCATATGGGAGTTTTCATGGTGCCCCTTCCTTGATTCCTCAAGACTCACGACCACCTAAGGACTGTGACATCATCAGAACAGCGATGGAAGCTGCTGAGAAAGCAATATCTTCTGTGAAGATATCTAGCATTAGCAAAGGTAAATTGGTCCTTCGCCACATATCATGCTGATTCTTGATACCCATTTCGCTGTTCTCTTAAGTTCTACAAGAGTGTTTTTACTCGTCCTCATGGATCGCAGGGAAAGAGAAAAAGGAAGAGGAGGCAACGGTTGGGCCTACAGACTCAGAAACTAATCTTACAGATGTCTTAAATGCATGGTATTCAGCAGGCTTTTACACGGGAAAGTAAGTACCTATATCATTTTATCAGTGAATCTTGGATTCATTTGAGCACTTTCCTTCAACATGCTCGTTGGGCGAGTGCATTGTTGCTTATGACATTTTAAATATAAAATCCCTCTCTCCTCTGATCTAGTTACTCCACCATAATGAAACCCAGTTACCTTCAGGCATAATACTCCTTTTAGTTATTGGGAGAAGGTACTCTCTTTCATATCCAGGGAGCAGCTCTTGGAGATTTGCATTTTCCCTTTTTGAAGATAGGAAAGTCGGTGAAAAACTCCTATTCATATTGGAATCGTTTTCGTTCTTTTTTTTTTTTAATGATGAAGCTATTGGTATTGGAACTTGGAAGACTAAACGATTCTTCCAATATATCATTATAGGAACCAAAAGAACCTGAGATAATCTTGGAAGAACAGTGTCACTTTCCAGTGTCTTTGGATATCTTTTACCTGACAGTATATGCCTGCGGAGCAGGTGCGAATGAACGCGTACTGTTGGTTCTACTAGCTCCGCTTGTAGTTCAAAAACTCAAGAGTTACTCGTTGCACTGTCCTCTGTCAGAAATCACTGTGTGTATCTATACACTCTTTTAACGAATTGCCTCATGGCCTATGCAATATATGACAGGTACCTTGTGGAGAAGTCCATTCAAGAGGAAAGGCAAAGCTAAGCGATGTTTGTCTGCTCTCAAGAACTGATGCAGATAATTTGTACTTTGTACGATTGTAAGGGGATGCAAAAGCTCGTGGATGGCAAACTCCTTCCTGCTCTGCCAAATTTGAAGCCCATCATCGTTGTCAGTTTTGTTAACAGACGGTTTATGACATGAGATCTCTGAAGTTCCTTCATGGTTCAATGAGAGTTGATACTTACAAATATGGTATTCTGAGCTCTGACTTAGCCACTTTTTGAGGGAATTGCATAATGAATAGTGGAATCAGAATCAAAAACTTCCGCCTCCGTCTCAAAAATTTCAAAATTGCTTCCGTCTACCCAATTTTAGCTTTGTATTAAGAACTTTTGCCAGTCCAAAGTTAAGCGGGCGCGAAGCAAAGAGAATTGCAAATACAAGTTTTGGCATGTGGACTGATTTGAGTCGAAATAATTAAGTGAATCACATATGATGCCCTTCGGCTGTATCACTCAAGACATCCGAATAAGATGATGATTCCATCCCCACTAATGTTATCTCATTTTTCNATCACATATGATGCCCTTCGGCTGTATCACTCGAGACATCCGAATAAGAAGATGATTCCATCCCCACTTATGTTTTCTCATTTTCCATTTCAGCCGCATGATAATGCTGTCCCAACTGGGAGTTTTGGCCTCTGCTCTTGATCTTTTTGAGCAGATGGCGTGATCTAAGATTCAAGAAGACAGACANCTCTTGATCTTTTTGAGCAGATGGCGTGATCTCAGATTTAAGAAGACACAGACAAAAAAAAAATCAATTATTTGATTCAAATAACACAGCAACCTGGAACACCATGCACGTTTGGAGAGCCCAGGGCCGACCAAAATCGTAAGTGGGTAAATTGGGAGGAGAAGAGAACAAGAAATGCATGTTTTTGTACCTTCGANTGGGTAAATTGGGAGGAGAAGAGAACAAGAAACTCATGCATGTATTCAAGGTGATAACGTAGTGCCAAATTAAATCTATTAGTGACATTCATTAAAAAATATCTATTAACAATTCCTCCATCGAGGGGAGTGGATCAGACCGCCCAAGCAAGATTTCAAAGTAACGGCTTGCATTTAAAGAGACCATA
The DNA here is from genome assembly GCA_900006705.1 of Sonneratia caseolaris. Taxonomy (NCBI): domain Eukaryota; kingdom Viridiplantae; phylum Streptophyta; class Magnoliopsida; order Myrtales; family Lythraceae; genus Sonneratia; species Sonneratia caseolaris. The sequence goes on from CXYZ01007879.1 coordinate 1,049,645, forward strand.
ATATCGTTGAGAAAAAACTGAACAAAGAAAGAAGAAAATAAAGTCATCTCAATCGTTAGAAGGTATACAAAATTGAAGGGCTTGCTTGCAGACAGTTGGTTGGGGAGATGAACTAAAGAATTCTGAAAGAGAAAATAGCCCCTACTACAACAAGTAATACAGAATGTAAGAGGCACCGTATAATATTCGCCACTATGGGTGGGGATGGGATGAGGTTTGGTTGGTCTCTTGCTGATCAGCAGTCTCTGTGCAGAAGCACTGTGACTTCGAGGTGAGTCACAGCTCCCAAGAAAAAAAATATGCAAAAGCACGCGAAGTGGAGGGAAGGAGGGAGTGCGAGAGAGAGAGAGATACAGGGGCAATGGTTACTACTGCCCTGATAGGTTTTGTCAACCCTTGTGAGCTTCACCTCTTCTCTCTCTCTGTTAAATTCGGCCAGCAGAGTTCGTGCATTTGCAGATACTACATCTAGTTGGTCTGCCTGCACATTTCAATAGCTTCTCTACATCAGAAAACAAGATTCTCCATTCACCTGAGCATCACTATGATATGATTCATGCTCTTGCCCTGATAAAACATTTAGGTCAATTTTGGAATAATAAACTGGAATAGAATGGAAATAAATGAGTTTGAAAGAATAAAATACAATATTATTATGAGAAATAGAGATCAAGTACCTTGAAAGGAAAGGGCAGGGCAGCATGAGTAATCCTAATTCCAAGGTTGTGACAGTGAGATGGTTGGAGTAGCCGCTCTGAAGCCCTGTTGACCATGTATAGCAGATCTCAGAACATCATATTGCCCGTTGACAGACTTGTGAAGCGCCTGACAATATGCCTCTTTAGCCTGAGAAGAAGACAATAGCTACAAGTGAGAGTTTGCCAAGCTGGGCTCAGGAGCATAAGAGCAGAAGCTACAGATGTGTGGAATGACAACAGTCCATTAAAAACGACAATAAGATGATAACATAATTTATACCTGTTGTAAAATATTCCAACTCATATAAAGGATATACTTCAAAGTGTACGGATGCACAAGACGGAGCATACATACACAACTCTCAGCAAGAATCTCCAAAAAGGAAAAACCTATGGATAAATGACCTTAAAGGCATAATCAATGTCATATAGGAGAAGAAAAGGGGCACACCTCCTCAGGGTTCTTAGAGGAGGCAATGACATCACTGAAATTAAAACCGGGTGCTATTGATAATCCAGCTCCACGAAATGCAATGACTCTTTTCTCTCCTATTTCTTTCTCAACCTGGAGAACTCTGGAATTAAGATCTACAGGAGAAGGAAATTAGTTACAGGAACGACACCATGGCAGAGGAAATACCTGGGGCGGAGGTGGCATGATGTCATAGCACAATAATGCTAAAGGATATATATGTCCAGGAACACCAGAATGTTCTACAAGCCTCCTCATGTTATCCACAGAAGATGAATCAAATGGTGCCTGACTATCTCATGTAAGTATCAGAGATATAATGCCATGAAAAGATGGAACAAGACTTAACAAATTCGTAAGAAACAGCTGGTCATTAAAAGATTTGTTTGAGGAGACATCCCAAGACTTACCGGATGCCAGTCTCCTCTCAAAGGATCAGGCCGATCTCTACCACCACTTGGTGCAATCCAGACTATTTGAGATCCACTCCTGCACATACAGATGTTAAATTTTAAGCATGAAAACAAGGGAGTGCAAAAAAAATTTTAACTTGAAAAATTAAAGTTAGCACAAGAAGCACCTTAGAAGCACAGCCATTTCTTTCAGACTCCGGGTGTTTGCTCGTCTTTTCATCTCAGCAAGTTCAGGTACATCAAACATGTGCTTTTTTGAGTATACGCAGATGAGGTTCCTGTAAAACATGAAATTTTCAGATGAAGCTTGGCTGGCAACTAATCATTAAGCAACCAACTAAAAGAATAATGTAAATGAAATGATAAAGGAGCACCTTCCCATGCTGAATGGCTTGCAAAGAGGATCGGTCACAACTCTATCTCCAGCTACATAAGTCTGCATAGCAATTTTCAATCAGTCATGAAGTTATCTCACAGGCTATGTTCCTATCAGGGCCACAACATAGATACATTTACCATATTTTCAGCAATATAAGGGTGCACCAATTCAAGCAGCAGAGCAATAATAGCAGGGTCTGCTTCTGTTTGGTGATTGGAGATCATGACAACATTATGACCCTGCAAAATTATTAAAGAAAGTTTTTAGATAATTCCACAAGACATTAAAGTTATATTTGAATTAAACAAGATCCTAAGCCAAAAGGATCCACAATGCAGGGAAAACATCTTGTTTGTCGATCTAATTTCCCATTTGTTTCAGAAAGTAAGATAGGCAAGATGATACATGCAGAATGGTAGCATTTACTATTATGAACAACAAAACAGTTAGAATGCTAGGAGACAAATACATATACTGCCTAAATATTATGAGAAGCTTCAAAAGCAACAAAGGAGATTGAATTGTGCAAGTGATACCAGAAGACCATGTTATCCGCTGAGGAACATGTAAAGCCTCATTTGCAGTCCCAAATTATGCTATGTCAGATGGCGCATTGTAACAGAAAACGTAAACAAACATTTCCAGCCTATGTATCTTGACCAATATTAGTGTTTATGACTCAGTTTTAATTTAGTTTTAGTAGGAAATGTTGGTGACACAAAAGCTCTGCCTTAGACATGCAAGAATGTTGATGATTCAGCCTCATTTTAGTTCAGGATTAACAGCAAATGAGGTATCAACAAGCAGCCAAACTGAAGGAACAAAGAACAATCAATCGTAGCAGCCACCTGTTGAAGCTTCTCTCGAATGTCATTAAAGATGGAGATATTTCCAACATATGAGTTCCTGAAGAACAGATGAAATGAAAGCAAAGCAAATAAGTCATTCTATACAAGCAAAATTATGACAGAGCAGTTAATTTTGCCAGTTTGGCACACTTTGTGATCTACAAGAATTTCTAAACCGTAAAAGTTGCTTGTTTGAGAGAGAGAGAGAGAGAAAGAGAGAGAGAGAGAGAGAGAGAGAGAGATTTTATCTATCTATCTATAAGTGTGAGAATTTATTATTATTGGAAATGCTATTTTTTATGACATTTAAGATTGCTTGCTCATAACACCGTTTCAAAGCATCCCAGCTCCTCTGGGAGGGAAAATAGGAAACATAAAACAAGGCAAATTCAAATCAAAATGTCCAAATTCTTCCTGAAATCATTCAGGGCAAGCAAGAACATGCGTCTTGTATATGGATTTCAAATCCTTTTATGCATTATTTAACTTTCGCACCTCCTACATAGATTCTTCAAAAAGCTCATCTGTACTCCATGTTTGAGTTCTCCAATGAATTACATAGAATTGACTTCTTAATAGCAAACTGGAGTCCTCAAACAATGTTCTATTAAATACCAGAGATACTTTCAGGCTTTGATCCACATCATTTTTAAAGACAATGAGAGCAAAAGCAGTTTAATAATGAAGCAATACATCCCTAAAGCAGGATTTCCGTAAAACCTCATGGGTATCATATCTTTCCAGACGATACTATTATAAATGCAAAAAACTAAGCTTTTAGAGATTAAAGGTAGAGAGCAGCATCTCATAGTGTCATACTGCAAATATTAGTATCACAGTGTACAAAGATAATATTTAATATCACATGTCATACACTTATCAACTTTCACGAAAGGGAAAGCTAATAATGATGTCTCACCTGAAATCAATTAGAGGACGGATATAATTCTGGCCAAACGTGTAGTAGTCAAAAGGCTCACGTAGTGCTTTGTGATGTGGAGGAAAGACAAAAGGCTCCTGGGAGAAACTAGATGTTAGGTTCAGGAAGGAAATGAAGCTTGTAAAACAAGGACTAATTCAGGGGCAGATACATCACAATTGCTATGCAAGGGAAATGGTTTTGAGTACATTCATACTGCCAGAGCATCTACACACTTCATCATTACCTCAACATCCAACAGAACCCGATCAAGGCAAACACTCATATTTGATAGCACAACCTCATCTGCATTGGGAATCCCGCTTTCAAAAACCTACAATATGATAATACAGCAGCAGAAAAGATCGCCTTAATGTGTTTATTTCCTTTAATAAATTCATTCCACTACTTTTGGAAAGGAAAATATAAAAATTGATGAAGTATACTACTGCAAAATCTTGTTGGTAACAATTGTTAGTTAGGGAGGAATCAGTATCTAAGTGGACAAAAGATATACCCATTACCCAAACACCATAAAATGATACAAATTCTTACAGGCTAAACATTATTTAGTAAGGCAGATATTGAATGAGAATATACCATCAAGATGCAGAACCGCATGTCACTCTAGATCATGTAATGAGATGATCCCACAAACTAATATTCCTAATTTAACCAAAACTCGAATACTTCCTTAGAAAGAGCTGACGTGAGGTGGCTAGTACTATTTACTGAACATGGAAGATCACATGGACAGTCCCATGTCGTGCCACCAAAGAGAAACCGTTTGGAATGATCGAGCATATCAAACAAACAGTCTAGCAGTATGTAGCTGCTAGTTACGTAAGGAGAACATTCCAGTTATTCTCCATCATCAGCTTCTCATATATACTCTTCCTAATGCTATCATTGAAAACACGTACTTTCAGCACTCATATGTATTTTTTTCCCTTTCTAATGACCTGTGATGAGAAAAGGTACGTTTATGTCTAAAGAACAAAAACAATTGAGTGCATTAAAGAATGGACCGATGTGTATTAATTTACTGCTTTTTTGTAATTGTGAAACAATTCTTCCATCCCTGCAGCCATATTTGGAGTCAGTGTTCCCGATTGTGCTTCCTTTCTGATTCCAGAAAGTATATCTGCAGTAAACATGTGAGGAAAAAGTTAATTTTCAGGATTAACTTTACCGTAGAAGTTATTTAGAGTGAAAGAAACTCGTCCAAGTAGCAAAGGATTTTACTATCTCTTCAATTAACATAAGCATCCATCTTCAGTCATCAGCACTATCGATCAAATAAATGCATCGACAAAGAAGAATTCCATCCAGAGATATGCATCTTAAGTGATGTTAACAGAGTACATCCAAAAGAAACTGAGCAGAGAGCCAATCGATGAAGATTTGAGCAATGCAAATTCAACGTCCACTGCTAGGCTCTTCTCTTCACTGGAGATGGCAATAAATCTTTCCGGTGATATTTCATTCAGGAGCTAAGCATGTCATATTATAATGCCCTCGGAAGTGCTTCACATGAAAAAAGACCTTCTCGGTTGTTATAACTTATCACTCGCAATCCACTACGTGAGCTAGCAAAAGGACGGGTCAGAACAGACCTCCTTCAGACCTCACGTCAAGGAAAGTACGCGAGTGCTTCACTTCCTTGTTCGACTTCTCCGGATCGTCGCCGGAACCGGATGCGACGACGGGCGCGTCCTTGTCCTGAACGAGCTCAGCCATTCCTCTGACTCTGAAGGAGTCCAACACGCAGGGGCATGCAGACCTCCCAGCACCACCAGCAGATCGAGCCGACGAGATCCAAGACGAAGGCGAAGAGAAAGAGACGGAGCTTAAGAGCCGAGAGGAGAGGTTTCGAGAGGGAGGATAGAAGGAAACCCTAGCAAATGACCGGGAGGTGGAGGAGAAGAGGAATGCGTGAGGTGGGGAGCTAGAGAGATTCGAGGAGCTCAACATAATAGTTGAGACTTGAGAGTGAGTGAGGAGGTAGGGGGGAGAGGAAATTGGAAGATATAAAAGTAGTGGATGAGAGAGAGGCGGTGTGGATAATACCATCGTAGGGAGAGGCGGAAGAAGGTGCAGCTGAAGCTGAGGCCTGAGGGCCATTGGCTGTGAGGGCCGGGGAGGGGGACCGCGCGTGGTCTTTCGTCCCGCCGCTCCCACGCGGCGCGAGTGGTGGTGAGAAAAGAGACTGTAAGATGTTTGGAGATGAGACCGATTGACGGTGGGGTTGGGAAACCTCGGTTTTTTTTTTCCCCCTTTTGCCAAAATCAAATGAAAAGAAAAATATTAGATTATTATTATTATACTTGATAATTGAAAATTANAAATGAAAAGAAAAATATTAGATTATTATTATACTTGATAATTGAAAATCAATAATAATATAATTAATACTATCTTAGTAAATATTTGAATTTTAGTGTAAATTTATACTGCGCTAGAAATTACCGAAAACTTTCCCAAGTAGTGAGCGATTTGTGATGGATTTAGTCCCGAGGGAGGAAGGATAGAACCGGGACACGTGGAGGCAGCAGGCGAAGCGAAGGACGATGGCGACTAGCAGGCTAGCTTTGTCTTTAAACTGGAAAGGTGGTGGCCGTGTCCCCACCACCACATCCTCCTCTTGTTGCGGTTCGTTAATTTTGGATAAATAGTTTATAATAAAATCACACAAATTTCGCTCTATTAATTATATCGAGCTGATGCGAGTGCCACGTCTGCAGCAGCATATGCATATACGTAGGAATCGGTCACAGCATCATCACCTGCTTAATAAATCTAGAACAAAATGAAACCCCCCAACCATTCTTGTAGTTTTTTTTTATTTCAATAATATATATACGGCAACAACTAATTAATTCACAATTTAGGACTTATCGTTGATCTCTATATACCAATCATCAAGAATTTTATATTTAAATATGTTTCACTACATATTATCATATTATCAATGAATTAGGGTGAAAAATATTACTAAAACTCGAGAATAATGTGAGATTTGGTGTTTTCTACTAATAATCTACCCCCACATTTTACCCTTTATATACGCTTACCTTTCGTGGTCCTTGAAGTTGCATCCGATGCAGCCTGGGTCATGGATGATGGAGCTGCCATGTTTCAATATATATATATANTTCACAATTTAGGACTTATCGTTGATCTCTATGTACCGATCATCGAGAATTTTATATTTAAATATGATTCACTACATATTATCATATTATCAATGGATTATTCCATTGAAAACTAATTATTCATATAGCTAGTAGGGTGAAAAATATTACTAAAACTCGAGAATAATGTGAGATTTGGTGTTTTCTACTAATAATCTACCNACTCGAGAATAATGTGAGATTTGGTGTTTTCTCCGAATAATCTACNGCTGCCATGTTTCAATATATATATATATATATATATATACATACATGTACAGACATTTGTGTGTTTAGGCATTTAATCACATTGACCAACCCTAACGGGTTGATTTATTTTATTGTTTTGAGCTAATCGAACTACATCTCAAAACTAGTATACGGTCGAATTGGGATTTTTAGGAAAATTCACATCGATATCTCAATATGAGATTCGATAATTGAATCACTCATTTGAGAGTCTATTAAGAGAATTAATAGTTCAAATCCAAGATTCCTCCCTTTTTAACTAATAGAATATGTAGGTATGGTTCTGTTCAGACTTATATTACCTTCAATGAGACTCTCATACCGATTAAAAAAAATTCCTATAAGAAAGGGAACAAAAAAATAATGGAAGTCGAAAGGATCCTATAGTAATAAATGTACTTGAGCCTCAGTCCTCGTCCTCCAGCTGCTCCTCAGGCTTCGGTTCCCTCTGAATTTGGCCCCTCCGCCGCCTCTGCCGCTTGCTACGGCCGCCGATCTTGAGCCTCCCGGTTTCCTTAAACCTCTCCTTCTCCGCCGGCGATATCACGCACTCTGGCGGCGGGACCGGGTACCTCAACGTGTCGTAGCAGTACGAGTAGTACGTGTACCTGTCGGAGGGAGGCCCGTGAGAGGATCGTTCCGGCCCAACTCGAGCCCATCAAGAATAGGAATTTAAAATAATGGGCTTAGGGTATATCATCAAGTGGGCCGCTTGCAGCTCAAAATATACAAGTGCTCTCAATTGTGTTCCAGTTCACATTTTTCATTCAAGTGAGCAAAATCATACGGTTGATCGTATAGTCTCGTCATACCTTTGCCGGAATCTTTGCATAGCTGCTCGACGCTGAGGCGTGACGGTGACATAGTCCTTGGCGTCTAGGCGCGCATTCTGGTAATAGCAATCGTCGGACGGGAGCTGCTGGAGGGGATCGACCGCACAGCCCTCGAGGACAAGGTCCTTGAACTCAGCGAAGAACGGGGAGTACTTGTAGTCCACCTTGTAGCGGCCACCCTCGGTGGCCCAGTCAGAGCCATCCCAGATGGTGGCGTAGAGGGACATGGGCTTCGCCGGGTAGTCCGCACCCATCCCCTCGGCCCGGATCACTTCTCGGATCGGGACCTCATCGATGTAGAATCTACAGTACGTTTTGAGTCCCGAGAATACGTCATCAAACACCGATCATCAACCATTGGAATTCCCGAGGGAATGCGAAGTGAAGAAGTTGGAGATCAGATTGAGGGGCGCTCACACGATGTTAGTGTCTGTCCAGAGAATGCTGTATCGGTGGTACTCCTCGGTCGGGTCGAACCACAGAGTGTACCGCTCCTCCCGACCCCGATTCGTGCTCCCGTTCCCATAGAGATTCGTCTGGAATCTCCAGCCCTTCCCCCTTAAGTTTCCCAGGAACTCCAAGTCCAACTCATCGTGGTTTTTCTTGAACACGTCCCCATTCGATGTCTGTTACATGCGTTATTATGTATATATACATCGTCAAGTAAGCAGAAATGATCGGTACTCCCTGAAAAGTAACAAGAATCACGGGAACAGGTAGAACCCTAATTTTAACTGAGAATACGCAAATCATTCATACTCATAATTTAAGGGATTATTACTATTTTGATAATATTGTTCGGTCATTATGTCGGCANTATTACTATTTTGATAATATTGTTCGGTCATTGTGCCAGAACCTACAGTGGTAACACATGCATGAATTTCTTTGTTCATTTTCAGTAACTATATTTATTTCTTTCCTTCTGCGATAATATATACGCGGCACTGTCAATACCGAATTTTTCATACATAATCAAAAGAACAAGCATGAGTTCATCGATTATGAGTCATTTAGCAACAGCGTAACTTACATAGAAGGCGACCACAATACCGGCTGTATTATCGGCCGGCAACTTGATCTTCGCACTAAAGAAGCCGTGTTGATACGGACCTGACGAGATAAACCCAGCTCCTGATCGATAATCCCAGACAAACCACAGTTACGATCTTCTACGTGAGTACACAATTACCATCGAACCTAAGAATGAGCTAAATTATTATGAAGGTTATTATGGACCAGGAACGGTCCGTATCATATAGCTACGTCGACGAGTGGAAGCGTGAATTCAGAAATTGAAATCTGATGCGGGGGCCGTGGGGGTGCAAAAGGAAAAGACAATGATACATATGACGGTGATGAGCGTACCGGAGTACGGGTTGAGGACAAGGCGGACACCGGTGCCGTCGGGGTAGGGAGCAACGTTGTCACCCCCGAAGAGAGGTCTGTAGCCTTCGTCGAAGGATATGGCGGTGGCTTTGAACTCTGCGGATACGGCTGAGACGAGGAAGAGGATGAAGAGAGAGAGTATGACAGAAGGAGAAGAAGAGGAAGAGTACGTCGTCAGGAGAGACGGAGAGCGGAAACGGCGTGGGGAAGGAAGACGACGATCCAATTTTATTCCCATGGCTTCTGCATCTCTCTCTCTCTCTCTCTCTCTCTCCCCTCTTTGATTTTACCTCATTTCCTCTCCTGAAACTGAAATCTTATATATACATATATATGTATGTAGGTTGGGAGTTGTATGGACGATAATGCCCCTCTCTGCCCTGATAATTTCGAATAGATAGATGCATCTCTTCATCCACTTTGGTGTCTATCATGTTGATGATTAGATGGATGTTAAGGATAATCATTTGGAGCAAATAAAGATATTATTAGTTTTTTGGAAAAAAATAAATTTGGGAATGTATTAGTAAGAAGTTGCCAATTTTTTGGAACCTGACAACTAATAAGGCAGTATTTGGAAAAGACAAATAAGGACCTTATTATCTTCATATTGGGGTTGAGAGATGTGTTCATCTTGAATGTAAGCTATGGATTACTTAAAGCAGAAGTAATGGCACTCATTCGCCCCCCACCACCTGAAAACTTATAAGCCCATAAGAAAGTTTAAATGATGATCGAAACTATATCTTAATATCGCATCAAAATTTATGTTTGTCTAACAATTTCATCATTTATTTTTATTTTTATTTTTATTTTTTAGTCGATTGGNTTTATTTTTATTTTTATTTTTTAGTCGATTGGTGAAAATGTAAATGGACAGTCAGAGACGATTTTTCCTTTTCAAGTAGGATACTTAGAGGAGGAATCTTTGTCATTATGTAGACGTGTTTGTGTATAGAGTTCCTCTGGTCACAGCTGTCTGGATAAATAACCATCAGAATTAACCATGATTAATTTAGGTAAGTGATGGTGGAAGGGGCGAGGGGTCCAGCGCCGATATTGAGAGGGGCTGCTAAGGGCATTTTTGGGAATGGAATTTTGGGGATGGCTTATACCCCGTCTAAAAACGTCGTCATTAATGGTTCTCATTAACTGCGAAGAAAAAAAAGAACAATAGCGGTTTGATTTAAGACGTGACGTCTGGTTAAAATCATAAGGATATAAATTGAAAATGGAAGGGAGTGAGGATGAAGATATTAAACAAGTAAATTTGGTTTGTTCAAAAAGAGTTTGTAACTGTTTGGTCGGTTATAATTTGGTTTATTAAATATGACGAGTCATTTTGATTACGGATTATTATTCGAAAAAATATGAACCAATCAATAACTATTTTTAAATAAATTAAATCACGGTTTAAACTGATTTATACTTATACCGTGAATCGTAACCTTTCATTTTTATAAAAAAATTTCCAAAGAATGTTTTTTATTTTTAAAATTTTAAATCAAATCAATAAAATTTGACATTTGATTTATAGGCTTTGACTTTCCGGACCGATTACGATTCTAAAGACGGTTCAAGAATAGCTCTATGCTAGTTTCATGTCGGTTCAATGGCCTATTTCTTATACCCAATCCATAATCGTCCACCAATCCAATAATAATAGTTATAGAGATGGTCAATGCGGGTTTACGTGTTTTGATGGGCTAATTACAGGCGGATAGGCCATTTAACTTCTCTAAGTGAAGAGGATGGAAAAGAAAGGACAACCAGAAAATCGGACCAATCAACTGCATCTGACCGAGATTTAAGTGTCACTTAACATTTCCTCCTCCCTTTTTATATATATATATATATGATTTTTATATCAAATAACATTCTCACATTAACCGAATCACATATTGAGACTAATTTTCAATTTAAACGAGATTCCTAAAAAAACTCATATTGATCCTCGTAACTTAAAATTCGATTATTAGATTATTGATTTGAAAGTTTTATTACTGGACAATCTCAAGTTGTTGCTCCCCTGTTCCAAACCCACACTCCCACCCTCCTCCTTACGATCATCCTCGAGAATCTTTACTTAAGTTCCCCACCGACTGACTATAGCAGCCACAACAATACGCTCTTGACTGACTACGAGGGAACTCAACGCAACGCAACCTCACGGGCCGGTAAAATGTGTGGCGCGATGAAATTTGGGCCTTGGAAACAAGTAGCTCACAGCCAGTGGAAACAGATCTCATCCCCACCTCCGCCAAGTGAAGTGTACTCCCATCACGGGTCATTCTTTCGAATTGACATCACCTGGCTCCGCCACCGGAGAAGCTCACGATCCGTCTCCTTTTTCTTTCTTGTGTTTCTCAAATCTAACCTTGCTGTCTGTCGACTTACTTCTCTAGTATGATACCTCGTAAGAAACGTAGTAAGCGCGACAGAGTGTGAAGTGATTAGACCGACCAAAGAAATCGTTTCACCCGCAAAACTTTGGTCCATGGCTAGACCCCAGCCACACCATGTAAAGTGAACAAACGCTCATGCAATTGAGCCAACGCAAGAGAGCAATAGTGCGTATTTCGAAGAAAGATCAAGAACGGAATGGAATGAGAATTTCCACGCAAGCTGCCACTGTTTCGGATTGGCACGGCACAAAAGCCCATTCCCTTTACTGTCCCACGGTACAATACACGACCGCTGACAGTCTGTTTGTTTCTCACCATCCATTATTACATGGTTCCGTGTTTCTAAGGTNGTGCTGACAGTCTGTTTGTTTCTCACTATCCATTATTACATGGTTCCGTGTTTCTAAGGTGAATTCCCACCTCTCAGCAAACAGAAGAAAGAGGGATGACGCCTCGAGACTCAGGTCACATCGTTTTCACATGTCACTTCTATTCAAATTTGCTCTGCGTGCCCCCAAGAAACTTTATTCTGTCATCATCTCCGGCCAGTGTCTGTGCACCAGACATTATCTCTCACAAATAATTGCTCTCTTTGAGCAAACTAAGACGGTAGACAAGCTTCAATCACAGGAAGCATTATTATGAACTATCTTCCAAATAATTATCACCATGATGCCATCAATTACTGGCTCCGTCTCTTTGCACGAAGAAGAAAACATTTCAATTTCAAGCTTGCTGCAGTGCACTTTCGCAAGCCGGTATTACGAGACTCGCCAACAAGGAACAGCCAGTTCATACTTGGAAGCTTCCTTGCATACCGATATGGATGGAGTTCACTAGCATAAATCGGGATGCTTTGTGTTTAATTAAATGAATGGTGGATCAACCATTAAAAATTGCAGATATTATTAGGACCATACCTGTGGGCCTCGGGCTTGTGAGACGTAGCATGTTTGACAATTTAGCCGAACTTGTCTATAAAAAATGAGCCCCACCACTTGAAGCATAAGGAAGAGCGAGAAATTACCCACTCAACTGCTTCACTTTCTGTACTGCTATAGTACTCATTTAAGATAGACTATCCCCAAAACAATTTACAGAGAATGTAACACATTTACTTGGAGGAAAATTTTGAGTCTAGCCATTGAGGAAATGGTACCTGGACTCAACATAGCTTTCTGTATCCCACAAGAATGACCCAAATGCAACTGCCTCCAAAACTAACATGGTCAAACCAGAGAAAGTAACCGCAACTATTTCATCGTTCGATGTGTCAATCGTCCCGTCCTCTGCAAGCTGTATATCAGGCCTTCCAAATAATGCTTGTGTTTGCTTTTCTATCAAAGATATAGCTTCCTTGGATCTTATAGTAGCATATCTCTGAAGTGTCTCTGCGTCCAAGTACATCACATATGATCTCAGTCTATATGATCCGCCATCACCTTCATCCATGAGACCATCCCCATCACGGTCAGGGTAGATTCTGATTACAGAATCTGGGTCCCAAAGTGGGTTTGCAGGTGCTGGGTCATCGAAATTTGCCTCATCCTCAGGTAAATCCTTGGGAAGAGTTTTCATTGTTCTCTCCAATTGAAAACGTTCGTCAACTCTTCTGAGGAAGTAACCATACATGATGGAAGCAGCATATAGTTTCCCTAGTTTAATCTTGCTACTCTGGATGATACTGTCCAGTGGACCAACCATTCGATCTCCAAGCACGAGGGATAGGTGGCTTTGTATCATTTCAAAAGCTTCAGGAGAATGCACAGCCTCCAGTTTTTGCTCCTGGTTGGGCCAAAAATCCACACGACCAGCAGGATCAGAAGTTGTAGTTATCTTTGGGATCATCGAAATGTCACTGTCCAAAAATTTCAGCACAATTAAGCAATATATTATCTCCTCTAACGCCTTACGCCTTTCTTTCTCTTTGACTTCTGCAATCCGCCTACCATGCAAGAGTAGAGAATGAATCAAATAGTGACAAACCAGCTACACAACCATAGACCAAATGTGGAATCTATGCAACTGGTTAATGAAACTCTAATGTAATCTCCATCATTCTATGTTGTCGCAGCAACATAGTAACACTATCCTCAGAATTTTGTTTTCCCAAAATTTTCCGTGTGCTTGACATAAAGATGTGAATGATTTAAGTTCTACTCATCCTATGCAACTAAAGTCGGGTTCCCATATGACGTTATGGATATCCTACAATGAAAGGTAAACTCTTCAACTGTAAGATACCTTCTTACGACATTAATTGGCACTATAACTACACTTGTCTGATGCCATTTCAAGCCTATTAGTACTAGATTAGTTGCTCAAATTAAGAAGTATCTAAAATGCTCCTTGATAATACTAGCATATCACTTGGTAAAATGACCTGTTGACCATCAAATACTATATGCAACTTCAAAAGTCTCTCAAAAAAATTACAAAGCACCTAGTACTACATGTAAGAATCTAGACCAACAAAGTAGCCATTACTTGGTCTCCTAAAGTCAAGAGTCCAATGCAAAAATCATGAAAGTAGAACATAAAGTTGCATTTCTCATTGGCCCAATGATGTTAAAAAAAGAGATCGAAACAGAATTAAAATTGGGGAAGACTGAGGCCTGGATACAATATACATACTTGTAGAGGAGATCTTCTAAGGAAGAAGTCTTTTCTTTCTCTGCATCTCTCTCAGTTTGAAGGTTCTCAAGCTGCTGATCAGCAGCAGCAAGAAGTAGGTGTCGGTGGGTCTGCAGTATTTGAGCCAAAAACTGGCCTACTGGGGACTCTAATGAAAGTGGAGAGACTGAAACCACATCATCGCTTGACTCCCCTGAAGCTCTAATATTCAAACATCTTGTTCTACTCTTATCATGCATTCTTCCTGGTTTTTGGATGAAAAAGGACTGACATCTCTACAAGAAATAGAAGATATAGTAAGAGTGGGTTGCATAGAGAAGTGTAACAAACACAAATTTCACATTAAATCCAAGTTCTAAATGAACTGCCATTGCATCACCACCGCGCCCACCTCACCACCCCACCCAACACCCCCACCAAAAAAAAAAAAAAAACTGACAAATTTCATCGTGAATTCAATTTTGTCATTAACAGGTGAAGATCGTATTAGAGACAGAAAGTTCATAAGAACGAAACTTTAGTAGATGGAAAACCACTAAACCCTAGGAAGCAAGATGCNATATTAGAGACAGAAAGTTCATAAGAATGAAACTTTAGTAGTTGGAAAACCACTAAACCCTAGGAAGCAAGATGCATGACAAAATATATCGGGCTCAGCATCAAAATCAAGGCTAGCTACAAAACTAGTTCACGCTAAGAAGCGCCAATTTTATCCAACGACCAGCAGTCAAACTTGCTAATAATAATTCATCACAAAACTTAAGGGCTCAATTAGAACGTTCCCCAAGTTGGGCGGGCTCAACAATCTGAAAGTCCACCATCTCGAGTACGACCCGAAGAGAATAAACCAGCAGCAGATGAAACAGAAGACAAGAGCAAAATTTTGCAGAGGCGAACACTCACAAACTGCAGGAACAGGGCAGGGAACATCCCTTTGGCTCACCTTGTAGTGTGCTCCTCCGGAGCAAGAGGAGGACTTAGGATCGGGAAGTTGGTAATGTCTAAGCTGGAAGTACTGACTGAGGCCGGCGGAGAAGGGGAAGCCGACAAGCACGTCGTTAATGGCGCCTAAAATCTGCATTTTTGCTCTTCGATAGTAGAAAGGTCAGGGGGAGACAGAGAGAGAGAGAGAGAGAGAGAGAGAGAGAGGATGAAGACTCTGGTTGTTGCAGCAGTTCACATTAACAAGGAGAAGCTCCACTGCAACCTTTCGGATATTTCAGTGGCTGAAAAGCAGATTTTTTTAAAAATATATATATAAATTAACAAATTATTTAATTATCGAAAAAGGGGGAACAAAGCCTAGTAATGCCCACCGACCGGCAATTTCCCCATCTAACTTGGGCCAACCCTGTCTGCGGAAAAGCCCACTTAATTTATCCAACGGGCTTGGACCGAGATGGACACCGCACGTATCCCCATGGACGACTCGAAGCAGTAAATCCCATATTATATAAATTACCAATGCTCTACTTTATGTATCATTTATAGTTGCAAAAGAAATATTACAACACGGCGCGAGATACCAGAGTGAGCGAGTGGCTGGCGTTTGATCACAGCCTGAACCACCACCACCACCGCATACGGCTTGCGAGTGACTTGGAACGCATATGGAAGCTATATAATTAATTGGCTCATATCAAGTGAGTCTTCTAGCCATGATGATTTGTCGGACCAGATTCGAAACGAGGACAAAACAATCGTGACCCTTGTAAGTATGAGGTTCTTGTTTAGAATAGTAGTAGAAAAGTTTTGTCATAGGTGTAGTAACGTCAAGCCCCATAGGACTTTGCACAGCTTAGATAGGAATGATCTATCCGCACACAAGTAACACACGAGTCAGATTCAACCGTCAATGATCTTAAAAATTTACCCATTAATCAATACACACTGAGTCCTTTCTCACCTCCCCAGCTAGCTAAACTGCTAACCCATCTCACAGATAAAAATTTAAAAGGTGGGGCACGACATCATCATCATCCTAGATCCTATAGCTTACAGAATGTGAAAAGGTAAAATCCCACACAGAAACATGACATCGTGAACATATATTGTACACACCTCTAATCTTATCTCCTCACAGAAAAGGGGTTTTTTTTTTTGTTTTTTGGGTGAGGGTGGGGTGGGGAGGTGGGATTTGTGGGAAGGGACACCTACCACTGGCTATGTAAAGATAGAAGTCACTAACGGTTAGATTACGGTCATCTGGGAAACCAGGCAGCTCTTGACGGGGTACAGCTGGATAAATTAGCAGATCCCTGATTAATAATTAACATAATCAGCTTGCAGTCCGCTGAGTGTCGCTGGTTGGCTGTTGGTTGTTTGTTCCAGACCTCAGATCTTCGTGACCAGGAACTTCACCAAGCCTCTCCTGCATATAAGATGACCACTGTAAGGTACCGCAGCCAGAACGATAGCATCAATTCAGATACATACATACATATATATATATAACCTTAGCAGACCAAGTGCTCAAAGATCAACCAGACCAATATCGAGTTTTTTCCTTCTTTGATAATTTAGACTTAGTCTGAATTGATTAAGAAACAAAGGATTTTCTTTTCCTTAGGCTTATAGAGCATTGTTCATATTATTTTATTATCCTCTAATTTCCTTGATAATCAAGAGGTTCTCTCCAACTGCTAATAGCTTCAAAAGAGGATAAAATCTTCTCATCCCTCCAATAACACTTCAGAAATGACCATGGAGCAACACTTGTGTAAGACTTCCACGAGCTTATTCCCAAGATAGGTGGCAAGCACCAGATTGTACCTTCAGAGAGGTGTTCTCTTCAAGAAGCTTCTCATACTCAATCCTAACACGGCTAACTTCATCTCTTAGAGAAACATTCTCTTCTCTCAAAACTTCAGCACGGCATGCAAGCTCATCACACTCAGCCTGGTCCAAGAGACAAAGCATATGAGACTGAAATGCATCATATTGTAGTCCAGGTATTATTCACAATATTCACAGATCAGGCATCAGGATTGATTACTTTCAGAATACTATCCTATGGAGTAATAATATCATGTTGATGTACAAAGATTTTTGCCCTACTGCCCAAATAATTTGCCAACATAGCAGGTAATTAAAGTCTCCAATGATTGTCAGAATGCCAAGTCAACCTGTTTACGAAGCCGGGATCGTCTGGCAGATTCTCTATTGGATTGTTTCCTTTTTTGCCTTTTTAGCTCCCTCTCATCCTGGTCCATTCAAACAAGAGATGCAGTCAATGAGATAGATGGAAGTGGATAAACATAAGATCTGAGGAAATTTACTGTTCAAACTGAGCCTTTTCCCAAGAGGTTCTAGTCTATTGAAAGATAATACAAGGTTACTATTTTGTAAGAATACATTTACATAGTGTACCTTAAGAGCATAAATTTATTATTCATAAATTTAAGGCTGATGGACAGTTATAATGACTCAAATCTAAAAGGACATCAGATGTTGATGACTTCAGCAATCGTGAGGTTAAACACCATACTTAATTTGAATCAGAACTGCAGTAGAAGCCATGGACAATCAGCAAGAACTGTCGGACAGAATGAGATAGCACAAAAAGAAAGCACCACAAGTTTAAAGATGCAGAAGTACAGGGAATATGCCATTATTCACACAGAAGTTTTTTCATTTTTAAGTTCATGTAATAAGTAGCAAAACTGAAAATACAAATAAAAGGGGACAAATTTGACATACCTGTAGCCGCATTTGAGAGTGATTGTCTCTTGAGCCAGCAGGGACAACTGCACCAGCAACAGGAGAAGGGGCCTTCCCACGAAGGGCAGGGATATGAGATGAAGCTGTAGTACTCCAATAGTCCATCCCAATATTCAAGTTTGTAGCAGGTCCAGGAACACCTCCTTGGGGAGGGGCAGTACTGACTGGCACCAAAGACATTGATGGATTAACCATAGCATGGGGTGCAGAGGATCCACCATTTTGGGGACCATGAATTGAGTTTCCATTTTGCGATACTTCTGCAATATACAGTTCATATCTGAATAGAATACACTTATCAAACCACTAATAACTGTAACATAATAAAGCAACCCGAATTATGAAACCTTCAATAGATTCATGTCTACCTGCTGATTTCAACTGTGATTCCTGCAATACAGATGGAATTGAGGCATCAATTAAAATTATAAGAGGTCACGTAGACTTATATTGTTCAGAATCCACAGAAAATTTTATTGCCAATCATAATTTCCTAAGATTAGCTACATGTCCTCATAGACAACATATTCACAAAATGAATTTGAGCTTAGCATTATGAATTGAGGTTAACATTAAGATCATGAGGCAGATAAAGCCTGCTTAAGAAGCTATGGTTACAGCATAAATAAGTAGCTCCATTAAGTGAAACAAGAATCAGATTTGTTTTTCAGTTCACTGTACTTCAAGATGTTCTATGTGATATTAGAGAGTTCCTGAAGAGCAAAATGCCAATTAAGCAAAGTAGTTATGGATGAAACCATAAAGAATCAAAGTTACTTACGTTGTGAGAATTCTCATCACATCCTTCACTTGTACCTTCACTGTCACTTTCGGCACTGCAAGCATATATAACTCCATGTAAACAAAGTTCTTGACCACAATACGGAACTTGTCACCAAGCCAACATATTAAGATGAAATCACATTGCAAAGCTCTTGACCACCACATGGAACATTTCATAGAGCCAACACAATAACGTCTAGAAAAAAATGGCACTTGTCCAGTAGTTAGTAATAAGCTGCATGGTCTACCCAAGGCACTATTTTTCTCAGATTCACATGTTCTCCTATAAAAGCTACTGCAACGTAGCCATCGGAATAATAACCTTTCCCATATAACCATTGAATGATCTTTCAAGTATGGGGGTTATAGATTATAACAAATGCCAGCAACATGAAAAGTGACCTCCAGACCAAAACATTGGCAATTTTATTAAATGTGCAGGGACAGATCCAGAACTTCTGTTCAAGGGTTAGGGTATGTGATACAATTCAGGGGGTGAAATTGAGATAACTTAGCAAAACATAGACAAATGAGTAAAATTTGCATAGCGTTTCGTAGGTTTTCCCAAGTTCAAGGGACCCCCCCAAATCCATCCCTGAATGTGAAGCTTTTAGATACTGAATCATAAATTCAACAGTAAACCACATAAAAATTTTCCCAAGTGCATCATACCTTTTCGAATAAGATCCATTAGCAGAAGTTCCTGATGTTTTCCCAACATCATTAGTCTTTCCAGTGATCATGCTGAGACTACCCAAACGTCCTTTTGATCTTTTGATAGGCAATTTTTCTTTCATATTGGATGGCTTACCATCTACTTCTGCAGTACTAGGTGTATTACCCTACATGCAAGCGCATTATAGTTCCTCAACAATCAGACATGTAACTACTAAAACAGCAAAAAATAGTTCAAGGAGCTGATTGAAACCTCCGGAATTCCATTTGGAGAAGGCATGGCAAAGGGACTGAAAGGATAAGATCCCTGTTCAAGAGCATGGTGGTTACTCTCATCCCTATAACTCCAACACGCAGAGATAAAAATGAGAAAAGCATGGATGAGAGAATACCGGAGGAATAGATGGATGGGCATACATGCCACCATGAGGATACATCGCTACATAGGGATGAGGAGGGGTCCCGTAAGGAGGCATGATATGCTGCAGAAAAAAGAATTAATGTCAGAAAGGATCAATCACCGGGTGTGAGTTGATAGTAGATTGTGAGCTAGAAGAACATTTAAGAGAACAAAAAAATCAGCTGAAAGAGCATAAAACACCTGAACTCCCCACATATATGGAGGTGCTTGAGGACTTGAAGCCAAAAAGCCATGTGGAGGAATAGGAGAATACGCCTAAAGAGGGCCATTGACACATAAAAATTCAAAAGGTTTCTCCAACAGATACACAACCTGATTTAATATTAAAGTTAAGTTTCTGAGACCTGAAAACCTGGCCACTCTGGATTAACTGGGGCAGTGCTTGTAGTGGAGGGTGGTTCCTGAGAGTCAAAGAGAAAGAAACCTAAATTTAGCAACTTTCACATCCAACAGAAAAAGAAGGCACCAAAAAGGTCGATGATTACAATAGCAATCAGGAGTTACCGCTGTAGTAGCAGCTGCTTTCTTTGTTTCTCTCTCCTTCCCCAACTTATCCGCCTCACTGCCACCCATCTCTCTTTCCTGTCTCCGAACTCTTCAGACCATCCTAAAGCCAAATGATAATTCATAGCTCAGTAAACAAACTCAACCCTGTAAAGTCTTCTCTATGCTCATAGAAAAGGCTAACAAAACCTAATCTTCACAGCTCAGCTAAGAAAAATCGACTGCATCAATTCATAATTCAGTTTCTCTATTCAAGATTTTAGAAACATAATCTTCATCATTTATATTCCATTCCCTTTCCTCAGCAAGCTGAAAAACAACCGACAATGGAATCACGCACGCAGGAGGAGATACGCTAAGGCAATGAAGATCAGACCTCAACAGTTCTATAGCTCGAGGAGTTCGTGATTAGATAAGAACATCAAAATCCAGCTCAGGAGACACAAAATCGAAAGCTCGAAGTCGTAAAAATAACGTCCGAACTAACCGGTAAAATTGTGATCTAGGAGCAGCGAATTCAGGACAAGGGCAGGCAGCTCGTAGAGGAAGCGAATCAGCCGAAGGAATTGACTATAATTCGAGACGAAGATTGCATTCCAACGACTGAAAGTGATAAAATCAGAGAATTGACCAGAACTGGAACTTAGGGTTCCGTATGAAGTAGCACCTAAGGGTTGAACAGAGTGGATTCTGGGGGTGTCGACGTACCACAGGGAGACTGGCGCTGTCCGGGGGGACATTTTGTTCCAGTTTTACACCTGTAGCGCAATTGAATTTACAATCTAACCCTTACTCAAGGGAAAATGAGATATATGCAATGATCTAAGTATGTTCACCCACATATTTTTGCGTACTGAAGGTCAACATCTTGGTCCGACTAAGGGGATTTTCTGTTTGCATAATGCTCGAACTGGCTGACTTGTTGGCCATCGATCAGAGTGCAGTCAAGCAGCCAAGTATGGTTGACTGGTTTAGCCAAATAGAAGTGATTTTTCTATTAAAAAAAGTGAGAAAATTTCTTTATTTAAAATTTTAGAAAATTAAACTCATTAAAAAAAATTATTAAAAAATTGAAAAGAAAATGTAAGAAACATATGTAAAAAAGTGTCTCCATTATCAACTAACTACATACAAGTTTTCGATATTAAAGTAATTTTTCTAGAAATAACCATATATTATACTTCTCATCTTAACGAGAGCAAAATCGATTTTTTTTTCCCTTTTGTCTGTCTGTCAACGTTATTGCTAATCCTAGTGATGTTTCCTGGATTCACATTCTCATATTTTTGGCTATTAAGAAGCTTTTAGAAAATTTGACTGTACCCCTCCAAGTGGATTCATCGTCTTTAGGCTGTCCGAGGATCAATTGAAGGATATGAACGAGTCCACTTAAACATTGATCTAAGATCGGCCATTGGACTATCCAGTAACCTCTTCATTTTCTTCCAACTTCAATACTAACGATGTCCCTTTAAGTTACCATAACTTTGACTACAGTGTGAAAAGGTACTCAGCATGAGATGACTCCGTCTTGGGTGACATATCCCCGTTTGTCGTGGCTGATCATCCCTCTGTACATACATCATCATGTGCAGATGTTATCGTGTGACACTCAGTTTGCAAATGAAAGTTTGATGTAATATACTGTGGGGTACGATTAAAGCCTTCACCCCCACTCCAGAAAGATGAACGATTGAAGAGGATGAGGAGATTAAGGAGCTCTTGAAGATGGGCAAGAAAAAGAAGAAAAGAAAAAACTGAAAAACAGGTGCCGCAGATATTGCATCGTTAGTCGAGAACATGATGGCAAGAGCTCGAAGTCACATCTGAAGAAGAAGATGCTGAGCCGAACAAGGCGGGGGAGACCTGCCATTGATCAGTAAGCTAAAGAAGTAGCCTCTTCTCCTTCTGCAGGAGGTTCTCTCCAGGTGAATTCTTATGGCCATGCTATCCTTCAGACGTCTGCTTTCTACTTTTTTTCCCAGCTGTTGATCAATTTGCTGTTGATACAGAAAGCAGCTTCAGCAAGAGTTTCTAGATCATGGGAGTATTAACACTCTTTAAAAGATCGTGGAGTAAAAACTGCGCCACAACTCGGTTACCTGTCCTGTTGCCATTTGCTTCTCTTCTCCTTTTGCGGTATTCATCAGCACTGAAAAGAACAATACTGGGAGACGGTGAATGAATGAAATGATCGCCGAGCTGTCGTTCATGCAGCGCTCCATGCATGACACGTATGCATGACGCTGCCACGTTTCTATGATTGCATCATAACTCCACGAATAAAAGATATAATGACAAATCCAGCGAAAAAAAGAAAGAAAGAGAGAAATATATCACGAAGGCAGCAAGGGTATCAGTACGGTATGGTTCATTCTCTAATTGAAGTCCACCTTATCTCTCTCTCTCTCTCTCTCTCTCTTCTGAAGAGGACAGAGCTTCGATGGTTGTTTTCTTTAGTCGTTGCAAGTCGTGTTCACGTTACGAGGTGAGTCATGACAGGAGAAAGGTGGCGACAAACTGTGAATCGTTGAAATTTGATAGTAAGTCTTGAAGAAGGATTCTTGAGTGGACGAAAGAGAATGAGAATTTCACGCAATAATGTTATCCATGCACTGATAGTATCCTGATGCTTATAAACCATACCTGCATATGAAATTTGTTTTCTATATCTGAATTTTCCGTATATATTTGTTTATATATATATAATAAAAAAATCGAGAGAAAATTGCCAGAACCCCTTTGATGAGCGAAAAATAGTGTTCTGCTTTGCCATCGGACTCAACCCAGAACATCTATGGAACCATGGAAAGTGAATCAAAGCTAGGAGGGAAAATGCAAACAAACAATTAGTTTCTCTGGTAGTAAGTGTAGTGATGTGAGCTAATATTACCTTCCCGAATTCCATAAACATATCCATTTATATGACTTGCAACAGAAGGATACTCTGTTTTATTTCTACCATCATTTTACCTTTTCTTTTTCCTTGTGAACTGAATATACACACCATGAGATAGCAAGTTCTAGCTGGCAAGTCATGTTGTTTGTCTGTCAGACCAACGGCTTCCTTTCCTCCTCCTCCTCCTCTTCCTCTATGCCATCATTGTCCGGTCTAGCCCTCTCTTCCCGACTCCAAGATTTCCCAATCTCGATGTCAGGAGATGGTGCTGTTGAGGCCCTCTTGTTAGGCTTGTCATCACCTGGCAGGAGCTTCAGTGTTATCCCCATTGCTATGAGCAGAAGCCCAGTACCGTGCTGCTCCGTTAATGGCTTTGTGAATATCAAGTATGAGAGTAGCAGGGTCACTGCCTTCCTAGCTGTAGTCACCTGTCAATGAATTCAGCCAGGTTCAAAAAGTCCCATCAGAGGATCCCAAATTCCAAAACGTGAACTTGGAACTCATGAATGAACATACTAAACACACCATGTGACCTGCCCATGACGTGAATTGGGACGTAATGAATGAGGAGCAGAGAAGTACTTGTAATATGTATGGTGTGGAAACGTCAAAGAGGCAAATTGATGTTTAGATGCTATTCCATCCATTGGTCCATGCCACAATGCAGACTAATATCTATTTCGATAACAAAAGTGGACTAAAGATGCAAGCAAGTAGGTGTACCATAGCAGTTGTAGCAGCTCCAAATATGGCGATTAAGGAGAGGACAGAAACTTGGCCGATAAATGTGGCCATGGCTTCAAAAACAAGCACACCATACACATAAGGATGCTGCAAACAGGATAGACATTGGAAACTGAAGTCAATAAATCTCATTCTTGGAAGAGGCGGTTTGCTCGGAAGTTATGTTTGTGTGACTCAACTACCTTAGAGCATGAACTCCATGCTTTGAACAACTCTCCTGTCAAAATCATTGGTGGGACTAAGAATGGTAACCCAACCACAGTCGAACAGAACAGCATCTCCGCCTACATTCAAGGAGAAGATAAACCCAATCATCAAGTGGAACACAAACTCATCGAGTGTCATGGAGGGATAAGTATGAGAAAATAATGAAAACCCTGAATAACCTGTGTGGTCTCAGGATTCATGGTGAAGATCGCTTCTTGCAGATTGCCCAGAAAGGCGTCCATAATCAGGGCACCGGAGACCATCACAACACCAATCACACTGAAGTTGGGAGATGTCTGAGCATCTGCTAGAGTGAAAAAGATCAGGCCCACAACCAGGAGAATTGCAGAAACATATTCTCGAGGATGGTATTTCCTTCTCAAACCCGGAATGAAGGCGCCCATTATCATTACAGGCAGAACCTGAAATTTCACTGGTCAGTGTAACTTCCAAAAGGCTTTCATAACTGGCTATATGGACATGTGCAGTGACTGTAGGATGCTTGATGCCAAAGTAGCTTACAACTTTTCATTGGGCAATTAACGAGTACTTGCATAGATGTGAGAGTCGTTTCACTTACCTTAGTTGACTTAAACATAAGCTGAGCTGGGTAATTAAGAAATGCCAAAGATCCTTTAGTGAGGCCATGGGAACCCATCAGCACTGCAGAGAGCTTCACGTAAGTCTTCCATGGATTTGCCATTTGCTTGGTGGTGAAGCCTTGAAGATAGAGCAGATAAATGTACACAAATCCTTGAACAAATGTGAAGTACCATCCGTAGCTGCAATTGCAAAAACATAAGATACCAAATCCAACTGGTGAATTCACATTAAAAAAAATTATAATTCGTAAAAAAACTAAATATTCTATACAGATCTTCCATTCCACTGACCTGAAATGAAGCCTATTATAAACATACTCCTGAAAAATCAGAAAAGAAGTTCGAATCAAAATTTAAGGCCACCATATGACCAACTTGAGAACTAATTGGGCTGTAGGCTTATGCATAACCAAATTGAGTTCCAAATCATACAACTCGACATTAATTAGAACTGCCAGAATATGCACCAATCTCCAAATGTCAATCGACTCGTCAAACTATGGAAATCAAGTGAAAAGAAAAGGGAGAGGAAAAAATCGAGCACTCAATATAGTGATTTGGGATATCGAGTTTATTCACCCGAGCGGTTAGCTCAGTTGAGATTTAATATCCTAAGCTTCTGAGGTATACAACAGTGAGAGGGAAAACCTCCGTGGTTGCAGCAGTGAAAATGAAAATAGTTTTATAAAAAATTAAACTGACAGTACTGCAAGGGGATATCACCAAACAGGAACATTGGGGAAGGTAAAAATTTTGAAGTCATCAGATGTTCTACACGAAAAAAGTCTTTAAAGTGCATGATGTGTCCTCACATGCAGTGCAGCACTTTCAGCTCCATCTGTTGTTGTAGTGAAATTCGATGTCCTTGATTTGCCAGATAGAATTTAACACTCATAATCCAGGGGAAAGATCAGAACCTTTTCCTATCCCCGCATTATGAGCAGCCAAACAGGAACTGGACAGACATAAGGGGACCAATTTTGAAACAGAGGAGAGTAAAATACCTCGCAAATGCCATTGACAAGGTAACCGAAGAAAAACCCAGAAGAGCAGATGAAGAACTGTTGCCACTGTGGTCTGTCTGACAGATTAATCCCGAACAATGTCAAAGATTGCTCCTGCTTCTTCATGCTCTCTCTCTTTTCCCTATATGATCAGAGCCCCGAAACAGAGAGGTTTTACAGAAACAAATGGGCAGTCCAAAAAGAAGCTAGGATCTCCAGAAATTGCATTGATGGTGAGTCTCTGTTTCGGAGGTTAAAGGTGTTCTCGCGTTGGCTTATTGAAGAA
Source organism: Sonneratia caseolaris (assembly GCA_900006705.1). Lineage (NCBI taxonomy): Eukaryota > Viridiplantae > Streptophyta > Magnoliopsida > Myrtales > Lythraceae > Sonneratia > Sonneratia caseolaris. The sequence goes on from CXYZ01007879.1 coordinate 1,075,902, forward strand.
ACTGAGAGGGATGGGAAACGGTAGAAATATACGAAACTAGTACCAAGTAACATCATCACGTTAACGTATTGAATGCATGGCTCCTTCACACCACTGTAATCCTCTCTGCGAGCAGTGATTCGAGAAATGAAGCCATTTTCTTTCTCCTGAGAAGCTCTGATCTAAAGGAGGAGGTAGGAATGCAAGTTAGGTTGGGTGAGACCTGGCCGTAGCTGTAAAACTATTAATTTCCTGCATTAATTTTCTTTTTCTTCTTCTAAAAATTATAGTACTTTTATCCACATCTGACAAACCATGAGTATGATATGTGTCTGACTTTTGAAAAAAAGAGTAAGGTAGAATTTATGGCTATGAATGATTTATACTATTATTGGGAGGGAACTCAGGATTTATATATATATATATATATATATATCATAAAAATATGCGTTTGATAATCTTATTTCTTAGAAACAAGCAGCGTGACGCGGACTCGTTCACCAGGCCAATTGCATGCAGTCATCCGTTACTCCTCCTCCTCAGCCAGCTCCTCCGCCGTTATCTATTTTCATGTAACCGATTAATTAAAGTCATTCATTCTTTCAAGCTTAGGATGGCATCTCCGGATTTGAACCTCAAGATCGAGCACAAAACGTGACCTCGACCCGAGTCCGAGTCTCGGACCGTGAGATCAAACATGAGTTCTTGGTTGTGGTAGGCCGGCACAGTGAGTAATATGATCAAGAGTCCTAGCCAATGACCAGAGATATTAAATGTGCGGTTCGGATTCAGAATTGTTTGCCGTAATTACAGTTCGACTTATTAAGTACAACATGCCGGTTCAATTACAGGACACAATTTGGAAAATTATGAACCGGCCAAGAATAGAGTCTAAGTGGGCCAGTCACGATTCTAGCCGCTTTGAACCGTGAACCGTGACCTTTCCTCCTTTTATTTTCAAATTATTTAAAATGAATAATTCTTAAAAAATTTTAAATTGAAATGGTAAAAAATTGACGGTTAATTATAAGATTTTTGGCAATTCGATATGGTTTTGCAAAGATTCTGTGCCATTTCTAGACTGATTTTTTTAGGGGTTTTAGGCCAGTTTAATGAGGGAACGTGTTAGACCGGTTTTATTTAACATGTTTATTTCTTAAACTTGACTCATAATCGCTCTTCAATCAAATAAAAATAGTTACGAGTTGATATATGAGCAATTTATGCTAATTTTCATTTTTGATGGATCAATTCATAACTAACCATCCCATTTAATATCTCTAATTGTAACCATCCAGAAGAGGCAATGGCAAAGGTGAACTGAATTATCACGTTGAATGGAATTAACGAAGATCAAGTGAAATTAATATCTGAGGATCGGATTGAAATAAGTCGTAAATCCAAGGACTTAAAAAGTGTGCCCGACCCCCGGAAAATAATAAAATAATACGCTGCACGCTGTTTGGGAGCACCCACCTCGTAATGTTCGGTCAGCGCTGTCGCATGTGACATAACCAAACAATCCCTTAGCACAGAAGTTGGTCTCGGAAATTTGGCAGTCCAGCTGCTCTCGCTCACTTCTATGCAAACGGTGCAACTTCCGAGGACGAACGAACGGCTCTCCGCGAGGTACGTCTTCGATAAAGCTTACAGCGAATCGGCGAGTTCTGGTTTTATCTTTATCAAATTGCTAGTCAAATAGTTGTTTTTGCTTGAATTCATGATTCAGTCTTGCTCACCTCGTTTAGATCTCGTACTTCTGACTTCCGGTAGTCTGGTAGCTGGAGTTTGGAGGATCCTAACTGCAAAGAAATCTTCTCAGCTCGATGAACTTCTACTAAGTTTCATTCCGTTTTTTTTCTTTTGGGATGAACATAGACTATGAATCTGGTCCTTTGTCATGTATTACTACTATCTATGACAGTGAAACAACGGCGGACACGGCTTTAGAATTAAGTCGGTTTTCTTTGCCGATTCTTGGTTGTAAGTGCTGTCGAAGTTCTGCACTAACTCGAAATTTATAAAAAAAATTTCGTTATAATTCAGGACTTCCCTGATTCAGGGACGATGATATTCTGTGTTTGTCTACTTTACTGTTCCAGCAAATTAATTCGGAAAGTGGAGCTGAAAATCGATGTTTTAGCGCACAAGAAAATGGTGCTGAAGAAATTTATTTGTACCGATTTTGTGGCACCATGGTGTTATATATCAGGCCAAAGTTATCACAGTTGATGCTTAACTGAACCAGTTGAGGTTTTCTGTTAATCATTCCTAAATTTATTAGAAAGAGAGGCAACTAATCTTAGTTAGAAGTTTATTATCCCTTACAAGAAGTACGAGCATCCTTCCATCATGAAGTTCGTGTTATGATATAGTTTCTATATATATTTTTGCTCTTCCCTCTCAAAATCTTCTGATGGATTGCATAAGATTAGCTTTTCTGTCGGTGCAGAGAGATCAAAGATGAGTTCGCTGGATGTAGCTAGAGCAGAACTGGCTCTTGCAATTCTGTATCTGAACAAAGCTGAAGCTAGGGATAAGATATGCAGGGCTATACAGTATGGTTCAAAATTCTTGAGCAATGGAGAGCCTGGGACAGCCCAAAATGTTGACAAATCTACAAGTCTGGCACGAAAAGTCTTTCGCCTTTTCAAGGTGAGGTTGTATTTCTGGTTAATCTAGTTATTCTTGCTCTGACATAATCAATGGTGAAGATTGCTTTTGCTGGCTTGCTTTGGTCATCATTTGATTTTGAAGGCAAGATATTAAGGCTGTAATTTATATTTCTCTGATGCAATCATTATCTAAGTAACTGTTTATCAGTGACTTGCAAGCACTTACATTTGGTCCTTGGGTGGCAGTTTGTCAATGATCTGCATGCACTTGTTAGTCCTACACCTGAAGGAACACCCGTGCCTCTTGTTCTGCTTGGAAAGGTGTGAGAAAATCACTGCTGGAATGGTTTGCAAGGATATTCTTCTGAATGCTGTTGATCTAATGTTGCTTGATGTTTCTTTTATTTTATTTTTTTGCAGTCTAAAAATGCGCTGCTATCTANATTTCTTTAAATTTTTTTTTTTGCAGTCTAAAAATGCGCTGCTATCTACTTTCTTATTTCTTGATCAAATTGTTTGGCTTCACAGAACTGGCATATACAAGGTAAATAAATACGATCCTTTTTTGTGCTTTATTCTTATCTTGGGATTGGAAATGTGAGAAAACGAATACTATGCTTTTATAGAACAAAGAACGTGCAGAGGTGATTGGACGGGTATCTCTTTTCTGTTGGATGGGTGCCTCCATATGTACTACATTCGTTCAGGTCTGTTTTCTTTTTAGGTCTTTTTTCTTTGTTTTATATAAATAACATATAAAGAACGAAGAGGGAGGAATTGAGGGAATGACTAACCATACAATTTCTGGCCATTCAACATCAGCTTGGGGAGATAGGAAGGCTGTCCGCATCAATGAAGAAGTTACAAAAAGATCTAAAGGGTAGCAATAAGTATCAGGTACGTAGGTTGTGCTTTTTTTCATGGTTTGACATCCATCTGGTTTTCCCCCCTTGCTTGCGTTTTCTCATTTCACCTTATCTCCTGTGTTACAGAATGAGCATTACTGTGCTAAGCTTAAAAAATCAAATGAGAGAACCTTGGCTCTAGTTAAGGCAGGTATGGATATAGTGGTTGCAGTTGGGCTGCTTCAGTTGGCACCTAAGAAGGTCACTCCCCGCGTAACAGGAGCCTTTGGATTTGTTAGCTCTCTCATATCATGTTATCAGGTAATTCATATTGTTATGTTTGACCTCCATTTTGTTGCTTTGTTTACGTATTTTACTAAACTAAGGTTTGTAGGTCTGAACTAGAAAGTAGAAACAAGGGCTATAGTCATTCATAGTCAATTTTTTCTTGTTGAAAAAGGTTGAAATATTCTTAATATGTGGTTCCTTCAGAACCTTTTACCATGTAAGAGGCAAAAATGTATGTCAATAAGCGAAAATGATTTCTAGAAAGCAGCAACAGTTCTCAATTATTTGGGGAGTTCTCTTGACATCATCCTACGAAGATACCGATAGTGGTGGTCAGCTGGTCGCTTGCCATTTAGGGCAACCACTGATGGTGGCAATGGCAGTGACACTAGATTCTCTGACATGTCAGAACAATACTTTTTTTAAAGTTATATCAGAACATAGGAAAATAGCTATATCCCCAGAACAATTTCCCCAACATAAGAGAAACAGATGGAGCTAGTGCTCTGGTAAAAGAGACCTTCAAAGATATGATAACAGCATAGAAAATGATGTTGGAGCATCTGTGGTCATTTGATCTCATTGAGCTGACAGGGTAGTTTGGACTTATTTATCTGAAATGCCATGTACTCGAGCCCGTGTCTCTTATTATCTCGGAGTTTGTAATTTTTCGGTGCCAGTTTGCTGATGAAGTTTGTGATTCTGTTTGGACAGCTACTTCCATCACCAACAAAGGCAAAGTCATCCTGAGGAGTGATTGCTGTTATGGTCAACAACAATCTCAATTGATGTGATGTAAGTAAACTGCTTGGAGCAGCAATATGTGCACCTGGAGTCGGGGTAAGTGCTTACAGAGACTACCCTATTGGTGATCAGTACTCAAGTTCCTCACTCCTGTCTTTCCGCTCTGTTGCAACAGTTGGCACTATTTCTGTCTGGCTGATAAAATAATAGTCTGCTCCATTGTTGTCCTATGAACTAGTGGATTTCGTAGTGTGATAGTTCAAGCAGTTGTATTTGAAGCATGTTCCCTCATAGGCTGTGTCATACATCCAGCTTGGCTTTCTTTGACGGTTATTTAATAGGAGTTTCAGTGCTAATAAGTGAAAGGACAACTGGAAAAGGGGGATTGCTTGATGCTTCAACAACTGCATGATAAGTTTCATTACTGCTTATTGCTTGCCAATTCTTCCCCTTACTAGGTATTGTCCTAGTTACTTCCCAAAAGAGTTGGCTTGTTCATCTCCTTTTGTTCCATGAACGTATATTTATTTAAAATTATTAATAGATTGAAATAATAGCTCCTTTGAATCAGGATTCGTCAAATCTTCCATCCTGTTTATGGTTTAGGAAGGTTGATATTTCAGATATTTTCTTTGTGTTGAGCTTGATGTATACTGCTGATCGAACTTATGGAGATTGTGATCTCCATTATGTCATATTTGTGACGTGTGATTGATTTCCTGGGAGGAAAAATGTCTGGGGAATAACATTCGCTCGGAAAATAGGTAATCTTCTCATGTATGATTGAAAATTAACAGACCTTGTGGCTGTTGACAACCTAGATCTTTTGCAGCCTCGCCGGAAGTCTATTTTGGAGGGCCGAGATGGCATAGGTCAGTTGACTGCTATGGATTCTGTCATGTTTCGTTCCATTCTGGGGCTGGAATGGGTTGGTATCCTCCATGGTTCATCTAAACAATTTTTAGCTCAGATCCGCACCAATGGGCTGAGCTTACCTTGAGCCCAGGCCATCTGTATCTACGTGGTGACGGGTGCTGTCACAGGAGGAATCGGCGGTAGTGGCTGTACAAGCAGTGGTCGGAAGCTATAAGTCTGAGGTTTCTTGGTCGATCGCAAATAATTCACCCGGGTGGATCTTAGAATAAATGAATTCGTAATTCAAAGTGCGATTGGACTTGGGATTGGTAAAACAGCAGGTGATGCAACTTGCAAGTAGCGTCCCTTGCGATGCGATATCTTGTTGGGAGATGGATTGGATACTAGGCCGAGGACATGACCGACAGGATTCGGTGTAAGAGTAGGATGGCGGACACCATGAGGACGGTCCTATCGACAGAGAGGATTGTTTCGGCTGAGGAGCTGTACTCCTGCATCGCAGGCAGGAAAGCGCCAAAACTCATCTTTGGACAAGTTACTTGAATTAAGTGGCCCCTCTTTTCCCCCTGTATATAATCTTGAAGGTGGAGGAGCAGGATAGGCTAGAATAAAGTAGGTTAAAGTGGTCCATGGATCTCAAAATTATCGATGAATCCAATGCTCATCATTAGGTTCTTCAACGAAAGATTTATCGGCCCATTCATTACAAGGGAGTGGATTTCTTTTACCAACAGCAAGGGAGATTTACGAGTATACTGTTGAACAATGGTCGGAGAAATAGAAGTAGATATACGGGGAGCCTGTCTACGATATTAGATTTCAGGAACCCACCCACCGATCGCTCTTATGACCGCCCCCATTGTTCTACTGTAGGCTTCAAGGATACCGAATTAATGAAAATTGGGCCTACGAGGGGCCTACAGTTACGGGGTCCAAGCCCGAGAGTAAGCGAGTTCTGGGCCCAATAGGCCGACGTAGCCCATTTCTTCGCAAGGACCCCTCACGTGCAGTCTGCAGAGTACTTGTTGCCTTTTTAAGAGTGTCCCCACGCGGTCGAGAGAGGTATTCCTCCACAGCACAGCACAGCACAGCACAGCACAGCAGAGCAGAAAGGAAACGCTGCCTCTCCCTACCTCCCTTTCGGATAGACGAAACTCATCACTACCTCTGACTCTGGAATTCGCCGGCCGAAACCCTAACTAGACGACTGACAGCCCTGGCCTCTCTGGAATGGATCCGGACGACGAGATCCATGAGAACGGCGGGGGAGACGAGTCGGCGCGCAGCAGGCCAATCATCAGCGGAGAGCAGCTTGACATCGAGGGGTATGCTAGCCTGTACAGGGACCGGACGAAGATCACGCGGCTTATGTTCATTGCTGACCACTGCGGAAATGATTCGATGAAGTATGAGGCTCTCAAGATGGCGTACGACGAGATTAAGAAGGGAGAGAACACGCAGCTGTTCCGGGAGGTGGTGGACAAGATAGGGGGGAAATTAGGGGAGAAGTATGGGATGGACATGGCATGGTGTGAAACCGTGGATCGGAGAGCTGAGCAGAAGAAGGAGAAGTTGGATAATGAACTTAATTCGTACAGAGTAAGCTAATCCTGATAACTACCAGGCTTTGTAGAGAAGTTTTTGTCTGTACTTATGCAGTCTTACTTATTTTCTGCTCACGAACCTTAGATTGATTTCCTTGCGAGAAGAATGGGAAATTAGCAGCCGTAGCTTGTGCACTTGATGGCAGCTCTTGGGCGTTACTTTATCTGCTGGGGAGTTTGATTTTTTCTCGCTCATAATTTTAGTGTATTTTCATTATTAACACCATAGGTTTTGCTGTTTGGGACGGGTGGTAATATCTATTTTGGGCGGCCATACAAGTATAGTTGGACGGGATGTAGAGAAGTCTATGTTGGGTTCAGATTCCTCCTCTGGTGATTTGGTTGGTGGATTCTGAGTTTCTGTAGATGGGAGACAGTTTCTATAATCTGTAGAGTAGTGACTGGAAATAGTAATATACCATTATTCCTTTGCTGCAAGGGCATCGTATGAGTTCTCATGTTTGTGAAAATTCTTCTGGTGGAATAAATATTTCATTAATGTTTTTATCTTCGCCATGTGATCACCAGACGAATCTCATAAAAGAAAGCATAAGGATGGGTTACAATGACTTTGGAGAATTTTATTATGCCCACGGTAACCTTGGAGATGCCTTTAAAAGTTTTGTTCGCACTCGAGACTATTACACCACGTCGAAGCATGTCATCAGCATGTGCATGAACGTAATCCTGGTGAGCATTGAAATGGGTCAGTTTGCCCATGTGACGAATTATGTAAGCAAAGCAGAACAAACACCAGATGCTCTGGACCCAATCACTGTTGCAAAATTGCGCTGTGCTGCAGGGCTGGCTCATCTGGAATCTAGGAAATACAAGCTTGCCGCTCGTAAAGTATGGCCACACATCTTTTTGACTTGCTATTAAACGTGAATACTCCTACCTTTGTTTCTATTATATTCTGAAATTAGTGTTCCTGATAACTCGTAATATTCCCTTGCACATTAATCACTGGCTGCCTTATGTTTCTGCCTTTTAATCTAATGCATTTTACATACCTGCAGTTCATTGAAACGGTCTCCGAGTTGGGAAGTCACTATAATGAAGTGATGGCACCTCAAGATGTTGCAACTTATGGTGGGCTTTGCGCTCTTGCTAGTTTTGACCGATCAGAAATGAAGGCAAAATATCTACTGTGTCCCCTCTGCTTTGTTTCTTCAATTATTCCTGGATGGCTCTTGAGGATGTGTTGTCTGACTTTGTTCCTTATCTTGGCAGAACAAAGTCATTGATAACCCTAACTTCCAAAACTTTCTAGAGCTGGTCCCGGAAGTGCGGGAGCTTATTAGTGACTTCTACTCAAGGTAGCCTGATACGCTTCTTATAATCTACTTCCATAACCTTAATTCATGTTTTTATGTTAGTTTTGTCCCTCTTGTGCAGTAAATTTCGACCAATTACCCTGTACTATCCCTTTCTCATAAATAAAGAGGAAAATCCTTTTGAAATGCCAGGCCATTGACTTGATGAAGCACACATACTTCAATCTGAAAGATTGCTGACAGTGATTATTTGCAGTTACTGTCATCACTCTTTGGTCGTTGATTTTGCTGAGTCTTTAACTTTATGCAGCCGTTATGCCTCCTGCTTGGAGTATCTTGGAAACCTGAAAGCAAATCTGATGCTTGACATCCACTTGCATGACCACATTGAAACACTGTACAACCAGATCCGCCATAAAGCTCTTATCCAATATACTCTTCCTTTTGTGTCTGTGGACCTGCGAATGATGGCCAGTGCTTTTAAAACCAGTGTCGCTGTGCTACAGAAGGAGCTAGAGGCATTGATCACAGAGAACCAGATACAGGTCTGCTCCATTTTTACGCATCCGTACCTCAGATACTGCTTTATCATTTCAGCCCTCGCTGTTTATTTTAGTTTTTACTACAAAAGCCATCAGACTTGTAATTAATATTGGTCTTTTCATTCTTAGTTAGCTGCTTGCATTTTGTTATCATGCAGGCTCGGATTGACTCCCACAATAAGATATTGTATGCGCGGCATGCTGATCAGAGGAATGCTACCTTCCAACGAGTGTTGCAGACAGGAAATGAGTTTGAGCGTGATGTTAGATCAATGCTATTAAGAGCGAATCTTATCAAGTACGATTGCAATGTTAGGTCTAGGAAATGTTGAAAATACGGGATCTGTGTCCCGGTTCCTCGGTGCTGGGTGTTGGCATTCTGGAAGGTCCGGTCCCATGGAAAGATCAGGTGTCCATGTTTGCCTTGTTGAGTCGATGGTCAGCCGGGCTATTTCAGTTGTCGTTGAAAAGATTGGCAAGTCTGGTGACACTGTGCTTTAAACTCGAAAGAATGTGAATCTCTCGTCTCATTTTTCAATCTGTGCCTCTCTTGGCAGTGATCTGCATGGGCCTCTCTTGAGCAGTCAGATGTTCATCTTATTCATTGTACACGACCGTATGATATCACCGGGGTAATTGCCCTGAGGTGCAAAACATTTTGCAGCTCCGACACATGGGTAGAAAAGAAAATGCTAGAGATGTTTGATAAATCAAATGAAATGCCGTGGTGTTGCTCAGTAATTCTATTTGAGTACGAGCCGAGGCTGGTAATCCATGCATCATGCAATATGAGAGTGACTGTCACCCTCCACGTCATATTAATGCTGAAGAAGAACAGGGATGAGATATGATGCGGACCTCAGACAACGAAAATGCAAAAAATAGGCAAAGGAAAGGTGGGGGAGAGAGCTCGGTAGTTGCGAATCACGATCTCCATAGGCAGAGACCGAACCGCGTGACCTAATTCGCCGCACGTCCGCAGATCGTCATAGCTCTTTCCCCCCTCTGATAGCAGCCAGTGAGAATCGAACCCTGCAGCATCTCATCTACCAAGTTGTAGGATACTTGTCTATCGCTAGGCTAGAGGTGAAGCTACGTCCTCATAGAGAGGACAATAAGTTAGGAATAATCATTGAATGATTCACTCTCTCTGTCTCTACACGTTTTTTGAAATATGAAGAATTGGGTGAAAAGAAGAAATAACAGGTTTAATTCATTACTCTGCCTCGGTAAGTTCATCAATTTCTCAAAGGCTGAAGAATTCACGCTCAAAGCTGCACTGACATCTTAGTTGTATGTGTAAGAGTAAATGCCTAGTTAACACATAAACGGACGAGAATAAATTGGTCATGTTACAAGGACATAAATATGTCAAATCCGTACTTTACAGAGCTGGGACCTCATTGACAAAATCCAATCTCATCTCCCCTAGTGGCTTGTTAGTCTGTCAGCTGCAGCTCGTGATACAACCCAAGCGCGCACAAAAGAATTAAGGATGAATTCGCAGAGAAGAGAATGACCCCCCAAAAAAAAAAATAATAATAATAATAATAAACTAGACAGTCATNAATGAATTAGCAGAGAAGAGAATGACCCAAAATAATAATAATAATAATAATAATAATAATAATAATAATAAACTAGACAGTCATCGTGAGCACAAGCAAGACTTATGTTTATGAACACGGAAAGTTTCTGTTACCTGTCAACAGAGTCGATAGAAGTGATCATCAGCTGCTGCATCTCAGTGGAAGATGTTCTTTCAAGTTCGATCCAGTCATGCTATTAAAATCAGGGTTGCTGCTTCCGAAACCTTCTGTCTTCCTGGCCTAACCTCTATAACTCCTCATATTAGTTTGAGTCCTTGGATGATCTTATTATGGATGGTATGTTCCTATAACTACTGGCAGCCTTCCTCAACCTGGATATGGCACTTCTTAGATCGAACAGAGGCACGTCATTATTCGCTAACGGAATGTCAAGGAGACCGGGCTTCATTCTATTCCTGCCTATAAATCTGACGTTACTCGGACAGCTGCTTTGAGGCAAAAGGCTGTTGAGATGGATGAACTTCAAAGAGCTCTTCCCACATCTGAAAGAAGCTATCATGGATGGTGGCAAAGGCTCGCAGAGAAAATGGATTGGATCATTGCATTTAATATCTTCTGCTTCCGGAAAAGGCAAAGTTGCAATATCATCTCTGCACACATTGAAGAGGACACAGTTATCAGAGGATTCTTCTGAGTATACATTGGACAGTAAATTATCCAACTTCACCATATCTACTACAGCATTGACAACCTACAGTCTAAGATTTATTAAATTCAGGATACATATATTCCGGCAGTGTGACAATCTCCCTTTGTTAGCATCACTCTTTCCACCTAACAAAGACAGACCTAAGTGACAGCTTGAAAAGAAAAATTATCCCTGTGTATGGGTAGATTCTCAGCGGTCATAGACTAAGAATTTAGTATGCAGTTAGATGCTCACATTTCAAATCAAAATCATCGTGTTAATACCTTTCACAAGTTGAAGCACGTGCAGCAATGCCTGTCTCATCAGAAGCAATCTCTACCGACTGGTTGGTAACACGTTTTGCCACTTCTCTTGGAGATGCACGGCTTCTCTGTTTCGGATGAAGCAAGTCAATCGCTAGTTTTGCCTCCGGGCTTCTGCTTCTCCTTTCTCTGTTTGCAGGTGAACTGCATTGGTCAGGATAAGAAGTTGAACAGCAGTTTGATCTGTTCTTCAGAGAGCTGTTCCAGAGATTCTTAATTGCGTTCTCCGTCCTATTACAAGAACAGAAGAAGAATAAGAAGCGGTACCTAGTCCTATCACTCAATTTCATCTCTTGGCAGTTAAATGCAATAAGGAGTATATGTTTGGATGACAGCAATACATACCTTCCTGGCAATAACTTAGCTATTTCAGCCCACTTGTTTCCATACTTCTTGTGGGCACTAGTGAGTATGAGTTCTTCTTCCGTGGTCCATGGATCTGTAACTATGCCAGGTCTCAAATGGTTATGCCACCTGCAGGAGCAGCAACCAAGTTAGTTTCGGACACTCTGATTCCATCTGCTGCAGTAAGAACGGCATAATTCAGAATTTGAGCATCACCTCTCTCTGCATTGCTTGCCCCCACGAGTTAGAATATATTTTGCAATTTTAGACCAATTTACTTTTGAATTCTCCTGTTTACCAACTAGCTGAATGAGAAGATCATCTTCCTGTGAAGATCCATATCAATGCAATACATTATGTTAACAAGTGCAAGAAGGGTTAGCTCGGAAGAAACTTAGGATGTGATTAGACCTCCTTGCTCCAGGGTCCTTTTATGATACTAGGATTGAGAACCTTCTGCCATCGGTGCAGGCACTGAATATCGGAGCAACCTGGGATTTCTTCAGCTGCAAAAAGAAAAGGCAATCCATCAACTCTGTGAGACAACAGTAGCACAAAATGGTGCTGCACCAGTTGTTTCAGAATCCCAAGCTTTGAAATTCAAGACAAAACAACAAATTTAATGCAGAAAACTACTATACCTATGGCTTTCCAGTTCTTCGCGCCATGCCTTTTGACTTCCCTGGCTAACCTCATATCCTGGAACAGAAGAAGAAGAGGACATCTAATCACATATAACCAAGAAAGATCCCGGTGACCAAATATTTAAACAGCCAAGAGAAAAGAGTGTCTGTCAATAGATACAAGATCGTCCACGAAAAGATGATTGCCGGTTTGGAGCCCTATTTCCGTCATTAGCACTGATAAACTCACAGCAGAAGAGATATTGAAAGAACAACCGTCAATTGGGAAAGAAGCCTTGGTATAGTGACAATTTCCTTGTCTGGGACCAATATGTCCAGGCTTCATTTTATTTTCATCTTCCTTATTCCTCCTCTAAGCCTACGGTCTTCGTTGTTATTGGAGAAAAAGGGAAAAAAAGAATTGTATAACTACCAATTTGAAATTTTCCTCCCTAAATACACCATACAGTTACATTCAAAAGGCTAACTGATAGACACCATATAATGGAAGAGACTGATCATAAGAGGAGAGACATAAAACTGTAACACGAATTTTAACAAATATGTTGAGGATTATGCCACATACCGCCTCTTTTGTCCAGATTCCATTTGTTGAACGCCTTATGGGGCCTGTCTTCCTCCTGAACTCCAGGAAAAGAAAATCATTAACCTTAATTTTTCGAAAGTGTATCTACAGATGCAGGGGCATCGAGGTTCCACTGCCTAATATAGCTCTTTAGCAAGCCAATGCCATTAAAAAAAGGTGGGGAAGGAGGTTGCGGAGAGGAGGAAGCTAAAGGATATTTAATCAAATTTTGTCATGACCAGACGCTAGAAATTGAAACATCTTCAAACTCAAAGACCTGATAAAGCTGTGATTTTTAGGTCTGCTCGACCTGGTGTCCAGCAAAATTTCAACGAGTAAGCTATCGCAACCATGGATTTTAGACTCAACTGAACATATTTCCTCAAGAAAGAACAAGTTAAAAACTTGAGGCTCCTTTTGAAGAGTGACAGAATAGATCCCTTTCCATCCTAGCAACAGGAAGGCTTCCCTTCTGTTGGAATATAACCTCATGGATCTCGATTTTGAAAACAATGTCATTGTTGGATGTGACGGAGTCGGGAAAGTGTGTCGACAAAATCTAATGAACCACTTCATGACGCTCAAATTCTGAATGATATCAAGCACGAGGTCATCAAAGCAACCTAATCGGCACAACTGATAGCAACAGGAGAAGAAAGGGAAGGAAAACTACAAGAAACAAAAAAAAAGGATTGAAGGGTTGTGTGTGTGTGTGTGTGTGTGTGAGAGAGAGAGAGAGAGAGAGAGAGATGAAAGCAATGAAATACCATCCAAGACAAGCGGACCGAAGACCCTTACGGTGGAAGCTTTGACCAGAGGAGAGCCCTGGAGCCCCCAAAGTTGCATCTTGGTCGAGGTTAGGCTCGTTACTTCCTTCCATGACCAGCTTTGTTCCTAATAATAACAGAGATTCAGAATCAACATTGCCGCAAATAAAGAAAACATTTTTCCTGCATGGCTGAACATCCCATGTTCAGCTTCAAGTGCCATGCTGCCTGTGCTTTCGCATCGAACTAAATGGAATTATAGATCCACGAGAACAGAGGAAGAATATGCAAGACGAAGAATCAGGAGGTTACATTAGCAGATGCACCTTAGGCAGAGTGTAGACTTGGAAGATACGGAATGTGCAAAGCGGGGAGAGAGAGAGAGAGAGAGAGAGAGAGAGAGAGAGATTGTGGGGCGGGAGGGACGGGAGGGAAAGGGGAGAGAGAATTTGCGGGAAGTAGTAGAACGAGGGAAAGGAGGAGAGAGAAATAAGATCATATGTTACGATTACGAGTAACAGAACTTGTTAGTTTACACGTTCCTAATTTAAAATGAGAATAATCAATTATGGTTAGAGAGGTGAAAGGAAGAATCCGAAAAAAAGAAAAAAGAAAAAAGTTTGTTTGTTAAGCGCTAATGTGAAATTCGGGTGGATTTTTTAGGAGAAGGAAAACCATCCAATAAAATTGGGCCCGAACCAAGAAAACCAGTGGGGCCTTAGATAGGTATGAATTTTAGAATTATATTTAATTACATAATTTACTAATTATTATGGTCTATTTAATATTAATTTTTATAATTCATCTCTTTAGAATTATGCGCCGTTGATTGATCTTCAACCATTTAATTCAGAAGAATTTAACCTCGGCTAAAGCATAACTAATTGTCCGCAATCAATTTCGTTTCTTTTAACTCTTTTTTTTTTATAACAATACTATAATTATAATTTTATATTAAAAANNTAAGGAAAATGTTGAAGAAAAAAAAAAACACGGGTCCCAATAATTTCATAGAAATACCATCCAACCCGGACAATTTTAGCCCCCAACCTGGCCCCATATTTGCGGGTCCATGTACTGGAGAAAGGGCCCCTCTTTTTCCCAATCTTTATACATAGAATTACAGCAGATTAAGTGTCAATCCTGCAGCNTGGGTCGGGTCCATGTACTGGAGAAAGGCCCCTCTTTTTCCCAATCTTTATACATGGAATTACAGCAGATTAAGTGTCAATCCTGCAGCATTCGTTGTACGACGCTTAACATATCTCTGCGACTGTGAGCGTAACCGGCAGATCAACTAAGTTCCCACGATTCGAACAAAATCAAACCTATTGACAGTCCCCTCCATTTGTCACATTCATCAGCGACGAGAAACGTATTTACGCAGACCCAACATGGTCGACAAAACAATGCTCAGTTCCAACTGCACCAGTACGTTCCTAGTATCAACTCCTCCAACCCCGTCTCCCTGAAAACTCTGGCTTGACCAACCCCAGCTCATTGCGCAGCTCTCCATCTGGCTCCAAGCTCTCTGGAATTGCTCCAAATGCCCTCCGGGTCATTTCAGATCCAGAAGCCACATGGTGCAAATAAGCTGAAGCGTCCTCCATGTTTCGCCTAAGGCTAAGAGAGGTGGACATGAGCTTCCTGGAGGAAGCTCTTCCCGTTGCATCACTCGTAGATGCCGCCAGATCCAACTGAGTAGCCTTAAGGAACCGCTCTGTGGCCGCCTCCCAAGAGAGCTCGTATCTGAGGGCATCAGTCATTCGGGCAGGCTCTTCTGCGATTGCCTCTTTAATCGTGTCCACAAAGTCTTTCTTGTTGCCATTGTAAGTTCGACAATTGGGGAATTGCTTGAAGAACTCATTCGATGGGTGGTTGGCACAGACGACAAATTTTCCCATGGCTAGGGCTTCAGCTGTTGTAGTGCAGACCACATCGGTGGTGCTTGGGTTTAGGAACACTTTATAGCTGAAAGATGGAGAAGAAAGATACAAAACATAGTAAATTGTCAGGCCATTATGCATTTTTCACAATTCAATGGAAGAGAAATACCTTAAATATAAGGTATTCTCCATGACCAATACATCAACTCCATGCAGGATGCTCAGCAGTCACGTGGGCAAGGTCACTTCCAAAGCATGTCTCTTGTTGGAAGAAATAGAGTGCATCAAATTGCCACTAATTAATGCAAGCTCTTCGATTTTGGCAAATGAATAAGTGGTCGAGTTCTCATTAGATTGAATTAGTAAATAAAATCAAGTGAACATGATCGAGATAGGATCAATCTATAGATCTTATCAAAAGCATGCACTAGGTAGAAAACTAGAAGGCGAGCACTTACTCATGGAATATAGGATCTGCATGATCTCTACCAGGATGAACTCCGACAACTAAGTCCAACTTCTTTGCAGCTTCCTGAACTTGATCGGAATCCTCCCCATTGCCATACAAATCAATCGCAAGCCCAAGCAGATCCTTCTGGTTGTCCTTCAGAAGTTTTAGTAGTTCCTTGTAGCCTTTGCTCCACACCATCTTCCCAATGTAATAGACACCTTTGCTAAAGGCCCTTTCACCACCTCGTTGTTGATCAATCTTTCTATTTCCGATGTCAAGAAATCTGGGATTCACTCCGTGAACATTGCAAACAATTGAATTTGCATATTCCTGGGTGGCAGCAGATAATCTGATTACCTGCACATTCATTCAGCCCATATGAACCTAATTATGTAGGAGTGCCTCAATCCGAAAATCCTGCTCAGATGAACAAGAAAACCAACATATATGCAGTGGATGCATTCTCATTCTCCAAACACACAAACAGAAAAGAGGGAGGGTTGGGGTGTTTGTGTTGGCAGGGTGGGTGGCTGTGTGGTGTTGGAGGTGGAAAGAAGTCTAATCCATTAAGGCAAGTACCTTGTGGCAGTATATTCCAACAACCCAACTGTTAATATGTTTGACAAGAAATGCCTTTAGTCGTCCATTCTTCTCTCTCTTCACATATTCCAAGTAATTTGTGTGAATAATCCCAATGACAAGGCGGAATTTACTTTTCCATTTCTTCCCATGATGGTACCATGTTAGATGCTCTGGCTCCTCAAGGACTGCAATATCTGCCTCTTCATCTGAAATGATCTCCGAAATATCTCCTACAGGAAGAATGCTCCTCTTGTCTACAGCAAACTGTACCACGAAGGAATCTTGTTATATATAACATAAAAGAGAAATTCATTAAAAGCCACAAATGGTCGAACATGATGATAGACGAACAATGAGGATAGACAAATTATGGTCAGTTCAAAGGGTCTTAGGATTCTTGATAATATAGGCATATGTTATTTCTGTAGAAGCTTCAGCAGATAACTTAGTGTTACCCCTGGGTAAATGTTCAGCGCAAACACTATGTGAATAGTTTATGATATATGACCATGGTTGTGAAGCAGGCTATCAATGAAGAAAGGAAAGTGGCAGCAATTGCAGTCCAGAAAGTGCCGAAGGAGAAGCACAACGAAACAGCCACTCAAGAACTCTAAATTTCTAATGGTTTTGATTGCAATAATATACTCATGTCTCAGCCGGAATGGGATACTTCTAATTTCATGGTGAAATTACCTGATCATGAAACAGCAACAGCCTGACATGCCCTTGTTTCTGTTTGAAACAAAAAGCTACTATACATGTTCTTTTTATCTCATAATCCTTAGTTTTCCACATATTCCCAAAAAAAGAAAAAAAAATGGAAAACCATACCTTTCCAGGATAAAATCGTACACTGAAAATGCATTCGAACCCTGTCCTCTCCACAAGCCACTGCTGAACACAACTCTTGTGCTCTGCAGGAGACCTGAATGTGATATTGTCAGGATAGACCAACCCTTGGTCTTTCTTGGACAACCATGGAATCACCAGTGTGACATTTCTCTCTCCATCTTTTGAGAGGTAAGCAGCTCGGAGAAGTGGATTTATAGCAGTACCAGTCATCCATGGTAAGCTAGCAGTGGTAAAAATTGCAATATGGCGCTTCCTTTTCATTTGTGATCAGGTTATATCGTGGAAATAGCATTACCAAAATCCATCAAGAACCAACACAGAAAAAAAATTTCCTCTCACAGGTTATATCTTTTTCTTTGAAGACAGCTGCAAATGGAAAAGTCAATACTAAGTACCCAAGTCTACAGTCCTACAGAAATAGACCAATGCAAAGATACCAGAAGAAAACATGCATAGGATAGGCAGCCTTAACATGAACTAAGCAAACTCCGTGAATAATCAGTGAGAGGGAACAGGAGCAAAAACTGAGAAATACACTGCCTGGAATCATTATCCATTATTTAATATTTTTCAACCAATAGATATGCTTCCTTGGAAAATTTAAAACGAGAAATGCTCACAAGTTTCATTTTATCATTAAAGCCTTTTAAAATACCATGACAATTTCCAATCGAGAGGAAAAGGGTCGTGTCTTCAGGGATGTTGATTGAATTCTCACCCAAGTTATTGTCACGACAAGCCACAAATTGCAATCGTTTTTCAAGAGATAATATGTGCAGCAAAAGGAAATTATGACTTCAATAGATTGGTACAACCGCTAGCCCAATCATTTGACATGATTTAATAACTCCGAACATCTGCCAGATGCTTGGCAGCAGACAGATGCATTCTGAGTCATAAACATCGCATTCCAAATTTCACAATTCAATCTTAATAATAAACATACGACGTACACAAATCGTCTCATGATCTCATCCATAAAATGATAGAGAACTCTAATTTTTCACATGCTCTACACTCGAAAATTAACATTAAAGATAAAACCTCACTTTTCTATAATGAAATGTATACAACAAGACACAATTAATCATGCGTTATACTGGAGAAAGACTATCACGCCAAAGGAACGATGGGAGCTGAAAAAGGAAGAACCCAAAAGCCGTACCATAATGCTACCAAATCAGAAAACGCACCGAGCAATAATCACATCCTCCTGCGATAGCCAAAACTGGTCGATGAAGATGAGATTTACCTTCGCAATAACTTTGATTCAGGTGAGGGATGAAGTTGATGAGGAAGAATATCCTTTCTTCTTATTCCTCTCCTCCGTAATGGTTACTCTGTTTCTCTTCAAACTTCCAAGTTGCTGTGCCGTCGACATTTATTTCGACCGGTAAATACGGATCATGGATCTTTCATCAATGTCACGAATTGGACCCATCTCATTCTGGGCCGCAAATGCCAAATTTTGGATAAGTCAAGCCCAATGTGTCAGGCCTAAAATTTCCAGTTTGACATGCTTCGCTCCTAATCCTCCACTTCCACACGACTGCGACGGTTTACATTACATGTTCTTCATATTATCAGATTAAAGCTTCTTCAAGAAAGTGGCTCTCACCCAAATTCGATTTTGGAAAGTTTAGTGACCTTTCCTTCTCTTCTTGCTCTCAACCAATCCTTTTTCTAGGGCTTGATGATTGTTAAGGTGAACTTGATGACATATAAACTTCAGTGTAGCTCTATAATGGTTTAGATAAAAAAGATACGAACTTGGAAAGGAGATTATTAAAAAGAAAAATCATGCCACTGTACCGTCATTGCTATGCTGTTTCGATTGAATTCTATTATCTCCAGCTATCACGCTCAACAGTTCAATTGTAGTCTTAACTTTTATGTGGATTTGGTACATGCAGCGATGCATCGAAAGACAGACTGGAAATTTTTCATAAAACATTTTGCCAGAGATCAGAGAGTGCGAATATAGAATTTTCAGTCATGGTATAATCAGAAACACGGACCAAATTCAACATCTCATCATGTCTCTC
Source organism: Sonneratia caseolaris (assembly GCA_900006705.1). Lineage (NCBI taxonomy): Eukaryota > Viridiplantae > Streptophyta > Magnoliopsida > Myrtales > Lythraceae > Sonneratia > Sonneratia caseolaris. The sequence continues at coordinate 1,095,370 of CXYZ01007879.1, forward strand.
CACAAATTCGATTCCAAACCAGAGGAGGAAGAAGAACAAGATTGATGCAAACTAACCTACCTTCTTCACCTAGGTGATCACTGATCAGGTAAAGAAGAGTACAGGCANAAAAAGAAGAGTACAGGTAAAGAAGAACAAGATTGATCACTGATCAGGTAAAGAAGAGTACAGGCAACCGAGAAGGTCTCAGAAAGGCGGAAACCAAAAGTGAGATCATCAGAGTCTTAAATACTGGTAATCACAAGGCTAATCGGTCATCTTGTTGCAGTTTTTTTTTTTCCTCATCAAATGAGCTCACTTGGTTTCCCCACTGAGAAGTTGAAATCACTGAACCGCAGGTTGAAAAAGGAACGCAATAGAGATCAGATGAGAAGGCAATCTAATATAGAGAGCCAGCTACCTGTAGACGGATTAGAAGGTAACGGCAGTAACTCCATGGGATGGAAAAGCATAAGCCATGATGCTTGTCTATTGAGTATATATAGATGAGTCTGGGAGGTGCGTGCGAGCAAACCCTAGAGAGTCTGGAAGGGAGTCGGACCTTCATGGTTAGGCCGCTCAATTGGACTGTGGCTCCGGCTACTGGGCCAACCCAAATACACAGAAGAATCAGGCCCATTTCCCCACCCCGACTGTTGAGCCTTTACCACGAGCTTGTTTCCACTCTCCCACAGCTGCGGCTGATTCCCGATGTCGCTGACGGCGATGCCGACGGTGACGACGACGGGGATGGCGACACCAACAGAAATGACATAAACATTTCGATACATCTGTAGTACCCGTCACTGGTATCCCATTTCTCAACCAAATCGAATTCGAAGGAAACAGACACTGAGAGAGAGAGAGATGAGCGGAGAGAAGAAGAGAGTGTTGGTGGTAGGGGGTACTGGGTACTTGGGGCAGCACCTGCTTCAGGAATTCTCAGATTCTTTTGATCTCGCCTTCACTTACCACACCAATCTACCCCAGCTTCTGCTCGACTCTGTTCCTTGCTCCCTCGCCTTCCGTGTCGACCTGCAGACTGGAGAAGGCTTCAATGCCATTGCACAATCGTTCGGTCAGGTTAGTGGCCGCATGCTGTTACTTCTCCAAAGTCGTAATTCGCTCTAAAACTTGCCATCTCTCTGGTTCAAGCACTATGTTCCTATTGCGATTGTTAACTTGGAGCTATGACTGTCACCTGCATATTATGTTTATAGATTTCATCTTGGAATTGAAGAATGATAGTTCTCTTTTGGTGCTTCAGGTGGATTCCTACAGCTTTCGATTCTTTGAGGAAACAAAATTTGTTAAGCAGTTCATGCTAACAATTCTCTGTGTCTCTTTCTTCTTGAAATATCAGCCCGACGTTGTTGTCAACTGTGCCGCACTTTCGATTCCTCGTGCGTGTGAAGCCGATCCAGCTGCTGCTATGTCTATTAATGTGCCTTCTTCTCTCATACAATGGCTGTCATCCTTAGGGGAGAAGAAATGCCTGTTGATTCACCTGTCAACTGACCAGGGTTAGTCGTGCTAATCCATCGATTTATCATGAATTCTTCGTATTTATTACCTATTCGCTGCAGTTGAAATCTCTCATTAAAGTAATTAAAATTTAGATTTGACCTACTCCTTGAAACCCCAATTTATTGGTGAGCACTGCTAGGTGATACAGAATGCCGTTAAAGGTTTTTTTTTTTTTTGGTATTTAGCTATTCGAAATAATTGCATTAGTAGAGATCTCACCTCATCACAAAGCTTTACTTTCAATAATTGCTATGCACTTGTTCCACAACATATGCTCATGATTCATTCAACCTTTGTTGCTATTGCTATGTTCAATTTACAACTGACATAGATCTATCCTCCAGTTTATGAAGGTGTCAAATCCTTTTACAAAGAAGAGGATGAAACCAAACCTGTGAATGTTTATGGGAAGTCTAAAGTGGCAGCAGAACAGTTTATAATAAAAAACTTCTCCAACTATGCGATTTTGAGGAGCAGCATCATATTTGGCCCTCAGACTATTTCACCTGTGCCCAAGTCTCTCCCAATTCAGGCATGAAAAATCAGATGTAAATTAAATGCTTGTGCAGTTATGAAAACCAGTATTGCTTCTACACATTTGCATGAGATGGGAGTCATTCTGATTTGTGTATCTCAGTTGAAAATGAGCCGAATCCTTTTCTATTTAGCTTTTTCGTTTTTGCAACAATGGAGTCAGTAATGCAATAGTATTTAAGTGCTGTATGTAGTGGTTTATTTGCTTGGTTACTTCATTTGGTTCAGTGGATCGAGAGTGTTCTCTCAAAAGGAGATAAAGTGGAGTTTTTTGATGATGAGTTCCGCTGCCCGGTTTATGTCAAAGATATCGTAAAGATCATACAAGCTCTCTCAAATAGGTGGTTATCAGGTATGAAGTACTAATCATCTATTCTAGTTGCTAATTGGTGAATATTGTTGACTGTGTAATGATAGTCAGGGTGGCCAACCGTTGCTGTATGTGACTAGGAGTTTTTCCACAGAAGTTTACAGAATACTGATTGCTTTCTCTACCAGAGGAAGTAATGGACATGGCTTCTCAAATTCTCAATTACCTGTGATTCTATCATTCCAGAGGGGAAGCAGATGAAATTGCTACTGAATGCTGGGGGACCAAACCGAGTCTCTCGTGTTCAAATGGCTGAGGCCGTGGCACTTGTTAGAGGTTACGACAACTCCTTGATCAAGCAAGTTTCTGCTTCATCAGTAAGTATATATGAGGCCCTAATATTTAGATCCAATTGTTTGATCATCAGCTTGTGCCTTTTGTTTATGATAGTTAACTGCTTCCTTAGAGTCATATTGCATTTTAAGGAAAACTAAGCTCCCTTTTCCAATTCTTCCTGGTGCTGAGCTGAGGGATCTTTCCTTAATTATCATTTCAACTACTGACATCTACCAATCTCTGTAGGTCAACCGAGGTGTCCAGTCCCCAGCTGATATATCCATGGATATCAGTAAACTTGTTGAGACGCTTAATATTTCTCCGATTTCATTTGAAGACGGTGTCAAGTTGACTCTTGAAGCTAAGGCGAGTTCTTGATGCTCTCTTTGTCATGTTTACGTCGCCATTATGGTATTACCACAAAGTTGGAGTGATTCCAGGTTCTGATGGAAATGCTGGCTTGGCCTCTTAGTTTGTGCAAGTATCCGTGTTTTGATATTGGCCATCTGGTGTAAACGTAACTATTGATTCAAATACATTACATCTTTCTTGGAGTAGATTACTCGGGGATCAATTATGTCACTTTCTTTTCCATATATTTTCCTTTCGGTATTTGTTCTGTAAGGGTATAATTCTTGACAGATGGAGGGTCTTGTGGACAATGAAATTTTTCTATACTACCTGAATGGATAAAAATGAGAACCGCATTGTTTCCAAAAGGAAATTTGTTTTTGTAAGATTACTAGAGCAACTATTGAATGAATCCAGGATACATCTTATGTTAACTAGGCCAATGAAAGTAAGAGCCAGTTATATCAGAGTAATTTGGTGCGAGAACTTTGGGAAGAGAGATTAGTATTAGATCCCTACGATAGCCACTGTCTCTGAAGCACTGGTCCTCTCTCTGCAATCGATCACAAGGCTGATAGCTTTGTCAGACTCGATTTCTCTTCAGTAAAATGTGTTACTTGAGCCCTTCTGACGACTCCATGAATTTTAATGAGTGGTTGGTTCATCTAGGATAGAACTCATGGAATATCTGATTGCTTTCTCTCAAGTCAGATGATGGTCTCCGTGGTTACGATATCTTGTTATGGTGTATATTTGTTTATTAGCTGATCTTCTCAGAGCACAGTGCCTATGACAAACGTGGTTACCAAGTTACATCAGAGCAAGGTCCACTGTACATGTTTTAGGACATCATGATGAGTGCATCCACCACAGTAAAAGCTCGCTAGATCTGTTATTCTAAGAACTTTGCAAATATATCAATTCTTGTGCTTACTATCTGTTTCCCTCGACAAAAGAAACTGATGAAATTTGGTGATCTTGTCTCAGATGTGGAGCAATAGGCACCTTCTTAGAAAGTTCAGATGCAGATAACATCATAACCAATCGTACATCTTCATGGAGAAAACGATAGGTTAGGTGGTGATGCTGACATAGTTATCGCATGAAATTTCATGGGATTCAAACCAAAGATCTGGTATATCTCTCTGTTCCTGTTGCTTATTGGCCATTTTTCACTCTTGAGTTTTGTCTTGTTTTGAAGGCTGTGGCAGCACAATGTTCAAAATTGAAGGGAGGGGGTTGCGATGAACTTTCGTCTTCCTAAAACAGCCGCAGTGGTGCCGACAAAAGTTCTATGATGAAGTTGGGCCCGAAGCTTCGGCACCTCGTGGCGGGCCCTCCAGAGTTTCTTGACCGCCTAACAAGTAATTGACATGGAACAAAATTAACCCAGAAATTAAATTATTGTACTGTTATATATATATATATATATATATACATGTCAATGCCCCTGACACCTAATTTATTTTTAAAATGAAATTAATAAATCCGGAGAAATTCGAAATATTTGACTGGGGAAAAAGAAGAGGTAATATGGCCAAAAAATGAAAAAAGAATATGGTTAATCGGATAATTAACAACAACATGATGAAATTTTATTTAAACAACACTTGATAAATAGTCACATGCATAAATTTTAAATTGAACAAAATGGGTATTTCCCACGTGCCTGATTTAAATATATGCGGATAGTCCGGCAGCCCAACATGGCCCACCGAACCTCGCAGATCTCCAGATCCAAAAGATCGAACAAGAAAATATGGACTTTCTATTGCATCGTCTGCAGCTGCCATCGTTGAAGCTCGTCTGAGCTAGTCTCTGCATCTCCAGCGAGCGGATTGATCCAAATATCCCTATTCTTTCGAGGTAAGCTGCTCATTCTTCTCTCTGTAAGTTCCGGAGTCTTGTGCTGCCGACAGAATTGAAGGGTAAAAGGCTTCTGTCCTATTTGAGTTAGTCTATTGCTTTTGCTGCTGAAAGCTGAAATTGGGCTTGCAAGTGTGGGATTCGAATTACGAAATGTTGGGGGGGG
>CXYZ01007879.1:1100679-1124598 GCA_900006705.1 Sonneratia caseolaris
GGGGGGGTGGAGGGTGTGGGTGGCGGGGGGGTTTCTTTCTTCTGAATTTGAATTCTTTCGGTTGGCTGTGTCTGGGCTTATCAGACATCTCTGCTATGTGATGCAAGTCTTTTTTATTCGTTGTTTCCATCACTCTAAAAGTTCACTTCAATTTCGGTTGTATTCAGTAAAAATATTAGTTTGGGCCTTAGATGTTGCGAGATTAATGGAATAATGCGCAGACTCTGTAGACTTACACCAGGGCCTTTGCGACTTTCCCACTTCTGGCAGCAGATATATGCAGTAATGGCTTCGAGAAAGGCCGGTTTGATCGCTCTTTTTGATGTGGATGGGACTCTCACTGCTCCTAGAAAGGTATCAAATATCCGCTCTCATTTGCTTCACTGCAAGGTTGCCTTTACAGAGTCTTCTCTTTGCCCAGTCTCTTCAAAAGACCAACTTAAGAAACTCAGACGTTATTCTATAGTATTGTACTGCACTTACAAAGTTGGTGTTCCAATTGATTTTATTCAATGCTCCTTTTGTACTCTAGGCGGCTACTCCTGCGATGTTAGAGTTCATGCGGGAACTTCAGAAGGTGAGTTTGATGCTTTTTCTAATGGGTACCTTGTTCTGTTAGATCCTTTGTCGTCCAGTGTACTCTCCCATCTTCAACTCATCAAAAAGAAGATGTTAAGTTTCTACTGTAGTAACTGCAAAGTCTGAGAGCAGGTTGTCACAGTTGGAGTAGTGGGAGGATCTGACCTTGGTAAGATATCGGAGCAACTTGGGAAGACAGGTCAGCTTATGTTGATTTTAGCTCCATTAACACGAAATGCACAGTTGGTTGTTAGGCATCCTAAATGACTACTGATCATACTAAAAATTACTAAAAATTATTGACTCCACTTGACTTTTAATCTTTTCATTTGATAATAATGTTGGTTGCTGATAACAATGAGTCATTTTGACTCTCAATGTTAGCTAGCTTCACTTTACCAATGGAAACCGTAATTTTGGAGTGTGGTCATGGTTCTCTCTCATTTACTCTAATTATCTATCTTCCAGTTACTTACGAATAAACTTCTTTTAGCACATAAATTTTTTGAATATATAAACATCTACATTTTTGTGGATTTGTGCAGTTATTGATGACTACGATTATGTATTTTCTGAGAATGGCCTCGTGGCACATAAAGATGGGAAGCTGATTGGGATGCAGGTAATGAGATTCATCCATTAGGGCTAAAGATGGCATCATTCTATAATTTTTTGGCAAATTTTAGATGAAACATCTTGCAAACTGACCTGTGTATTTTTCATGGCATCCTCCTGGAACTAGCTTTTGATTGGTGAATGTGAAGTTCCATGTAACGATTAAAAAAAGAAGGCTTGCTGAAAGCCCTTAGAAGAATATTAACATTGCGGACTTTTTTCAATGTCCTTTTATGTGCCAGATTTATTCCTTGACCTTTAACATCTGATTTAATTTTTTTGTTTTCAATTATTCCAGAGCTTGAAGTTGTTTCTTGGAGAGGAAAAACTCAAGGTAATGATTGCAAGATACATGCAATTGTATTGTTTTCAGAGCAACTCATTTAAGGATGGTGGAGCCCATTGCTGCTGCCTATATGGGACATTCTTGTTAATTCTTAGATCTTAGTGCAGCAACGGTCTGAAGAGTCTAACAAAATAATAGTTTGCATAATGTTTCTGTTGCTACTCTTGGTATGATTCTATGGTCCAGTATAGAATTACTCTTTCATATAAATTTTTCACTAAAGATTTTTTCCTTTACCTTGGGGATAAACAAAGCATTGAAGCCTTTTGTTTGTTGTAGAAATGCCTGCATACAACATATAGTTCTGTGGCATGAAAAAGAAACTCTGAGCATGTACATTGCAATTGTTTTCTGATGCTACATTCTTTTTTGTTCTCAGGAACTTATAAATTTTACACTTCACTATATTGCTGACTTGGATGTTCCAATAAAAAGGTGAGCAGCATACAAATTGGGTTTTGAGTTAGTGTTTAGCTTTCCTGATCTTTAACTCAAAATGTTCCCCAGGGGAACATTCATAGAGTTCAGAAATGGGATGCTGAATGTATCACCAATTGGGAGAAACTGCAGCCAGGAAGAAAGAGACGAATTTGAAAAATATGACAAGGTACAGCTTTTGGCCATATTGTATGTTACTGCTAAATCTGCCCAGCCTGAATAGCATATTGGCATGTCAGGTACAGCTTGAGATTTATCATTGTGGATTTATGAGGTTTTTTTTCTTGACATTTCTCAGGTTCACAATATACGCCCAAAGATGGTGTCTGTGTTGCAGGAGAAGTTTGCACATCTTAATCTGACATTCTCCATAGGAGGGCAAATCAGTTTTGATGTAAGTCATATCTCTTGTTTTGCCTAGCTTTCATGAGTTGCGAAGAACTGTTTCTCCCCCTATGCAGATGACTTAGCTCTCTGAATTTGGAGCAAGTAGAGGCAAATGATTGTAATTGTAATCTGGTCTCAGTGACAAATTATCTTTCATAGGTATTTCCTCAAGGTTGGGATAAGACATATTGCTTGAGATACCTTGATGAGTTCCCAGACATCCACTTCTTCGGTGATAAAACTTACAAGGTCTGCTATCTCTTAATGGCCTTTGTCAGTCTCTTTAATATCTGTGACCTTCTTCTCAGGATGCTCCAACTTCCTTCATGCTATAAAGTTAAAGAAAGTTTTGGGCTGCCAGAAATTTCATACTCATGCATCTTAACAAGACATCGGTTCCCGTTCCCTTGATTGAACAGGGTGGAAACGATTACGAGATTTTTGAATCTGAGAGGACTACAGGTCACACGGGTAAGCTCTCTAATCTTAATCCTTTTTGTATGGGCAATGTCTGGAACTTTATCCTGGTCATTTTCCACATAAGAAATCAGGAACTGCTTTTAACAGGGTAAAGGACCAAAATATAGTTGAAACAAATGGATTTGACTAGGCAAGGTGAAATTCTATATCATGCGTGGATCTACCCTGTCAGTGGCTGCAGGAAAATGGCTTTGAAATTCGAATCTTTAACTGTTTCCTATAGATGATTTGGCATTACAGGCCACCTCAAAAAGTAGCTTCTATCCTGTTGCAGTGACTAGTCCTGAAGATACAGTCGAGAAGTGCAAGGCACTCTTCATGTCTGGAGCTTAAAATGGAAGGACTCATCTTTGGTTTCTGCCTGTATTCATCTGTGATTCATCCTTTTGAGAATGTTTGCTGTAAGCAATTTGTATGATTTAAAATCTATGGAATCTAATCACCATGCTTCACTTGTGACCTCTTGACTAGTATTATCCAGAGATGTTCTGTTTCAGATTCCAAGATCTTGTGAATACACAATCTTGGGAAAACTTGCATGTCTCCTATCGTCTGCAACTAAAATGCCCGAGGAGCTCTTTTTTGATACTGAGGATAATATGGATGGATAACATGGGCAAATTGACCAAGAAAACGTATATTGAGGATGATATTAGAATTAGGATGTATAGAAATAAACCCAAGCCATATGCTTATATAAACAGATAACAGGAAAATGACAATTGTTGCTCATTTATAGTTTATCTGCAGTCTTTGAAATCATGGATCACAGTTGTTAGCACAATTAACTACATTGGAAACACAACTAAGGAGGCAGGATAACTTGTTGGCACAATACAAGATCTGAAATTGTTTTGCCATGGCGGTCCATCCTTCGGGAGCAATTGACCCCACCATCCAGGATGTTTCGAACCACAATGTTCAAGGAATGGACTCCCTCGACTTCATAGATCTCAACTTTCATGTGATCATCGGCCCACTTGTCCCTCTTTGATATGGCCTCTAGGTCGGGAAAAGTTGAAGTGTGCAGAAGTGGGGAGACGACTTTCCGTACCCAATCGGGCGTTATGATCAATTTTAACCTCCCGATATCCAATGGGCTGTGTGGAATGATGGAAAAGTTTATGTCATTACCTTTGTCCCCAGCTCGGCTGTGGGCCACACTATACAGTGGTATCTTCTGATTGCATGGAGCAGGAGAAACACCAGATTCTGGCAAAGTAGAATCTTCGAAACTTTCTTCTGTTCCCTCTGAATAGTCCAAGTGATCAAAAGCTCGGTCATCCATATTCATTGACATGTTGCCCTTTGCTCCAGTTTTCCATTGAACAGATTCGCGGTTAACCTGCAAATTTAAATAGAGAAAAAATGGTCTGTATCAGGTCCCTGCTGACCATACTTTCAGAATAGATATTTGACGCCATAGGTGAAAACATTGGCTGAAGAAGAGAAGGCAAAGAATCCACAACCAGTTGCTTGACAAGAATGATCTCTTTCTGGTGCCCAGTACTGAATAATGAAGAACATAAGAGGTCAGTTATCAGTTGAATATTTCTTTAGGAAATTTACTGACAGTTACAATCATAATCAAGATATGAGGAAGATCTCATCCACGATAAATGAGAAATCTGGAGATGGAGTGAAGTAAACTTAACCTGATGCCGCCGCCACCAGCTGGTCCATTTGTATAAAGAGCAGTAAATTCTCGTACGAACTGAATTGCATGTTCCTTCTTTTCAAATAGCCCATCCATTCTTAACCTGATATCTTCAGTGCCACTCCAGCTCAAAAATCTACCCTCTGAGTTGGTGGCCTTCAGGCTGTCCACTCCGATGATATAAGAACAAACTCGCTCACTTAGACCAGGAAATGCTTCCTCAATCCATGACCTCACCTGAGATTGCAAAATTAAGACCTGTGAGCTTTCTATTGACAGATCTGAATCAGAGCAACAGATGTGAAAGAAAAGAGGCCACCATTGAAACTGGAATAGATAATCTGGAAAATAGTGTATTACTGTGATTGTCCAAGAGTACAACTAAATGAACAAGATGAAATCTAGCAGTACCATGAATTCAGCAGCCTTGGCACGATGAACACACTGGAAACCTCCATAAGAGATCTCTCCCCATCCTTTCCATCCAACATCCTGGAAAAATCAGAAGAGAAGCAGAAAAATTCTCAATGCAAAGTTATGCTCCAGATAACAGCAGAGATTGCACAATAATGACCACAATAACACTGGAATATGATCTGTGAATAGCCACAAGCCTTACGATGGAATCCTAACATACAAATGGAAATAAGATAATGGAAAGAAAAAAGAGCATTAAACTCCAATCCCTGTCTTTCCATTCTTCTGGAACTTTTCACTAACAAACCAGATGAAAGATAAAGAATCACCTGTGGGACCAATCGTAAAAGTTGACCAGGCACTGGTTCTGCAGAAGGTTTTGCTCCAAGACACAGGACTCTACTCCTAGATACTGGTTGAAATGTCACGTTGCGGACATCTATTGCCTGCTTAGAAAAATGGCTATCTCATCTGAGTGTTTTTCCTGTGACTCCTATAACCTCCTTATAACAAGAAATTGAAATAAATAGTTAATTGTGTACCACATCAGGAGTAACATATGCTGCCGGGTTCCCGATTTCGTAAAGAAGCTGTTGGGAACAAGTACTGATATTCAAAACCCCTCCGCTTCTATTTGCCTTTGCTACATAGACTTGCCCATTGAAACTGACTTCAGCATATGGAAGTGACGTGTTCAGAAGACATGAAAATGGCATGTCCCGGTATTTATCACCTGCAGGTCACAGAAATTGCATGGAAGTATGCTACATGATATTATGGTGACATTAATAAAGCATTCACATATTTTCAGAAATTTGACAGAAATGCATGAGTACCAGGATGCATGAAATATCCTCCAGTTAGCTGACAGCCACATTCTAAAAGGTGACCAGCAAGGGTCCCCTGTGCTAACAGATGGAAATCATCCCAATTCCAACCCAATTCATACACCTATGCCAGAGAAAAGCCATGGAAAAAAAATAGCAACATTTTTCCTCAACAAAAGAAACCAGTCTATATATATCTCTATCCAAATATGGTTTCCTTGTATCCATCGGAAAACAGATTATTCCCCTTTCATGCCTTCATTTCTTATCCTCCACTTTATTGGACATGCAAAGATCAAGATCCTCGTGGAAGTTCCCATCAAGGACAGGATGGTGGGGAAGGCAGTCCAGAGCAATGTGTAATTTTAAGTCATGGTTTCACTTCTCAACCATGACCAAGCTATCATTATACTCAATGTGATATGGTTGCAAAAGTCTAATGGCAGCATCTCTCTCACCATAGGACCCAAGAATAATGCAGCATCTGCAACTCTTGATGTGACAATAACGTTAGGCTGGTACTTCTCAAGGCATTCAACAATTGGTGCCGCTCCAAGGTATGTGCTGATACCCTCCACAAAACAATGACAGAAAGACAATACTTGAGTCCTATGAAGTTATATAATGCATATATATAACAGACATAAACCTGCTCTGCTTGCAGAGACCAAAATAACTCCATTTTATGTCCTCAAACAATGTCCTCCTTTTCTCAAGTCCTGGAAAACCTTACTAACCACCCAAAAAATGCAGTTTGCACGGAAAAATAATATGCTGACATCAAGATGATTGATTCCAATATGAATGGAAATGCACATGAACAACCATCTTGAAAATAAAATGAAAACCAGTTGAAAAGGCTGCAAAAAACAGATATGGAGCATCAGTTGCTTACACCTTCTGATGTACTTACTTTCACATGCGAGCATGTAGAACCTATCAAAAGAAAGAAGAAGCTTCTCATCAGATTGCAACAATCTCATCCAACCTCCTTGAAAACAGGATCTGTAGCTCCTCTTAGAGCATCCAAAAGGGTTTGAATATCTATCAGTAACTAGAGCATGTAAGCCTGAGTACCTGAGTCCGTAAGAGCAATTTCGTGAGCAACTGCGACTGTCAAATTGAGCCCCAGGCTTCTAGCCACCTCTAGAACTTGGTTTTGTGCACCAACCGGATCAACTTTCCATGAAGAAGACGATTATGCTAATGTTAACATTGAGATAATACACGAGGAGAAAACTAGATTTGCGATGCTTGACTTCCATACCAGCACCCATGTTAGTGACAATGCAAACTCCTCTTTTCACTGCCAAAGGCATCAATATTCTCATCCACTCTGAAACTGCAGAATGACACCAGAAAGGTTCGACAAAGAACCATTAACATGATAGAGTATATACGGTAAAGCAGAATCTCTGACAAAATAACTTACTTCGAGGATCATACCCAACCCCTCCACTCATCATTTCTTGGTAACGATCAGCAAGGGTCCTTTCTGCTAGGCATTCTAGTATAAGGTAGTTTAGCTCTGTCACTCTATGAAGCAACTTCAGTGCTGCAAGTGGTCTGTCACCTCCAAATCCAGCTCCACATCCAACATAAACCTTATCCCGGAACCTTCTAGGATTCAGTCTCTGCATATGGAGATAGTTCGCTAGGGTTGCTCAAAACTCAGTAAACTCTACGCATCACAAACTCTAGGAATGAGAGACCTGGGATCACCTGTCTTATAATGCAATTATGAACCTTGTCTTCTCCTAGGTTTTCCATCAATCCTAGTTGCTCTGCAATGAAAGGCACAAAAAAAAATCAGGGATTTAACAGTCAATAAACGATGAGAATATTTCATGAATTAGCCAATGTTGCACCTATGATTATAAAATGGAAGAGATGCGTAACCCTGCACGATCGCAGACAGTCCTTCATCCTCACACAATTATGGAGAATTTTCCATCTAAAATTATGCCAAAAGCAATCTCAATTCCATCAATGCAGCCTCATGAATCAAAATGGGCTAAAAAACTCGCAGGAGGGATGTCATGTATGCTCACTAATTGCCTAAAAAAGATCAAAACATCTTCATTTCAAAATTAATGGGTACGTATGTGGTACTGGATAGATCCTAAACTCTATGATCATCTAACCCAACAAAAAAAAAAACAGATATCACAAACAAGAATCTGAACCGCCACACCAACCCTGCGAAACAAATTACGACTAGTCCGATCATGTATTCCAGATCGAAGCATCGCGCTTCCTTGCCTTCGAACTGACCGAGCACGAGGTGAATAAGAACTGAAGAGATTTTCACACGAAGCGAGTAGAAACGTACGATGAAGCCGTACTCCGTAGAAGGAGCTAGAGAGTGAGACAGCACGGCGGGACTCCGGTCGGAAGATTAGATCATTCATAAATTAATGATTAAAATTAACAAATTGCTCCCTTCTTTCTCATCTATCTCAGTCTAGCCCTCAAACTTTAAAGCCTGTTGTATTATCAAGACTGTCGATGGTGGTATATAATGGATGACCATTAAATGGGATAAGTAACGAATTTAGCTTGTATGGGCATTTGGTAATCCGTAATTTGAATTCCCATTATGAACGAATTCCTTGTGAAAAACCAATTCCATAGTTTTGTAAGGCTTCATCCATAACAGTAATTTTGAATGGAGAATTTTTTTTCATTTTATTAATGAAAAATTTTACAAGAAATTAGGATTTTTTTATTACTTAGAACCTAATTGGGTTTAGAAATGAATAAGAAAAGAGATAATAAAAATTTTATGACAAAAATTGAACATGTATTATCTTGATTGTTAAATATAAAAGAATACAATTATATTAAATTTCATTTCTCTATAAAAAAAATATCTAGTAGAAGAATATATTACAAAAACTTAAATATAAGTTTAGCCTTCACTCCATAACAAAATTTCACTCATTGACCTCTCTTCTTTACATTAGCTGGCGACGTCCATACCATCATCTAGTCCATTTAACGAGATACTATTATTTTTACATAATTTGTTTTTTTATGTGCAAAAATATTTTCTTAAATCACTTGTAAATAATTGTTTATAAGAATTTTTATTCGAAATATTCAAAAATTTAATTAGGTTTAAAAGAATACATTCTCTTGTAACAGCAACTTTCACAAATATTTTTGTGAGAAAAAAATGTATAAATATCCATTAATAATTTTCAATATAAATGCTTTGCCATGCCGGAACAAGGATCTTTCTATCCCATGCCCGGCAAGCAATTATTAGTCACCATACTTGATCAAATGATTATCAATAAACTAACTGAGATTTTTTAATACCTGACCCACTCTTCATATAATTTTGAAAATAATTTACATATAGTTAATTCCCATAATAAATAGAGATATTTATATTATGAATGCTTATGATTTTTCTAGATTTTTCAGATTCGTGATTCTTTTAAGGTTTAATACTTTTAAGAGTTGTTTTATGATCCATAATTTTTAGGGTTGATTCACTCTTTGTATGTTTTTAGAATTTCAAAAAATATTTTTCTAGGATACTAAGAATTTTGGATTTAGTCTGTTTCTTTTTTTTTTATTTCTTTCTTAATGTGGGGTCCATAGACACTTTATATTTGGAATTTTCCTTATGTTTTTTTTAATTACAAATCTTCTTTATGTTTAATATGGTGGGAATGTGTTTCTAAAATTAAAGAAATGATAATTTTGGCACTATTAATCAATTATGTATAAGTGAAATATTTATGACAAGTAATTATATCTAACCATGCGTCATAAAGGGCATAAAATAGAAAAACTATCCTAAAAAATTGATAAAGATATTATTGAGTAACTAATTGTATTCATTTAAAATTCTTATAGTTATAAATAATTTAATGAATTTATAAACTTGTATAAAATATTATTATCATTCAAAATTTCAAGTAATTAGAAAGAAATCTATAATAAGCCCCCTATGATGGAGACCCATTCAGATAAACACATAATTATATTCAAATTATTAATATAAAATTTTATTTAAATAATACAAATAATTTATATNTTTATATTTATTTATTATTCCCAATCATACTTTTTATATTAATAATATTTAATAGTATAATAACGAAATAATCTATCATATTATTTTTATATAATATGAGATTTATTATTAAGAACCTCAATAATTTAAAACTTTAAATTCAATTTGTCACTTTTGTCAGCCTGGATAAAGCGAGTAGCGCACGCACACATAAAACGAGACATTGTGATTGCGATCAGCGGAACCGAATTTACGTATTTGCCATACCAGCGGGGAAATGCGGAGGTACAGTGAAGGGCCTTTTCGTCCATTGACGCTTAATTTCTCCGAGCATATTCCGGCTGAAGCGGGAGTTGATCGGAGATCAGCAGGAGTCGGAGTCAGGTAGAAACAGAGAGATCGAGCTGGAGACTTCTCGGGACGAAGAAAAATGATGGTGAACTCACCGGTGGTGAATATATATCCGCTCTCGAGCTACACATTCGGGACGAAGGAGCCGAAGATGGAGAAGGACACCTCCGTCGCTGATCGCCTGGCTCGCATGAAAGTCAAGTACGTGTCCTTTATCATTAGCTGAAATTTGTGTTCCTTTCTCTTTCATCCAAGCGATTAAAGTCACGTTTGATTTATACGGAAACTTGAAACTGCTGAGGCACTTTGAGAGCTTCAGCAACCACGAACTCGATCTCTTCTCGAAGGAAATGGAGACAACATAAGCAAATATCCGAACTTCGGTAGGATTTACCTGGAAAAATTGCGATTTTTCGAGCAAAATGTTGTCATAAAATCAGTTTTGGATGTTCCTGCATGTGGCGATCGGTCCTCTCGGATATGTATCCTGCATTTAGGGTTTTGATTTGTTTCTGCATCAAATGTTAGAGAAAGATGCACACTTTCTGTTTCCGTAGTTGCTCAAAGGAAATAGAGTTAATATTTACTGCCCGGGGATGATACGCATACTCAAGATCGCAGTCTTGAAGTGCTTCTTTCTACACTATTAAACTTAGATATTGTCAGACGAGATTTTTTATCATTGGAAATGTTACAGTTGGTAGGATCGCTACAAGTACATACATATTTAGTGATGATTAACGAATAGCTCATTTTATCTTCCATTGTTTCACCATAAAAACTGGGAAGAGTTTTTAGCTGTATTTATTTGGTTTTGCAGCTACATGAAGGAGGGCATGAGGACCAGTGTCGAAGGCATTCTGCTGGTCAGTTTTTATCCCAGGCACAGTGATGTTTCTTCAATTCATCTGAGGGTTGTTTTTAATTCTAGATAGGTTGTAGTTAGAAAAATGGGATAGAATGATCTAATTTTTTTTCTCACTTTAAAAAAATCTTTCATGCTCTCCTATAAACCAGTGACAAGATCAGTAAATCTACTCGTCTCACTTTCCCTTCTAATCTTTCTCAACCACTTGCGTAGGTGCAAGAGCATAGGCATCCCCATATCCTTCTTCTCCAGATTGGTAACACCTTTTGCAAACTTCCAGGAGGGCGCTTAAAACCTGGTGAAAATGGTTCGCTTATAGCTCACTAATGGAGGATGTGACCTTTCCTATATATGATAAATACATCATCCCTCACCCAATTCCATGTTCTGTTCCTTTTTGCAGAGATTGAAGGTTTAAAAAGGAAACTGTCGAGCAAACTGGGTGCTAATTCTTCTCAGCTTCAGCCTGACTGGCAGGTTGGTTCTCATCTTGATATTTCCCTACCAAACTGGAGTTTACTAGCTAAGAAAGGTGGCACTTCTTGATTTCTGCGTCGGTTGTAAAAGACAATGCCAAACAGTAATTTTTCATGATTTGCAAGATTTCTTCCACCAAGGGTTCTACCTAGACAATTTTGGTAGTACATCAGGGGAAAACTACTTGTAGAGACCGCACATAAACATGGAAGAAAATTTAAGAAGGAAAGGGGCACTTCCAAGAAGCATGACAATTACATTGTCCAGTCCAGGCTTATGCTCAATAGTTGCATTTTGCTCCAGATTGGTGAGTGTGCTGCTATATGGTGGAGGCCGAATTTTGAAACTGTCATGTATCCTTACTGTCCTCCGCACATCACAAAACCGAAGGTAAAGGACACTGTGTGGAGAACCACGGCGTTTTTCCTTCTCAAATTAACATGCAGATTCTATTGAGATTTTAAACTGAAAGGATATCACTGATGCAGGAGTGCAAGAAGCTTTTCATTGTCCACTTATCTGAAAGAGATTACTTTGCAGTTCCCAAAAACTTGAAGCTGCTTGCTGTTCCTCTGTTTGAGCTCTATGACAACGTTCATGTATGGCAACATCTAATCCTCCTACCCTTAGAGTTACCATTTCAACCTCTTTTATTTTATCGCATGTTATTTGGCTCTCCAAAGCAGTTCTCTTAGTACCCCCGAATGGTATCTTATGATTATAGGAGGTCTCTTGATCGTTTCTTTCATGGGGCAGTAGATCAGTTTAACTTCTTAATTATGTCAATCCTGCCAACGAGTCGTGCTTCATCTGATATATGCTGCCAGAACTGAATGCTGAAGCACCCTATTTTGCTTGCTTGCTTGCTTGCAGAGATATGGTCCTGTCATCTCCACAATCCCGCAGCAGTTGTCAAGGTTTCAGTTCAACATGATGACTACATAAGCATAACAAGTGCAAGGCCTTGCCTCAGCCTCACACTTGTATTCAATGTTGTTAGTCAATGAGTTAATTGCTAGCTAGTAGATTGTCATTTCGGCTAGTACAGTAGTAGGCACTGGATTCTTCTCCCTTATCTCACTTTTTGTTTCACTCTATGGCCTACCTATCCTTCTTCAAGCATGAATAGTCAGTCTTTTGTATTTGGAAGTAAGTAGGTCCTCATACATCCTGCGGGTAGAAGTTGCTAGCAGTTTAGAAGACCTTTACATCCTGTTTGTTTTGTGGTTTTTACCGGTGTAAGGTGGGCTATTCGTGATTTGACATCTCACTTTGTTCAATGTTGATGTCGAGGTCTCCAGTGATACTCGAGGAGTCCGGGATACTTACGAGGTTAGGTTAAGAGAAGATCTTCTATTCACATTATAGTTGCTGATCTTGTATAAGAACTTGGTCAGCGAAGAAGAATGAAGTGCTGGATCATCATTTCATGGCTTAATTTGGGTGTTGTTCCATGTCTTTTTTAAGTTATATGCTTGTGTATGATCACGTCAGAGTGGGTAATCTCGAGATCTTCTTTGCCCATCTACTATCAGAAGCTGAGGCTGCCTGTCGTTGCAAGTATCACAACCGTGAGGTTATTTGTCCCGTTGAAACCAGATCACCCTATGTGCACTCGTCTATTTGTGTGTAGATCCTGAGCGCTGTCTAGATGGGATGGGAAGGTTATGGAGGAAAGATGAAGAGCAGAGCGGATCTTCTGGCTCTTCAACATACCTTTTCCCGAGTTTGTTTTCCTCACCAGCTCGCTCTCGTTCGAGTGTCAAATCAATTACCAGTCCCTTTAATTACCTGGTTTTTCTTCCAAATCTCCTGCCAACTCCAGTAACTTCGCCTATCTTCGTTTTCCTTGCTATTTCGAAGTATGTAACGTGTTGTGTCAAATTGCAGTAGGCCCCTCGATAGTTGATATGGTAATTATAGTACTTTCGGATACGAAAGAACATGTTGCACAAAACACGGAGGACAGTCGTGGAAGAAGAGACGAGACGAGACGAGACGAGACAAGACATGGCTTTCGGTCAAGCTGCTGGTCGGTGCACATATATAATATGAACACGTATTTAAATCTGTAATATCCGAAACGGTAATTAATATCCTATTGATTGCATCATCAGAACAGTGAAAATCATCGACTGTATCTCACCGTGTCGGCTGCAAGACAGGGGAATAAAAAAGTGGGAGATGTAGGAACTGTGCTGTCATGAAGCCGAAGCGGTAATTCGCTAGGCTGCACCAGAGGATCGAGAGAGTCTCTTACCGCAATTGCGTCACCGATGTTCGAGTAGATCAAGGCCCGCGAATGCCTTCGAAAGGAAATCCAATGTAGATTGAATAGTTCTTGCAACTGGAAGGCAAAAATCTGAGACAGGTCAAGCGAAAAATCACGTAATATTGAATTATAGAGATGCAACTCAGACAGTACCAAGTTGTCTCACCAATATCACCCTGGATCTTCTTTTTAGAAGATGATAGTGCAGAAAGTGCATCTGACTGCATTTATGTCACACCAAATCCACCAAGCACTCGTTTTTCTCTCCGGCGAATTCTCCACAGCTGAACACATCCCGATGATGGCAACGCGAGGAGCTTCTACAGATCTCACGGGGGCAATGCAAGGAGAAGGAAACTACAGAGAGGGTGAAGCTGGGTGTGTTTCCATTGCAAGTCCCGTACCCTTTACTCGTCCCCATCGCGAGGCCATCCCCCATTAAATGCGTGCATCTTTTCTGCTGCCGTCCACCAGATATGGCCTTGTCGTGTTTTTTGAGAATCCGCCATTAATGTCCTTCACCTTCGCATTCAATTCAATGCATCTCTGTCTCTGCCCACTTCTCTCACATTATTAATCATGCTGACATGTTTAGACAGACATGCCTCCTGTGCATTCAATGCAGCACCACAGTGTTGCCCCCAGCTTAAAATCCGCTCACGCGTCCTTGAATTTTTCAATGGTGATGGTCGACTTAATTTGGATATCCTACCTGTTGCTTTAAGCAGACTTGACGCCCACTGCATTCAATTCAAAAGCCTCCTCTCTCGCAGAAAGACTTTCTAAGTGATTGCCTCTGATTGTCTTACTCCAATCGATCCTTACCTTTTCACCGTAAATTTTTCCACCAGAAGACCGAAATTGACTCAAATCATTACGTTTGACTGGAAAAACCATTTTTTTATCAGCAGTTGTGTGACTCTAATAACACCTTTGAGATCCATTTATTTTCTGAAAGCTCTTATTAAGTTTTCTGTTTTACCAGTTTCCACAGTTCGTCTTCCTGGGAACACAGCATTAACTGGAGTCAGGTGGGATTCCTCTTATCTTCAGAGAATATCAGCTGCACTTTACGCCTCCCACTGAGAGCCTCCTCTCCAAAGGTTTGAGCTTCTACAAGTCATCCTCTTCTATATTCACTGTCGTCCACTGAATGATTTGTCTCATCTTTTAGTCACTGAATAATTTTCATTGTTGGGCTGTAGTTGTCCGAGTATAGTGTTCGTGTTTGGTGAACTTGCTGCTTTTGGAGGGAAGGGAAAACCATGGGGAGGGCTCCGTGCTGTGACAGGAAGGACTTAAAGAAAGGTCCATGGACTCCCGAGGAAGATGAGATCCTCGCCACCTTCATCTCGAAGAATGGCCATGGAAACTGGCGCTCTCTCCCTAAGCTAGCTGGTAACGCTGTTACTTCCCTTGGCATTTTCTGCCCTCTATTTCCAAAACATTGAAAAACCTTTGCTTCAGCATAACTTAGAAAGAGTTTTGCTTCCCGACTTGCCATGTGAATCATGGAGAAAATGAAGAGAAGACACCCCTGGATTATCCTCCGATGCCGACCAGCAAGTTCTTGATTGTCTCCCTCACATGTCTCACGTCACGATTCTTTACCATGTCGCTAGTGCCAGTGGATCTAGAGGGTGGTCGTACAAGGCTTCTCTCTGCAGTTTCTAATCCCTCTTCAAGTTTTGATCAATTTTTTCTTCCTGATTTAAACTCTGAAAATCGCTTAACGTTTTCTATCTCATTCCATCACTGTTTCTAATGGCGTATAGTACTGTGTATCCACCTTTCCTCTGACTCAAATGTGATCTGACCGTACCTTCTGATAGTTTTCTCCAGCTATCCTATCACAAATAGTTTGCTGCATCCTGTCATCTTCCAAATGAAATCACAAGCTTAAAACTCATTAGTTGATATTCTGCAGAGATGATATTCAGTCAATAAGGATCAACAATAGATTGTGTTGGCAGGTCTTCGCAGATGCGGAAAGAGTTGCAGGCTTAGGTGGACGAACTACCTGAGACCGGACATCAAGCGCGGGCCCTTTTCACCTGCTGAGGAGAAGCTCGTCATACAGCTTCATGGGATTCTTGGGAACAGGTATACAAAGGCAAATAGGCTGAGATGAGCAATCCTTGAATGTCTGGATTCACAATCATTTTACCGAAGAAATGTAGTGATTATTGATGAGAGAATACTTATATCCAGGAGTTCTTGTGATTTCTTAGATTTTTTTTTTTGTTTTCTAGGTGGGCAGCCATTGCAGCACAATTGCCAGGAAGAACAGACAATGAGATCAAGAACTTGTGGAACACCTGCCTAAAGAAGCGGCTCCTTAGCATGGGCATCGACCCATCGACTCACAAGGCCTTATTTTTCCAAGGGCCTAATGTAAGAGCACCAGCTTGTGTCGCAACTAGCCATGTTGCCCAATGGGAGAATGCCAGGCTTGAGGCTGAGGCTAGGCTCTCACAGCCAAAGGACTCATCGCTAGTTTTCAGTGCAGAGACTCCACAACCGACAGAGTCCGACTATTTCTTGCTCATGTGGAATTCAGAAGTGGGAGAATCCTTTAGAAAGCTGCCCAGAGGAGCGGGCAACCAGACTGCAACTGGTTGCTCCATTTCTAGGGAATCTTCTTGTGTTAAAATGGAATTTAATTCTCCAGGGACCGAAGCAGAGACATTAGCATGGACTTCAGGTCCAGGATCAAGTATTGGCCCCGAACTTGGGCCCAATAGCTCCAGCTCTACTGAATTTGAAAGTTCTTCGGACACCACATTGCAGATGCTCTTGGAGTTCCCAATCAACTATGACATGAGCTTTTTAGATGGAGCCATAATCAGTACACCTCCACTTCTCCCGCCAAGTTGAGAGCATAAGCTTGTCTGCTCCACGTGGAGATTGAATTTTGAGTTGGTTCGCTGGCAAATTAGAGTTCAGAGAGGAACATTGCTCATAAAATTCACTTTTGGTGGGATCAAATGGAGTCAGCAATGGAATAGGAAAGTGATTCATGTGGCATTCCATTGTACTGCAATTGATGCCTTGATGCTCTACCCCCTGGTTTTGTTAAATCTTCTTGTTCATGTTAGAATATCATTCTCTATAGGCTAATATCCATGGAGCCATTGTCCATGTACAAACTTTATTCCACTTACTAGAAACTAATATCCTTTCTATGTCGTTCTAGTCTAATGAGAAACATTTCTACCCACGTGATGAACATTCCACTGTTTTTTGGATCCAATTTTTACATGAAAGATGCACATGATCAACATGATTCTAATCACTCTCTTTGATTTGCCTAACTGTTAAATCTCATCTCCACTTAAAATCAATTGTCATCAGGTGTTAGTCATTGACGATAAATAAGTAGTGCTCACTCAATATGAAATCCTTCAGCAGAGCAATTTCCAACTCTGCCATATATGCTGGCAAACTGAGAGAGGGGAAGCTCTTGTCCATCCGCTCCGACGTTCTCTAGTTTTAGCATCTAGTAAAGCCCCAAGCCTTGATGGGTACATTTATAGTCTCGTGGACCCATTCTGCAACTGCAGGGACCACTGGAAACTGACCGCTGTTTCCTCTTCGGTTTTTGCCCAGCGACTGCCACGGCCTGTGCGCAAGTTAACCGAAAGATGAATGAAGGCAATGAGAAGCATCAATTATGGTTACATACAGTTAATTAACAGTTTTAACGACTTCTCACTTTTGGGTTGAATTTGCCTGTGATTAATTCAAGATTAACGGGTAATACTCGTTATGTATATTTGCTTTAGTTTCCCCTCACTATGTGATGCTCGGTAAGCAACAATCCAAAATCCCGACCAAAGAGGTCTTATACCGTGCACCAGGCCACCCAGTATCTCGAGAATCTAATTAACTTCCCACTAATTTAGGTTTGGTGTGAATCAGCCTACCGATCGATTGGAATGACCTGTGATCCTGCTCCCGTCGTCAAGCGTCCCCTAGGCCCAGAAATCGCCATGGGATCAATAGTAGTCCCATCAACAGGTACGGGGATTGTGGGCTATCCTTCCAAAGTCAAAGCCCAGTCAACCTCCCTTCGGCCTGGCCTGGCCTGGCCTGGCCTGGCCTGGCCTGGCTTCGCTTCTCCCTGCTCGCTCGGTTTCCCATGGGCAGATTCCAGCCGGTGCTCTCTATCTCTCACCCGCTAGTTCATGATCGACTCGTATTCGACTTCTCCCTCTTCCTCCTCCTCAATTCGTGCAAGAATGAACTCTCCCGATGAGCTGAGACCGAATGCCGCTTCGTTCTCCGGAGATGAATGGGCGGCAAGGGTCTCGAAGGAGGTTCTCTCGCTTTACTACTCTCTCCCGAAGAAGGGAAAGCCTCAGGGCCGCGAAGTCACCGTCTTGGCCGCATTCCTCCTCTCGTCGCCTTCTCAAGGTCTTGTATCTCCTCTTACAACATCGAGACTCCACCTTTTAGTGTGATTGATTCTTAGCGCCAAATGTGTCCAGAGCTGGAAGTGCTTTCCCTGGGAACGGGGACCAAGTGCATTGGAGGTTCTCTCCGGAGCTCTAATGGCGATGTTGTGAATGATTCCCATGCAGAAGTTATCGCTCGGAGATCTCTCATAAGGTAGTTTTCACATGAAGTTGGTTCCCCCCACCCTTCTCTGTGGTGCCTCTTTATCGTGAGGCAGTCCATATGGGACAAATTCGTTTGTAGTTCGTCAATTAAGCTATTCATTTCCTGCCATAGCGGTGCCTCTCATTAGTCTTTCACAATTTCCTGATGATTCCTATCAATTTTGTGTCTGTAAAGGGTAGACGATTACTGATTAATAAATCGCGGGCACAGGGCAGATAGCCTTTGGATGTTTTCCCAGCGTATGATGTGCCTCGTTTGAGCCGTTCTGTACTTTTACCGTGTCATTTCACATATTGCCAGCCCATAATAGATAGTGTGGAGTCAGCTGCAGGTTCTTTTAACTTTTCTTTCGTAGTCTAATTCCTCTTGAATCCAGGTTCTTCTACGCGGAGATTCAGCGGCTTAGAGAATTATATGATGACTTTCGGGAGGGTAATCTCGGAAAACAGTCAGAGTTTGATGATCATATTAAAAGCTCACCTCTTCAGCTGGTTCTGGATGATCCTGATCAAGGAAAATACAGGTTGAGGTCCAATTGGCGACTACATCTATATATATCTCAATTGCCATGTAATTACTTGAGGTGTCTCATTTATTTGTCTTTCCTTTTCTTGATTGTTGGTTGCTTCCCTGAGGCTTTGGCTTAANATCAGCCTACCGATCGATTGGAATGACCTGTGATCCTGCTCCCGTCGTCAAGCGTCCCCTAGGCCCAGAAATCGCCATGGGATCAATAGTAGTCCCATCAACAGGTACGGGGATTGTGGGCTATCCTTCCAAAGTCAAAGCCCAGTCAACCTCCCTTCGGCCTGGCCTGGCCTGGCCTGGCCTGGCCTGGCCTGGCTTCGCTTCTCCCTGCTCGCTCGGTTTCCCATGGGCAGATTCCAGCCGGTGCTCTCTATCTCTCACCCGCTAGTTCATGATCGACTTGTATTCGACTTCTCCCTCTTCCTCCTCCTCAATTCGTGCAAGAATGAACTCTCCCGATGAGCTGAGACCGAATGCCGCTTCGTTCTCCGGAGATGAATGGGCGGCAAGGGTCTCGAAGGAGGTTCTCTCGCTTTACTACTCTCTCCCGAAGAAGGGAAAGCCTCAGGGCCGCGAAGTCACCGTCTTGGCCGCATTCCTCCTCTCGTCGCCTTCTCAAGGTCTTGTATCTCCTCTTACAACATCGAGACTCCACCTTTTAGTGTGATTGATTCTTAGCGCCAAATGTGTCCAGAGCTGGAAGTGCTTTCCCTGGGAACGGGGACCAAGTGCATTGGAGGTTCTCTCCGGAGCTCTAATGGCGATGTTGTGAATGATTCCCATGCAGAAGTTATCGCTCGGAGATCTCTCATAAGGTAGTTTTCACATGAAGTTGGTTCCCCCCACCCTTCTCTGTGGTGCCTCTTTATCGTGAGGCAGTCCATATGGGACAAATTCGTTTGTAGTTCGTCAATTAAGCTATTCATTTCCTGCCATAGCGGTGCCTCTCATTAGTCTTTCACAATTTCCTGATGATTCCTATCAATTTTGTGTCTGTAAAGGGTAGACGATTACTGATTAATAAATCGCGGGCACAGGGCAGATAGCCTTTGGATGTTTTCCCAGCGTATGATGTGCCTCGTTTGAGCCGTTCTGTACTTTTACCGTGTCATTTCACATATTGCCAGCCCATAATAGATAGTGTGGAGTCAGCTGCAGGTTCTTTTAACTTTTCTTTCGTAGTCTAATTCCTCTTGAATCCAGGTTCTTCTACGCGGAGATTCAGCGGCTTAGAGAATTATATGATGACTTTCGGGAGGGTAATCTCGGAAAACAGTCAGAGTTTGATGATCATATTAAAAGCTCACCTCTTCAGCTGGTTCTGGATGATCCTGATCAAGGAAAATACAGGTTGAGGTCCAATTGGCGACTACATCTATATATATCTCAATTGCCATGTAATTACTTGAGGTGTCTCATTTATTTGTCTTTCCTTTTCTTGATTGTTGGTTGCTTCCCTGAGGCTTTGGCTTAAAGAACATGGGATCGATGCTTATGTGTATGACTTTTTCCTTCTCAGGTGGCATTGTGTCACTCCCATCGCTATTGCCACATATGTTATTTCCACGGATCACTGGGGAAGGAACTCCAGTTTCAAGGCCATCAAGCATTGATCTCAATGATATCGAGGCTCACACAAGTAATGGAGTTGATAGAAACGGTAAAGGAAACCTCATCTCTCCAATGCTTGGTATTAATGTTGCATGTGTTGTGCTCTAATGCCATGCACGATACCTCGAGAATATTAGTGAAACTTTTTCACCTTTCAAACGTTTTTTGTCTCTTCTGTCAAGAAAAGCCCAATTTATCATGCATCGCTTTATGGGACATGATTTCTCATCAAATGTTGAACGACAGACTTGAACTATTTTTAAAAAGTAATTAAACCTTATGAAGGATTTTGGGATTCTTATTATTACAAACAAAAAATATTCATAGATGGAACTTATTGTATTTACTGCAAGATTAAGTTGAATGATGCCAGTTGCTGATCCAGATCCAAGCAATGGCTTGCAGCTAATTGGCACAGTCCAGAGGAAGCCTGGTCGTGGTGACACAACATTATCGGTTAGCTGCTCGGATAAGATAGCTAGATGGAATATTGTTGGTGTCCAAGGTTCAATCCTGTACCTTTCTATGAGATTAATAAAGATGGGACCTCGGTTTTCTCTAACTTTTTTCCTAAATGAACCCTGTAAACTGAATACTCATTGACATCTCGACCAGTAGCCTAACTGAGGTTGTCCAATTCTCTCTAATTTCCTAACTAGAAGCTGAACTCATTTTTCTTGCTTCAGGAGCATTGCTTTCGTACTTCCTTCAACCAGTTTATATATCTTCACTTGTAATTGCACAATCGCCAAATGGTTGTGGAGATCATTCAATGCTCTCTCTGATGGAGAGTGCCATAAATGGACGACACCTCTGTTTTCCATCTGCCCAATTCAATGCTGCCTTAGTAAACAAGGTCTGTTGTCTCTCCGAGCTGTTTACTGTTCAAGAAAATTTGAAAGCTACTTAACAAAATTTTCACTTGAAATATGCTTGCAGCCCTTGTTCTTTCTTGCCCCCATGCCACCAAAGGAGTTTCAGCACTCAGAGAGTGCTCAAACAACTTTGACTTGTGGGTGAGTTCCATTTTATTCAGTTCCTTTGCACCTATGGTTTCCTGCTCATATACATGGCTGTTACTGTTACGGACAGGTACTCAATANTGAGTTCCATTTTATTCAGTTCCTTTGCACCTGTGGTTTCCTGCTCATATACATGATTGTTACTGTTACGGACAGGTACTCAACATGTTGGAACAAGTCTGGGTTACATGAAGTCATACTTGGTACTACAGGAAGAAAACAAGGCGCATCTGCCAAAGGAGCACTTTATCCATCTACCATGTCATCTTTATGCAAGTGAGTGACACCAATTTTGCAAGCAATTAGTACTTAGGGTATTATACTGTCTACTTACTCTCTATTTGGTCTCACAGGTATCGACTCTTGGAGATGTTTTTGTCATTAATGCATCAAAGCAACGATGAAGTTTCACTCCATGGGATTGGTTATCGAGAGCTCAAGGTAATGCTCTGTATGTGGATTCTCTGCTCTGCAGAAAAAAAGTTGGTCATTTCCCCTTTTTCACCAAGTATTTTACAAAATTTTGATATAATATGCCACACCTTTAAGAATGGAAACAGAGAAGTCTGCTAATGCGGTGAACCTTAAAATGTATCCATTGAAATAAAGTGATTTCTAGTGGTCTGGATCGTGTTCTCTAGTCCTAATTCTGAAGTCTTCAGCAGCTAAGAACTGCCCGAGTGGAGGGTGGAGTTTGTTAAGACACCCCTCAACTGAAAGTAAACAACCTGGACCAAAAAGGGGCACTTTTTCTTTTCTATGTAAAGTGGTGACTATAATTGTGCTGCTCTTTGCAGGAGGGTGCTCGGGATTACAAGTCAGCTTCAAAGATCTTGAAAAGCCTGCCACCTTTTAGCAATTGGCTATTGAAACGACCAGAAAGTGAAACCTTCTCGGTCTCGAGAGTGTGATGGTGGATCTGGATTAAAGTTGAGATACATCCTGACCATTTAGCGCCTCCTGCAGTATCCTTCTTTCCTTTGGAAATTCTCGGCGATTCAACTTTGGCTTTCAAATATAGGAGTCCAATATGAAGTTTACCGCGAGACAATCATCTTGAAAATGATTTAGCATCTCCGTGGTTGAGCTTACGGGAGTTTTATGTTAGCTAGATGATGGATTAGCGATTCAAAAAGTTGCACTGTTGAACTTGACCCCTACATGTTACATTTTTAACTTTGCTAAATTGCTAATGCATGGTTGCTATATTTAAGATTAGGAAGGGTGTCCCATCATGAACCCATCTAGGAAATTATGTGGGCTTACTAAAAAGTAGAGATCTCTTAAATACGAATTTTGATTATGTGTGAAATATTGAATTGGAGATTTTCTTCTTCTTCGTCTTCTTTTATGTGAACGAAAGATGCAACAAATACCTTCAACAGGATCATGATTGATCATTGGGTGAGTTGTCGGTTCATGTTGACGCACATTGAGAAGCACGTGTATATGTATATAGCAACCAACCAACGCTCATAGCAGTAGACAGCACTTAACAAATTTATGCGGCAAAGTAGCCGATGGCCTATTCAGACCCGGAAACTGAGCATTGACAAGTCAGTGCGTGCAATATTGACGACTAATGCGTGACTGTCGACCGTAACCTGTCGACATGTGTCGTTTGGATTTTCCCCTTTTAATTTTTTTGTCACGGTCGTGAACGAAGGTAAGTTATTCAACACAGTGGACCCGTGTAAGGAGAAAAAGAAAAACAGAAAACGACGTATAATAAGTCAAGAGACCATCCATTCAAATAAAGTCTGGCTTATGAATCTAGAATTCATTTGTATCTTCTTTTTTTTTTTAAATCTACATCTACTCGCTTCGTCAATACATTAATTAGCACAGCTAGAGATGTTAAACGGACCGGGTTGACCTATAACCAAACCTTCCAAACCTTGAACCGGTCTAGATTACTCTTAACTCAACCCGTAACCGTACTTATTGGGTTAGAACAGTTACAGGCCAATTCATAAATATGGACACATTGAACTGTAATCGGTCCAAACCAGTACCATACTGAACCGTCCCGGAATCGTTTAGAAACCGACCTAAAACCATTGAAAATCCTACAAATCAACGGTCAGATTTTGTCGGGTCAATTTAAAATTTAGAAATATACATTTACAAAAATTAAAATGATGGACAGTTCACGGGCCAAACTGACCCGTTTATAAATGGTTCTAGGTCGGTTTATATTTGTTTGAACCGTGACCCATAACCGAACCAACTCATTAAGTAAATTGACCAAACCATAACCGAGTCAAACGGTTCCAGACCTATTTTAAAACGGCCTGAACCACACTTTCAACAGCAATACTATACTATGCACTAATTTAATTCGGAATCGGCCAAGTCTACCCATTAAAAAAAATAAAACATTTAATGATA
>CXYZ01007879.1:1128041-1140012 GCA_900006705.1 Sonneratia caseolaris
ATATATATATATATATATATATTTAATTGGGACTGTTTCTGACAACGTAATTTATCAATTAAGGGGAAGGTTGAATTCAATCCCTAGTCTGTGGGTCTTAGAATAGGCATATTCCAAGTAGTTTCTCTTCCCTTCCCGTGTTGTTCTCCTAGACAAGTCATGATTGAGGATATGGGTGGGTAATCTTATCAAGAATTAAGCATTGAGAGAAGGATCAGATGGATAATTTTGTATTTTACTCACAAGTTGTACGTTTGTTTTGTCCAATTAAGTTAACGGTTAGGGTTGATATTATTAAGGTAAAGCTTGATTTTTTTTAAAAAAAAATTAATATTGAATAAATACTGCACGTGACTGAATTACATATTGAGAAAATATCACGGATATCATCCATCTAATTGTCAAAGAGAAGCACCTCCCACATGATTCCTTCAATATTGTCGAAAAATAGTGGGAAAGGCACACATTCAACGTTATTTAACGCTAACCGAAGGTCCAAGCCTGTTTGTTTGGTTTGTTACGTACACTGTTGATAACGGACATATATATGAATGAGGTTAGGTCATCATGTGATAGCATTATGTGATTGTTAAGCAATAATAAGATTACCATTGTGATTAATTAATTTCATACTAGTTTTTACAGTACATGCATGTTTTCTGGAATCTCAGGTGGTGTTCAAATCCAAAGTTTCATCCTTCCTCGCCGCCGGCACCACCGCACCTGCCTCTTCAAGCTCGCCCCACGGGGGGGCTCGTGAATACCGTCTAAACTGCAGTCGCCCTGCTAACTCTACCGATCCTCAGAAATGCCTCGCGGGATATTATCCAACCACGCCGATCGAGCACGGCTGGATTAATTACGCCAGCCCCGCATGCCCGGAATACTTCAGGTGGATCCACGAGGACCTGCGTCCGTGGAGGGCCACGGGGATCACCCGGGAGGCGATCGAGTCGAAGAAGTCGCTGGCCCACTTCAGGCTCGTGATCTACAAGGGGAAGGCCTACTTGGAGCAGTTCCACAGAGCGTGGCAAACACGCGACGTCTTCACCCTCTGGGGGATCCTTCAGCTGCTGAGGTTTTACCCCGGGAGGGTCCCCGACCTCGAGATGATGTTCTGCTGCGAGGACCTCCCTGCGCTCCCGAAGAGGGATAATGAGGTGCCGGAGGGGGCAGCGCCCCCCGCAATGTTCCACTACTGCGGCCACGAGTCGGCCTTCGACATCCCATTCCCGGATTGGTCCTTCTGGGGATGGTAAAATAAATAAATGAAATCCTGCTCTCATCTGCTCCATCTTAATAATCCCTATGAGCCTCCCAACTGCAAACTGCCTAATTTCCGTCCCTCTAGTTGAGAAAAGTTACCCCCCAACTCACCATCACAGTCCACAGATGATACCAGATAGATGTGTCGTCTGTTCTGCTGTGTATACTTTATGATCTATATATATATCTCTATCTATATCTATCAAAGGGATGACACATACAGCCGCTGTCGCAGGCCGGAGGTGAATATAAAGCCGTGGGAGACCACTGTGAAGGCCATAAAGCGAGGAGCCTCAAAGACCAAGTGGAAGAAGAGAGATCCTCACGCATTTTGGAAGGGAAATCCATGGGTCTGCCCGAAACGGGCTGAAATAATGAAATGCCAGCCCAGCAAGGACATGGACTGGAACGCCCGTCTCTATGTTGTGGTACGTACCGTAGATGGTGTATTTTCAGCACTATAATAAAGTTGACATGTACTAGAGAGGCGCTCGATCTATCTTTTCTATCAATGAGTGATCTTCAAATGTATATATCTCTACTTTAATACGCCATATTCACTGTGATTGGTGCACCCATGAAAACTTCTCTGGCTGATGAATATGAATTTTATA
Organism: Sonneratia caseolaris; assembly: GCA_900006705.1. Lineage (NCBI taxonomy): Eukaryota > Viridiplantae > Streptophyta > Magnoliopsida > Myrtales > Lythraceae > Sonneratia > Sonneratia caseolaris. The sequence goes on from CXYZ01007879.1 coordinate 1,129,922, forward strand.
CATATATATATACACACACCAGGATTGGGGCCATGAAATGTCTACTGGATTCAAGAAATCAAGACTTGAAGATCAATGCACCCACAGGTACGCATCATCGACCTACATGACATGTTCTCCACCACAGTTCTGTTTTTATGACACCACCAGGTCAATTGGTTACGTGTCTCGCACATGAAGGTAATATAATTTGTTGTGCACCGTCTCGTATATTCTTGGAAGACCGCGTAAAACTTATGGCCCCTTTTTATCTTCGGAAAATTAATCCTCACTCTACACCAAATTTGTTTTCTTAATTTCTGAATTTAAATCCTCCATTTAAAAAAAAAAACACAGAAGAAGAAGAAGAAGAAGAAGAAGAAGAAGAAGAAGAAGAAGAAGAAAGATTCAAAATATATATGCTAATTAATTTGTAAAGTTAGAAAATGATACATAATAATAAAAATAATAAAGAAGGGAAATTATAAATGAGGATATGGATAAGCAATAAAAACCAAGTAATGGACAACCTACTCAAAGTAAATGTAAGCAATAAGTCTAAAAAGTGGTGGAGTTAGAGTTGGAATCACTAGACGCATAATCGAATGGTTGAGAATAATAATATAGATAGTTATAAACATTGAGATGGTGGATTGCCCATTAGAATTTGCCCAGATGCAATGGAAGTGTAAAGCTGAAATTAGACCACTAGAGATCGAGGAGCAGTCAATTGAGTTCTGTACGTTCGTGACAGTCATAGGATTAGGAAAGATAAGCCCATATTGACTGCAACTTCAACGTATTTCTGGTTATTCTTGAAAGATATGATGCATTTGGCAAAGGTACAAAATCTACGTGGAGGGACGGGCGTGGTCGGTGAGCGAGAAGTACATTCTGGCATGTGATGCGGAGACGTTGCTAATTAAGCCCGAGTACTACGATTTCTTCGTCCGGGGGATGATCCCCATGGAGCATTACTGGCCCATCCGCCCCGGTAACAAGTGCCGGGACATCAAGTTTGCTGTCGACTGGGGCAACAGGCACAAATCCGAGGTTAGTACGTAGAGCTAGTGTCTCTCAACTTCTTGCATGCCTAGACCAGAGCCTCGACTCGATGGCTATTTTAATTTTGCGTTGGCCGGCCTGGCTCTATGCTGCAAGTAAACGCCCAACGAATCCATCCGTCAAAAGAGTACTGAACTTGGGGGGGGGACATATATGCAGGCGCAGAAGATCGGCAAAGAAGGGACCCGATTCGCACAGGAGAGCCTGAGCATGGAAAGAGTGTACGACTACATGTTCCACCTGCTGAGCGAGTACGCTAAGCTCCACAAGTTCAAAGTCACAGTGCCGCCTGCCGCGGTAGAGATCTGTGCCGAGACAATGGGGTGTCCAGCTGAAGGTGAGGTGAAGGAGTACATGATTGAGTCACTGGTGAAGTCTCCGAGCGGTGAGCTGCCTTGCTCGATGCCCCCTCCGTACGAACCTCGCGAGCTTCAAGAGTTCATGAAGAGGAAGGAGAACGTTACCAAGCAAGTCGAGATGTGGGAAGCTGAATATTGGGAGAAGATCAATCCCAAGAAAAATAAAAAACATTGAAAAAAAAAATCCCTCTTTTCGTTTTTCATTTTTTGGAGATTCGGTCTCCTATCATCTGTAGGGAAATAATCTGTAGACCTGAGGGCTATCTTCTGCAACTTATTATACATTGATGAACTCTTTGTAGTTCGTATTAAAAAAAGGTGGGGGTGGGTGGGAAACTGAGAGAATTATTTCTTTACGGTCCATCATGAGATCTAAAAAAGAAACCCATGAACAAAATCAGGAATTCTTCCTAGAGCATACCAGGGGCGAGCGACAAAGATGACTTGAGCATCCGAGATTTATGTCAACTCCGTTGTAGTCTAGTTGGTTAGGATACTCGGCTCTCACCCGAGAGACCCGGGTTCGAGTCCCGGCAACGGAAATGCCTTTTAATTTGCAATTTATTTAATGGAGAGTTCCATGTACATTGAAACAGGATGCCATCAGAGCGGTCATGGTTATCGCACTCCAATGGGGCTGTCGATGATCAAAGGCCGAGAAGTAACCAGAAAGCCAGTAGTCAGCTTGTGGACCCAACAACCCCTGGAAATTTCTTTCCTCTTGTACATCTTTTGTCCACAAGGCAGAGAGAGAGAACGGAGAGACTGTAGATTACTCGCCGTGGCCTTGGCGTCATTTCAAGTTAATTACCAGAAGAGTCAAAAGATTTTTATTTTCACAACGTCAACAACTCAGAGAACTTCCTGATTTCTTTCTGCAGACCTGGGCTAGGAGCGAAGGTTTCGTATCAGACCAAAGCATGAGTATCAATTGAGCCGATTGCATGAAAATTATTCTACAACTTGGAGACTGGGAAGAGAAAAGCTGCCAAAGAGATCGAAGAATCGTTCATTGTTGCTAGCAGCGCAGCTGCACAGTCAACGATCCAGAGAGCAGGACTAATGCTTTCGTGAAGAAGAGAGTGGCCCCTCCTCCAGTGTGATCTCTTACCTACATTGAAGAAAGATGAAGTGAGGCCCTGCCGTAATAGGGACCTCATTAGAAACTAGGAGTGACGTTTTAAGATCACATTTGATAAATATGCAATTGCCAGTACTAACTCACTCGGCCTTCATGGTGTGGAGCAACAGTTTGTGCGTGGCCCTATCGTGGAAGGTAATTGACAAAACTGACTACATGCAACTGTTTCTGATGATCTTCCATTGGCAACTGAAGCCTACGCTCAGGTTTCTTGTAAATCTACCATAGCATTTTGATTATCATTCAGCCACCGAAGGAAGGCATTTCTGATTTTTTAACAGAAGGTCTATGTATCCGAAGTGGCCCTTCGGCCTCCATTTAGCCATAAAAAACTGATGAAGCAAAGCGATATCATCAGAATGGACCAAAAAACGCTCTCCTGCGGAAGTTTAAACAGTTGAAAGCATGCATATATACATCTTTAGCTGCACTTGTCACAGCATCTACATTATTTATTGATTCAGGAAAGATGCTCAGACAGATGCTTCCGGTATCTACATTATTCAGTACCTCTGTTAACACAGGGCAGCAAATCAAAGGGGGAAAAAGGGAACAGGTAAACAAACTATGGAAAAGGGGGAAGTGAGAAAGAGAGAGCTATATACAAGTTGGCACTTCTGCTGACATATAGTCACCTTAACCTTCAGTCTTGGTGGAATGAAATGAACTGAGGTAGTTAGCTGGTCCTACAGGGTCCAGTATTTGGTAGAGAGGGACGTCCATAACATTTGTACAGGTTGATGATGCCTGACTTTCAATATGCCCAGCAGGAAAACTGGGCAACTCTTCACTCTCCAGTGTCCTAATCGTACTGCTCATGAAGGTTTCCTGAATCAATTCTTCAAGAATAGTTTTGCCTATGTCAACACCAAGGTTCTTCACCTCCAAATGCGGGTTCATCCACACTTTCAACCGGGACAAATCTTTCCTGACAATCTGTTCAAGTGTACGAGGAATAGGCGGTTGAAGGAGGTGCCAGTAGACTCGTTCGCACACTTTATGGACAGCATGGATCTTGTTAGAGAAATAAAGCCAGGGAAGCACAAAATAGTGATTGCAGAACTCCAAGAGAACCTCGTTGATGCAATCAAGGAGAAGCTTCCTGTTGCAAAGGCGCAAGTCCCCGGAGAAATCTACCTCTCGAAGCCATGGTGACTCGAGTAATTGGTCCGATGAAAGAGATTTCAGGTATAGTTGATCCCAGTTTAGTTCAAAGGTATGAAGAACTGCTTTGACAAAGTTGATTACTGCTGCCTTATTTAAGATTTCCATGTAGATGTCCAAGGCGTTGGTGAAGTCATCTCTGTCTTCAAAGTTGATTTGTAACAATTGAATTGGATGTCCTCCTGAATTGTTTCATACGACCGAATTCAACTGAATAGATCGGGGTAATTTGACAAAAATTCATGTAATTAAAGGTGAGGAGGCATACGAGATTGGGATACAATCATTGTGGAGCTGTAGTCATCCTCTATAAATAATGGCTCGAGAACAGATACAGGACTGGGCTGCTCTGCTTTGTCAATGCCAGTTTCTGGATCCTCAGCTTTCCCCATGGCCGTGGACAAAGCACTTGTTCGGGGTAGACAAGGCACAGGATCATTCTCATAATCAAAATTCTGCAAGGACAATGTAATCATGAAGCATCATGATGCAGCAGGATAGATGGAGGAGGTTATTATTCAGCTTGTCCTAATATGATAACCAGCAAATACCATATTTGCATTTGTAATTTCAGCATACAGGCTGAACGCGATGGAATCACTGAAAAAAGGTTGTTTGACTTTGCAGAAGCAATAATATCAGTCAGTGTTACCTTTCTCACGTGTTGCCCGCAATCTTTTTCATCTGCACATAAGTATGCAGTGCTGCATTTTTCAGGGCCCTCATCAGATAATCCAGTATTTTCTAGAAAGAATAAACATCATAATGATTACATTATATTTGAGTGCTTGATATCTAAATGAATTGAAAAGAGCGATCTCAATTAGATGACTACCATCCAAGTTTGTATGATCTGTATTGGTAAATGCAGTCTCTTCTGTAACTATTCCATAAATGTTCGATTCTGTCTCTAGAATATGTTCTGCAGGAAATACGGAATTGCTCTCTGCAATCTTTCCTACGTCTCTTGGGAATTTGACCTCTTCAAAAAACCTTGATTTTGCAGATGGAGAGGTATCGCTTCTCGGGCTTTCTTCAGGAGAATAGCTAAACTCTGGAAGTGGGAGAATCCGCCCGAGTTTATCAATGGATGTTGCACTCAAAGTTTCCGGACCTTCTTCACCACAGCTCAGCATCTGGGACGGATATTTCTTGGCCTCGAAGTTGATCTTTGATGCTGTCAGCTCAGAATTATTGACCGCCTTATGGTTCTCCTCTCCTGCTTTGATTCGAGTGGCATTTTCAACATAGAAATGGTCCTTGCTGAAGGAAATTGCACTTCTGAGCCTCCGCTTGATGGAAGAGAGAGAGGATATTCGACTCATCTTTGCACAATCTTCTCCGACGACAATTTTTTGCGAATTAGCTGTATCTGAATGCATCAACTCGGACTTCAGAATAATGATTGCTCGACTGTGCCTGGTTTCATTGGATGCCCTATTCTCTGGAAACTCGGCTTTCTTCCCATAAAAGTTAAGCTGTTCGTACTTGCCAGCACCTGGCAAGTTAGATTTTGAGACTGAGTTGGACACTTTTTCTCTTACAGAATAAGAATCCTGCAAGTTCTGGATGACATTTACAGGCCCTTCGTGGTCCTCAGAGATGAGCTGTTGATGTAAAACCTCCTTTACCGCTTCACAAGGTCTTTCCTCTGTGTGATTTGGATAAATTTGGTGGAAAGTTTTCTCAACCATATTCTTATGGCTGAGAATGTTTTCCAGTCCTTGTCCTGTATTTTGCTGGCACGAGCGGTCGAATGCCCAGTTTTTTCCATCTTCCAGGTCCCCTTGATTAAGAGGCTGACTGTGCTTAGACCTCATCCTGCATTGTTTACATTTCTTCTTTCGGTGGCCTTCCCATCCCACATCAGATTGCTTATAACCTTCGTCCAATTCTTCTTCTATAAGTGTCTTCACACTAGTTGTTCGCTCTCGATCAACCTGAAATACTTGCAAATTAACAGAATTAGATTACTATTCCCTCCCAACCAAGTTGAAACACCGGGACATAACACAACTAGATGAAGAGGAAGAGGAAGAGGAAGAGCAATGCAGCGGCTTGCAGAATCCCAGTCGAAGGATTGATGGGAGATGAATGGAATTCCGGACTGACCTGAGTTCCTTGAAGATTTTCATCAGACTTAAGCGACCCTATGATCTTGCATGTCGATTTACCTGAACCTGCAGAAGAGGAAGGAAGTTCAGAAGAGAGTGTTTACCATCCTTTCTAGTTAAAATAGCTTTGGTGAAGCCATAACACAGCCAAATGTTCACAATTTATGCAATTACCAGCAGGCTCTTTGCTTATCCGCCTTTCATAAACGAGCGCCTCCCGAGGAGATCTGAAGTAGCGAAAATCCAAAGTACTTATCACACCCCACACACGTAATAGCCGATCTTTTGCATGTCGAATACGAATTTTCTGGGATCCTTTTGCCATTGAAACTATATTAGCAAGTCAGATTTTCTACGTCCAAGCATCTATCTGGAACGTGTGAAACCTGCAATGAAATAATAAGATGCAGCATTGTTGTCAATAGTCAAAATTTCTGCTTGACTAACAGGAAACCGACGAGACGGCAATTCAGGATTCACATCTAATGTCGTTCCTCTTGCCTATTTACTAAGTTCATGCGCATTTTTAAGCACTCTGCTGGCAATTACTGTGTGATGCATTCATTTAAAACTCCCGTCAATTCCTGGAGAACTGGTCAATAAAGTCAACATGCTCCCCTTTCACCGAATCAACTGCAAACTCTTTAATGAGATCCATCCTGCAGGAAAATTAAAACTTTTCCAAACCCCATATTAAACAAGAAAAAGGATGGTAAGCCTGATCGAATTGTCAGAAAGAGTAGACAGCCGCACGTTTGGGGGAGAGAAGCAGAAAGTCACTGCAAATGATATACACAATGATCACCCTGCAAGCCTCTGCGTTCTGCCATAATGACATTATCTCAGGACTGGAGAGTTGAAACTAAAATCTCTCTCTCTCTCTCTCTCTCTCTCTCTCTGGGTCAAATTTGATATCACTATCACTAGTTCTTCTTTCTAGCTGAACTCTGTTCTCGTTACTTATGTTCGAAGTGAAAAAGGTTATAGGCGGAAAAGAGCTCGATGGAAGCATGGGAAGCGGAGTATATGATAGGATAAAGTGATTGAACTACCTTAGAGGGAGCCCAGCTATCTCCAAATCCATATGCACCCTCTTCTTGAGCAGCCCGTGAAGTCTAAGTGACCCAGAGAGAGAACATTCTTAAGAATCCTCCTCTTACCGAAAACACCCAAAGGGCGTGAGATTAACTAAACCTCGTGTGCTGAATATTCATTCGCAAGCACAAATTTTAACTCAAAACATCTATCGGGATCTCGGGGGAAAAGAACAAAGGAGAAAACTGGGGGAGAATGAGAATGCCGAGAACGTTTTATGGAGAAATACGGCAGTCGGCAAAGAGAAGGTGTAAGAGAGAAGTTGAAAGAGCATTGAAGCAAGAGGGACAGCGGGCGAGCTAGTGTAAGTGAAGGGTCCTTCTGGGATCTGCTTCGAAGCCGCTGCTGATACGATGGCGCTGCTCGACAGGACACAGAGGGAGCGAGAGAGAGACAGGCGGGCAGAGAGATGAAGAAATAGGTGACGATTAAAAAATTTATTTTCATCATGTGAATGGAAAAAAATTAAATATAACTTACTTATGACATCTTAAGTGCAAGAATACCATATAATTATGATGGAGATACATAATGTAAAGTCATTATATAATGGCCCGCCTTACCATCAAATATAATTGGTCCATCCGTACCCACTAAATATCGCCACAAACCAACACTTTCCCAACTCGTGACAAGAAAATTATGTTATAATTGAAGTATTTCCTCTAATCTTAAAATTAGTCATAATTTACTCATAATCAAATAATTATTAGTAAAGAGCTGCGCATAATATTTCCACGGCATACGAAGACTTCCTCGAGGAGTGGGGGCCAATGGTTGAAAATTAAGTTTGTGAACTTGTGGGGTGGGCATCTCCAGGTCAGCACGTATGTAGTAGTGAGGAAGTTGATGACTCCATCGATTAATAAATTTGGGCAATTCTTAAATTAAATTCCATGAAAATTCCCCCGACAGAACTCTGTCATATACATATGTATATATATATACATACAGGTATAATTTATTTAATTATAAAGTATAAGAGAGAGAGAGAGAGAGAGAATAACAAGCAGGTCACAGGTGACGGAGGACTGAATTGACTCATATTTTCCTTGACGGTAACATTCAGTGCAGAATTAGTGCCGGACACGAGATTTCCTTAGAAAATTGTGCCCCCCACTACACCCATGAAATAAATAACATGCTGTCTCCCTGCCACGTGGGAGCACAGTCCTCGGTCGTAACGAGCCATCACCGATGACTGCGACTGTTGAGTGGTAACAGTTCTCCTCCACCTTTTCACTGTGTCGTGTGGCATGAGACCATCGAGAAATTTTATAGAAGAAAAATGAAAAAAGGGAAAAGGGGAGAGGCTTGGTGGGAATAGCAATGCAAGTGTTGGCATGGACCACTGACCCATTGCACGAAAGCTAAAGTCATCACCCACTCCGATTGCTGATGGCAAGAGACACGGGTGATCCAATCAATCCTCATCATTACAACTCCTATGATATTTCTGGTCGGATCTTGAAAATTTATGAATGCTCAGTAGGAAAATTATATGTGATCATTTGGTGGACATAATCCGGTAGTAGAATTGAATGGAATAGAATATGGACCGATCGAGAAGAAAAATTAGACGGACCTGAGATATATGCCAATTACCAGCAGCCCGCGGGAGGACCCACGACACTGATGAGCATCCCTCTAGTATTACTTGTCCAGATATTCCAGCCATTTTCCATGACGTCTACCTACAAAACATCAACTGCGGCTTGCCTGCCAACTGCCAGAGATATTAAATGAACCAGTTTAATCTACTTGTTAAAACCTATAACTAGCTCATAACTGTTTTTATTGAGTTGATGACGGTTTACAAAGTGAGTCTAAGAATTAAACTCATTAAATAAGAGCGGGCTCAAAACCATTGTAAAACCAGCATGGACCACCAAAAACATAGCAAATTAATGATCGAATTTTACGAGTTCAATTTAAAATTAAAAAATATATATTCATTTTAAATAATTTAAATTTGAAAAATGTGACAGGATAACGATTCATAATTCAAACAGACTTGAACCGTGAATCAGTCCACTTTGAATTGGTTCTAGACCGATTCATGTTTTTATAAACTGTAACTCGTAATTAAACTGACACATTATACGTAATAAGCTGAATTATAATCGAGTCAAATGATTATAAACTCATTTCCAACCGGTTCGAACACCTTTACCGACGGCTTCTCTACCAAGAAATTGTATCTGCCCGCCCGCGTTCAATTATTTCATTTTCTCTAACGAATTGATGTGGGCGCAGTTGATTCCAGTGTACGTACACGCATTCTCCAGGGAAGTTACTGGGATGAGTCGAGAGGCTAAGCAGCAGAGGGCGGCAGTATCGGAAATCGGATTGATCGTGTGAGAATTTTGATGTGCGCAAACATCGTGTAGCCGTCGTGACAAGAGAACGTCCCAATTAATAAAGTGCGCGTTGTTGCTTTTATACATCATCTCATCGACATAATGACAACAATAAATAAGTAAATCATTAATAGTAGAATATAGCAATAATGATAATATGTATATATATATATATAATTAGTCAAAGACAAACGAAGCGGTTTTCCGATGGAAGCATATATCAACCTATATGTATATATATGTATACGTAATCCGAGGGAACAAAATAATTGGAGTTAGGTGTGTTACACTCATGGAAATTACTAATGGCGGGGAAAGATTGATGGCTTGGCCCAACTAATTTTTGAGGGAAAAAAAAAACGTACATATAAGCTTATGAACTTACTTGAACTGGATGTGTTCTGAAGGTCCGTACCGTACATCTGCGTCCTTGAGTGTAACATATATACATACATACATATATATATAAGCACAGTATAGCTAGCAAAACATTTATGGGGATTCATTCATTCTCTCGTGCATGCATGAATGATGCTACAATTATGTGAAGAAATTTTAGGTATTTTTTTTGGAGATGTTTCAAAGTTTTCTTTAGGAAGTTTCGAAGTTATATATATATATATATTACCTAGGATTTTGATTGTTTTAGACTTTTTAGAATTTATGATTAATATATTTTTCAATAATTAGATTCTACCATATCCGCATCTTTTCCAGCAGGGGGGGGGGGGGGGGGGGGGGCGGAAAGAACAAGAACGGGGGGGGAGGAGAGGAAAAAAAAAACAAAAGCAAAGCGAGGAGGCCGTAGCACGAG
>CXYZ01007879.1:1140189-1168491 GCA_900006705.1 Sonneratia caseolaris
GGGGGGGGGTGGGGGCCTTCACGACCTTCCTTCTCCACCCAACTTTCCTGTTCTCGCCTTCCACTGGAAGATATGCCTTCTTTCCCCAGCTATATAAAAGACTCCATTGACAGTGAAGAGCGTGTCGAGCCCCCCTGGGTTCCGTAGCTTCGGAGGATGGGAGAGGGATCGTCGGCGAGAGTGGGGAATGACAGAGTTTACGTGGCGGTCGGAAAGGACGTGGAGCGGAGCAAGTCCACTCTTCTATGGGCGCTCGACAATTTCGATGGTGATTTTCGGATTCTCCATGTCCATCAGCCGGAGCGCATCGATCCAACCGGTCAGTGCTGTCACCCACACATTTCCCCCATCTGTTGTCACTTTAAAGCATCACGAGCCTGCTATCCTTGTTCTGTGGCGTCTGTGTGGAGTCTCATTTCATAGGGAAAATTGCTGGCATTCGCCCCTCAGAGTTTGCTACTTTATTTCCTGATAATATTCGTGGGGCAGTTGCTTTTGGGGTAAGGTCCACTCGGATCAGGTGGGTAATTGAACGCTAAGTTGCTGGCCTAGGTGTATGTAGTTCGATCCTTCGGAATTCGGGTTCCTCTCATCCTGATGTATTAAATATTACTATATAATATCCCTACACCCTCACATGGGACACCGTTTCATGGGTGTGCTCTGTAAGACTTTACGCCTTATGGTTTCCATAACAAGTTTCTCATTGTAAAATGACCGAGCAGGTCTGCTCACTTATGACGAAATCAGGGCTCGTCGAGAACTCGAGATGGAAAACATGCACGAGATCTTGGATGCTTACATACGTATTTGTAGTCAAGCAGAGGTTTGCACGCGCTCTCCCCACGTTCCTCCAAGTAACTAGATCTTGTCGCCTCTGGGAATGCCTTTTCCTATATGTGATAGAATCGACTCCCGTCCATCGTACCAGAATTTGATGTTAAAGAGCTGCTGTCATCCAAATTACATTAACTTACTCAGAGTACATTGACATTGTGGTGGATGACAATAAGCATCTTCTCGAGTTGTTCACACTGATGTGTAGATGTCCAATGGCCATCCACATATGATAGTCTTCCTTATTACCTAGAGGGCAACCTTCCCCCTTTTCTCCGCAGGTACACGCTGAGAAGAGATTTTTGGAGATGAGAGATATTGGCGAAGGAATTGCGGAACTCATTGAGCAGCACGCTGTCGCGAAGCTGGTTATGGGAGCAGCAGCGGATATTCACTACTCAGAGTATAAAATTCAACACCTAAGTATTCTTTGCATGTTCTTTTCTAAATCCAGTTGCCCCATCGGTTCCATAAATTTCAGGAGTATGACGGTGCTCAAATCCACTAAGGCCATGTTCGTAGATCTCCATGCAGACCCTTCCTGTCAAATTTGGTTCACTTGTAGGGGCCAGTTGATTCGCAAGAGGTAAACTGACCAATTTATCCTCACAAACATGTTTTGTGCAATGTTAGTTCATCGAAATCCTTACAAAAGTTCCTGTGAAATTTACTGGAATCCATGCAGGAAAGAAGATTTGAATGCCATTGACCTGTATTTCACGCACCCATCACTGCCGCCATGCTCTGAGGAATCAAACTCAGGGAGTCCCCAAACCTCAACTAACTCAAGTGAACCGAATGATGACTTGGTCATGGTTACTTATGGAAGAGAAGAGTCAAGCACCTCCCCACATTTCCCTCCCTACATTTCACTGGTAACAAGACATAAATGACTGCATATCTGCGAAATGGATTTGTGAGCTACATTCATAAACTTAGGGTTCTCTTTTTTCCTTATGATAGGATGCAGTTAGGAACAATGAGATCTATACCCGCTTTGAAGGAGCAATGGTGGAGGCTGAGAATGCAAGAAGGAAGGCATTCCAGGAATTGATGAGGCGCCTCCAGGAGTCTGAAGAGAGTTCCATGGAAGCTATTCGCAGGGTAAATTTTACTGAACTTCACGCTTGTAAACTCTTATTTACAGTCATTTTCATTCTTCTCGCATTAGAATACAGTCTCGATCTCTTCGAAATAGAAATTTCCATTGAGCCCAGTTGGCTTATTTGAACAACTATTTGATTTAATATATTAACCATGTCATCTATTTACAGGCAAGAGCATTCGAGAATTTGTACAAAGAGGAGGTGAGACGTAGAAGAGAGCTTGAAGAGATCATTACTGAAGAGAGAGAATCATTTGAAAGGAGGAATAAACAGAAAGAGGAAGCGCTTCTGACTTCCGTGGAACAACGAGTGTCTCTGGAAAACCAAATCTCAGATTCAAAGCAAATGATCAATGAGTTAAGAGAAAGGATTGTTGCTTCCGAGAGAATGCTCGAAATTTGTGAAAAAGAAATGCACGATTTAGAGGTAGAGCGCGACAATGCAATTGGAGTCGTGGAGGAGCTCCTGAGGAATCAAGCCTCGGAGGCCTCGAGCTCACAGATCGAAGGTTCCTTGTCAGAATTCTCTTTCCTCGAAATTCAGAGGGCTACTGATAATTTCGAACCATCTATGAAAATTGGAGAAGATAGATACTGGATCATTTTCAAAGGTTTTCTGCATCACACGCAAGTGGCAGTGAAAATGCTGCAGTTTGATAGTCCTCATGCCCCATCACGGTTTCAACAGGAGGCAAGTTTCTTAATGTTGATACATACATACATACACCTATATATACATGTTCTTCTCATCTTTGAAATAATAATTGTGTTTCATTTCTGGATCAAACTTTTTCCACCTGGAAAATTCTCGTGCAAGTATTCATCCAAACACCGTTACACTGATTTTTTTATAGTGTCCGAAATGCATAACGCTCTTCCTTGAATAAGCGCATCCTGGATAGAAATTTGCATTCTAGCGTCCTTTCCATTTTTGCAGCAAAAGCAGAGGCAAGTTCCTGTTCATGATTTCACTGGAGAATGAGCATTCTCAAAAACAAACTTACATTTACCATCTGTCGTTTATGTTTTCAAGAAAAGATGCGGAAATCTAGGATTGATGTATGTGTAGATCCCCTTGTATGATGTGTACAACATGTTTTTAATATATTTTTTTCCCTTTCTTGATTGTGCCTCAGCTTGATATCATGACAAAGTTGCGACATCCAAACCTCGTGACCCTAGTTGGAGTCTGTCCTGAAGTTTGGGCTCTTGTGTATGAACATCTGCCCAACGGTTCTCTTGAGGATCTCCTCATCTATCATGAAGACGGGACACCTCTCTCATATCAGAGGCGCATCCGTATTGCCTCAGAAATTTGTTCTGCTCTAATTTTTTTACACACCAACAAACCCCATTTCTTTGTCCACGGTGACTTGAGACTCGGGAATATTCTGCTTGATGCTAACTTTGCAGCGAAACTCTCTGGTCTTGGGAATGGACCAGGCCGCAGAACCAACCTAGAACCGGCCAATTTCCCTCACCTGGACCCTCACTACCGCTCCACAGGAGAGTTGTCTGCCAAGTCCGATGTCTACTCGTTTGGGGTCGTGCTTTTACAGCTGCTGACTGGGAGGGCTGTATTTAATTTTGCTAGAGAGATGCGAGATGCAGTGAATGGAGGAAACACGAGCCATGTGACTGCCCTGTTGGACCCAGTAGCAGGAGAATGGCCGGTTAGATCAGTCACTGATTTGGCTCGTTTGGCGCTCAGGTGTTGTGATGTGGATCCAAATAATAGACCTGATCTTGGGTCCGAAGTGTGGAGCATGCTCGAATTGCTGAGAGCTTCTCATATGGAAGTCCCGTCATCTCGTAACACTTTCCCTGAAGAAGATGCTGGAGTTCCGGACAATTTCATCTGTCCCATATCACATGTAAGATCACTAGCTATTTCTTGTTTCGTTTCTCAAAAAACTATGAGGCTTGACTCAGTTTTGTAGAACGACTGCAGGAAGAATGTGAGCAGGTTTTTTTTTTCTTTCTTTTTTTACCTTCATTAGTTCTTTAGGAGGACCGGAGACAAGTTCTCTTGTCTCGATCAAATTACAATAGTACTCGCGAAGTCCAGTTCCGTCTTACGCTCAATTGTTTTATATTCTCCTAGGAGAAGAAAACAGATAAAGAGGGGGTGAGACTTCTGACAATTGAGTTTGGTTTTAAAAGATACTTAACTGACTTGCTCACATTTGCAGGAAATCATGCAAGAACCGACTGTTGCTGCAGACGGCTATACGTACGAGGAAGAGGCAGTGAGAGGATGGTTAGGTACCGGGCACAACACCTCACCAATGACGAACCTTCCATTGTCGCACTTAAATCTCACCCCAAACCGTGCACTCCGATCAATAGTCCAAGAGTGGCTCTCGCACCATCCTCAGTTTTCTGTCTCTTGAAGTTCTCTCGATACCCTGCTTGAGCCCTCAGGTGTACAGCTCCTGCCGTTCCTTCTCGGTGTTTCTCTTCTTTAGTTGATGTATTATGAGGGGCTTTGAACTCTACTTCTGTCTGGATAACTTGGAATGGACGTGAGAGCCCTTAGTTGAAATCCTAAAGAATGGCATCCATCTATTAATATGCTGGTGGGGCTAGGACGTGACTGAGCAAACAATGCTTCTTGGCAGAGGGAACTTGCGAGTCTACAGAACTGGGTCAATTGGGTCAGAAGCAGAAACATAGCTGTTGTTTTTAGGGCCTAGTTTGGCCTCGGCTCATTCTGTGGCGGTCGTTCACACCTTTTCTGAGGGCAGCAATAGTCCTATGCTGTGACCACGTGGATCAACATTAAGTCGGCCTGTATAATGAAAAAACAGATTTGATCTTGTCTCTATCTGGTTTCGAGGCTTTTACTTAATTGAAGGAGTCTGATTAAGGTCGGCACATTAAATGAAAGTGGGAGAGGGTAAGGTTTCCAGCTTCCAACACCAATTCAATGGACAGATGAGAGTTGTACCGTAAGTTGCCAGAGGACAAAGTCAGCAAAAATTAATCCGACAGTTGCACCTAACCGCGAGAAGTAGAATGAGGTGGAGAGGAAAAGATCCGGAAGGAAGATTTCCACCGTGTGCTGCAAAAATCAAGCGGTCATTTTCAATTCTGGTGCATCCTCTGTCACATATGCAAGATACGGTCCGGGGCTGGTTCTAGGTCTAAGCGGGCCGGTTCAGGAAACCATGAACCGGCCTGGAACTATTGGACGCCAGTTACGGTTTCCCGCAAGAAGAAGAATGAGGGGAGGGAGGGGGGAGAGGAAAACAACAGGAAGGAGGATTTCCATCATCCGCATACGGGTTACAATTCAGGGATTCGTGTAGGCCAGTTCGCGGTTGGTTTCAAACCGTGAACTATGACCCTTTTTCATTTTTTTTTCTAATTATTGAAAATATTATAAATTTTTTAAATTGACTTATATTTTTTTATATTTTACTTACAACCTTAAACCATAATTTACTATTATTTTATTTATATTAAAGGAAGTATTATATTTTTTAAAACAAAATATTAAAATTTTTTGTTATGATAAATTTGGATTTGATAGTAGAACATCCAATTGTCTTCTTGATTGTTTATCGCTTGTTTCCGAATCTACAAAATAACTCATTAACTAATTGCTAACGTCATTAATACTCCGATACTAATGATATTCTTTTTAAATTAACACGATTATAATAAAAGATTTTTTTTGAGAGATTTTTTTTGGAATTATAATTGTGAGAACATGAGGTATTTATAGAATTTAGAGGTTACCGGTGAGGATGAAAAGGCAAAAAAAAACTAGGTGCGAGGAGAAAAATAAAAGTTGCATGGCAATGGTCAAATTTGCCATGTTTTTCCGTTGCTTAATTGCAACGGCCAAATTTTAACTGGTTTTTGACGGTTTGGGATGGTTCTAGGCTCGTTTTTATCTTGCAAGAAGATGGAGGATCCAATCCATGTTCCATATGATAACTAGGACGACGACCACGAAGTAGTTCATGTAATGGGAAAAACCTTGGACCCGCTATCAGTTGAAGAGAGGCTAGGCTGATTTGATCTCTAGTCAGTCCAATCCGATGGCAGAATTTCAAGCCAACCGGAACAAAATCTTACCCATAAATTGATGGCCCACTCTCGATCACGATCACGATCATAAGGGAAGAAACCACTGGTAGTGGACAGTTTTTGAAGGGAAAATAGATAGATAGATTGATAGATAAATAAATAAAATGAATAAAATCCCAACGCCCAGAAATAGTTATTGGGGCCAACTGTTAAAGAGAGGAGCCGATGGGATTCAACTACTCTCCCAACTACCCACGACAATATAGCTTACATATTTTTTTATATTAATATTGTTATTTAGTTAAATTTTATTCAGTTGACTAATTTAGATCACTACAAACCGATCTATTTAAGAGAGTTAAAAGTTTCATACCACATGTAAAATTCCAATCCAAATCTTCCCATTGAAATGATTAATACCACCTAATCTAACACTGTGTTACATAGACTTCCATATTTACGTAAGAGAATTACCATTCAGCTGAGAATTTCTCTCTCTGAGCATTAAATGCCGTCTCTCTTCTTGTTTTTTTTGGTAGGAAATGCCGTCTCTCTTCGCTGAGATGTCGATCCTCACCTATATGCCGTTAAAAGGAGACTCATTAAAAAGTTGCTTTTATTGTTTATTTTTAAAAAAGTTATTTAACTATAACCTGTCTAAAAAATCTGAAAGTATGGTTGAGGAATTTATGAGCTGCCAAAAATAAATGCAAGAATATTATAATAACGTGTGGATCCAATTGATCGAACAATGCCCTTAACCATCCGATTTCCTTTTTTTCTTTTTTATTTATTTTTTAACATACCACTCACTAATTTATGAAACCCGTCCGAAATTCTTCTAACCTGACATGACTGGAGTATGCGCGCCGCACGCGTAGCTGACTCGGAGACCCAAATTCGTCATTTCAAGTCCCACGTCTCCTGCATTTAAACCCTGACCTTCCCTCTCCTCCGCTTCAGTACGTCCTTGACACCATTAAAAACTCATTTCTCTCTCTATCCACGAAATCTGTAGAGAGAGAGAGAGAGAGAGAGAGAGAGAAGCGTAGCGGTTTCCAGAGAAGAGGAAGAGAGCTTCAATATCCGAAAGCTCTGATGGCGCAGTCGATGCAGAAGCGGAAGTTCCCGACCATCGCCGAGTGCAAAGGCTTGGCTTACGAGTCGATCGCGGCGGACCTCGACGGGACCCTGCTGCTGTCTCGGAGCTCGTTCCCGTACTTCATGCTGGTGGCCATCGAAGCAGGGAGCCTGCTACGCGGCCTGATCCTGCTCCTCTCCTTGCCGCTCGTCATCGTCTCCTACCTCTTCATCTCCGAAGCGCTCGGCATTCAGATCCTCATTTTCATCTCCTTTGCGCGCCTCAAAGTCCGTGACATCGAGATTGTTTCTCGCGCTGTTCTTCCTAGGTACTGCATCCGACCTTGAACCTTATATTCCACTCCTAGTTGCCTTGATGGATTGTTGGTGCCCTAACTGTTGCTGCTGGCATTATCAAATCGGTGCTGCTGTTGCAACATCATCTTTACATTTCGTACAATCGCACGTTGCAGTTTAAGAAATCTCAATTTTAACTTCGGAGTGTATCTAGTTCTACGGCTAGAATTTCAAGTTCTTTCTTGCTACGATTTGACTAAGCTATGTATAATGATTATTTTGACAATGGAACTGATTTAATGGAATAAAGTCTCAAAGAAATTGATCACCAGGTTTGATGTCTTCATAGTAAATACGCTCTCAAGTCTCAACATCACGTGAAGCAAGTCATGACTCTGTGCGTTTCTAGCTGATCGACCACTATTTTCTCCGACTCTGACCCATTTCCGTGGTTTCTTAAGGTTTTATGCAGCTGATGTGAGATCGGACAGCTTTGAAGTGTTTGACAAGTGCAAAAGGAAGGTGGTGGTGACGGCGAATCCCACAATCATGGTAGAGCCATTCGTGAAGGATTTCCTGGGCGGAGATAAGGTTCTGGGAACGGAGATCGAGGTGGATCCGAAGACGAAGAGGGCCACAGGATTCGTAAAGAAGCCTGGCGTTTTGGTTGGGAAATGGAAGCGCCTCGCTGTCATGAAAGAATTCGGCGAAGAAGCTCCAGATCTTGGCATTGGAGACCGCGAAACTGATCACGATTTCATGGCTATCTGCAAGGTGCGTTCTCTGCTGTTAATCCTCTTTCTTTGCCATATTCCGTTAAAAAAAAAAGGTCTTTCCACTCCCATTTCTCACTCGCGATTTAGGCAGCAACTAATATCCAAATCACATGATTTCATTCAATACTCGCCATAAGAATTGCCGGCTAACAGAAATCCGGATGAGAAATTGGAATTGAGGTGGTGGGGAATGAGAAGATGCGAGAGTGAACACATTAAGGATGGATATAGAAAACTCTCTTGTGGGAAAGAAAGCTTATATAAATGGATGCAATGAGTTTTTCTTATCAAGAATGAAGGATAGATTTCTTAATATAGGTTTATAATTGCACATCAACAGATATGTCTATATATGTGTATATTAAAAAGGAACACTAACAAAAGAGAGCTTGAATTGATGACACGAACACAATCGAAGTTGTAGAAGGGATGCCCTGTTGGATAGATAACCCACCCACGGCTTGTTTATTTATATTTCTTTTATATTTAAAGACCTACATATAGCCCCCACAAAAAACTATTTTTTTGAGAAAAAAAGGGATGTATGGAAAAAAAATATACAAGAATTCCTCCATGAAATAATATATATATATAGTGGGGCAAGAGCTAGATTTCGGTCTAGTAAGTAAGTGTAAGAGTTGAGAAAAGGCGGGGAAAGAACATTGAAAAGGCCCTACCGTCTTAACCATCCCAACGGCCAACCAGCTACATTTGTGAGGTGGCCCACTTTTCGATAAGCAATATATATAATTAGTCCGACAAGTCGTAACAGAGTGAAAACGGGTGATTCGGAATAAGGATGCGTTGCTGTGGGCCCGCAAGCGATCCTATGGGCATTTCCAATTTACTATTATTAACTGTATCCCTTCTTTTTGAAAAAGAAAAAAAAATTGACAGTTGTTTATTTCACTTTTCAAAATTATTAATAAGTTAGAAACAAATAATTTCTTGAATGAGTGTATTTAGAGATTAATTTATTTTGTCACAAGGTTGAGACACCAATCATTTTAACGAATAATTTATTGACCGTAGGAAATCCTTAATTTTCTTTTTAGTCTCATAAGTTTTGAGACCATCTACATATGTGGTCATGACTCATGACTTATGATAGATACACACATCGGAAGAGGCGGTGCATTAGTTGAATGGGTCCCAGGGTATGGCTTACAAAGAAAGTTAGTAGGTTATGAAATATGTCTAAGAGAAAGTGAAATAAATTGTATGAGAATTCTACATGTGATGATGGATGACTAATGAATTACTGTGAATCTCTTATTATTATTAGATTGCTTGAGTTATTAACTGGCGCAGCTGCTTTTGGTCTGTCTTGCATTGTTGAGTTCCAGTTCCTGCCAAACAAGTCAAAATGGAGGCAGGCAGTGACTGTCGTCGTTCCTCCTCCCTATAGGGTTGGGGTATTTCTAGGGAACGACTGGCCTCACATTCAATCGAGCAAAACCAAAGTCAGAATTTGATACATCAATTATGTGGCTGCCGATATTGGAATTTAAGAATCCTTCCTATTTATGGGGGTGTCCATTCTAATATGTTGCTATAAGTAAGTACCACGTGGCAGATTATATTGTTGTGGAAAATTTTACCTCCTCCATATAGATCCTACACGATGTTAAGCAACGGATCTTGTCATTCACGTGCATAATGCTTAAATTAGGTGGTCAATAAGGTGATGTTTTTTTTTTTTTGGTTGGTTGGTCTCATTTTTAAATCCAATAGTTTAGGTGCTATAACATGTAATTAATGGTTTGTTATATGTTACGTATTGCTCAAATTATATTACTTGTCATGGCTTATTAACACGATGTCAATTGAAAAAATAAAAATAAAAAAAATGCAGGAGGGATACATGGTGCATTCGAGCAAGAAGTCTGCAACTAGGGTCCCACTGGACCAGCTGAAGAGCCGAATCATCTTCCACGACGGCCGTCTCGTCCAACGCCCAGACCCACTCAACGCCCTCATCACCTACCTATGGCTCCCCTTTGGCTTTGCCCTCTCCATCTTCCGTGTCTACTTCAACCTCCCCCTCCCGGAGCGCATTGTCCGCTACACCTACGAGCTCCTTGGCATTCGCCTTGTCATCCGCGGCCATCGGCCCCCACCGCCCTCCCCTGGCACCCCAGGCAACCTCTATGTCTGCAACCACCGCACCGCCCTCGACCCCATCATCGTCTCCATAGCCCTCGGCCGCAAGGTCTCCTGCGTCACCTACAGTGTCAGCAAGCTGTCCCGGTTCCTCTCCCCAATCCCTGCAGTCGCCCTCACACGAGACCGCGAGGCCGACGCCGCCCGAATCCGCTCCCTCCTCGAGAAGGGTGACCTGGTGGTCTGCCCTGAAGGGACCACCTGTCGCGAGCCTTTCCTACTCCGGTTCAGCGCACTGTTTGCTGAACTCAGCGACAGGATCGTTCCGGTGGCGATGAACTGCAGGCAGAGCATGTTCCACGGGACCACCGTCCGCGGGGTCAAGTTCTGGGACCCGTATTTCTTTTTCATGAACCCGAGGCCCACCTACGAGGCCACATTCCTCGACAGGATCCCCGAGGAGATCACGTGCAAGGCCGGCGGGAAGTCAGCAATCGAAGTGGCCAATTACGTGCAGAAGGTGCTCGGAGATGTGCTCGGATTTGAACGCACTTCGCTGACACGGAAGGACAAGTACATGCTGCTCGGAGGGAATGACGGGAAGGTTGAGTCCATGTACGGTGGTGCCAAGAAAACTTAAGCGCTCTCTGCCTGCCATCACTCGATGAAAACATATGCAAAAGGTTGGTTGTTAATTCCCTCCCGCGAGGATCTGCCTTAGAATATTGGGGGGGGGTAGGTAATACGTTAAGACGAAGCTCGCAATGGGACCACCGCTGACTGTGTTGGGAGCCACCTAGAACGGGGGAGCACCGAGACGTGAGCTTATTATTTCCGGTCGCCTCAGTTCCAGATCTTTTAACCATTTACGGATTTATTTTACATCATAGCCGCCGCTGTCACGTGCATCTTGGCATAGTTAATTTGTGGGGTGGGGAAAACCAGAGCTTCCCATGTAGCTAGCTACTACAATCTTTCCTACCTGTCAGACAACTTGCATTGCTGTGTTAAATGTGTATCCCAACATTGATGTTGTTCTCATCGTTTTTCATCGTCGAATATCAGTGTGATTACTCTTGGGTTACGCCCCATCTTTTCAGTTGTTTATTAAGAGTTCAATTCGGCCAATCTTTGTACTTCAGTTCTACGACGCTAAGCTTGCACCGAAACGGTGATGCAGCCCTACACACACACACACATCCTACGGAGTTCAACTCGGGCAGTCTTGTACTCTTGCGACCGACCCGCGTGCTTCTGTTAAAACTCGTGTTACCGTCTCATCTCAGACTTCATGGCTCTTACAAATTTACCATATCAAGTGAAACTTGTAAGCTCTGGGTCACCAGCCGTGAAATTGAAAGGACGTAACGACTGGTAGGGCACGCGTCTCCTGAAGTAGTCTAGACGTGGATAAGAGCGTATATACCCATGGCAGTTGTTGGTTCAACTTCGGGAGAGAGAATATGAGAAGTGCCGGATCTGCCCAGATTAATTGCACATCAATAGTTGATCCTTACCGTAGCAGACCCTCCAAGGAAATTAAAAGAAAAAAAATATATACATCGGATTAGATAAGTTCCATCATGAAAAAAGTTCACTGGCAGCAACCAGTGAACTAATCTCTGGCGGGCCATTCAATATTTTTAAGGAACCTCATCTATCGGCTAACATGGCTCTACAGGACTGCAGCTCTTCCTCTGATCCGATGCGGAAGAGGAACCCATTAAGAGGAAAAAGAGGAACCAAGGTGAGGCTGTACCACAAGGTTTTAAGCTCGAAAACAAACCATTCAGATATTTCTAAAACCACTACTCCAGTTTCAGTTTTTCCATTTATAAATATGGAACCTGATCCTCCCATGACAATAAGATTTAAGGACTGATAGTACCACAGAGGCAGAAACACCAAACTAGAGATTGCTGAATTCATTCCCCAGAACAATGCATGTCAACATCTGTATCCATCTTAACCGCAATATCACTGTCATCAAATGCACAACCGCCAACGCACTTATCATAAAGAAAAAGAGGGCCCTCCACTCAAAGAAAACGCAAACCAATAAGAAAATATCCAGGAGAGGCTTGCAAAAGTTAACCTGGCAGATACCTGTACCTGGTCTTTGGCAGTTGAGTTTAATCAAAGCTCGAGAA
Organism: Sonneratia caseolaris; assembly: GCA_900006705.1. Classification (NCBI taxonomy): domain Eukaryota; kingdom Viridiplantae; phylum Streptophyta; class Magnoliopsida; order Myrtales; family Lythraceae; genus Sonneratia; species Sonneratia caseolaris. Next base: position 1,152,576 of record CXYZ01007879.1, read on the forward strand.
CCAAAATGAAGACACACAGCTCACAACCTAATTTGTCACCAATGATGAAATCAAGGCTACCTTCCAGTTGCCTGTTAACTCATCCAGTAGCATCCAAGTGTTCCACTGGCAATTTCTGTACCCACAAGCTCACAACGAAATTTTCTTTTTCTCCAGGGGGCAAAAAGGGCAGAAGCAGTGACAAGATTATCACTGCTAGGAGGCCTACAACTTACTCACCATGGGAAAGCATTTGTTATGTTCTGCACCAACTTCCTATCTAAATTTTGCATTTAACTTTGTTGGAGAATAAAATATGGAATTTGAGGGCTTGATTTTCTGATTGTCAACCCTTTTCAAGGCAAAACTAGTTTCAGATTCATCATCGTCACTGTCAATGTTGTCTTGAGCAAATCTATTCTGATATGCCCTCCGCTTCAGAAGAAAGACATTGAAGTAGTAGCTGACTAATTCCTCCCTGCTCTTGTTGTGGAAGGCTTTGAACATTTGATCCCAGAAGCACTTATCCTTAGACTGTGGATTGGACTTCACAATGGCAGCAAATCTATCTTGTTCTTCATCTGTCCAAGAAAGTTCCACTTCCTCTCCCATCTTATCCAGTTTCATACGATAAAATGATGACCCCAGTTCCAGTTTTACTTTCATTCTTTTCTCAGCAATATGAAATCTTATGCATTCAGCTGAACCTTCAACTTGACAGCCACATGAATCTTGCCTTCCCTTTCCAATTGGATCTCTTTCAATGAGAATCCTATGCTCTGTTCTCTCCAGTGGCCAGACATGGGTCCCTGACCATTTGGAGTCACTTTCAGAAGTCACTCCATGCCATTCTGGTACTTTGGCTTGAAACTGGGGACCAATGGGAACCTTCTGTTGGGCACACATGCAAAAAAGTGAATCTGCAGTGGAGGAATCAGAAGTTCCGTTCCCCTCAGTGTGATCCTCTGTCCTTCCCATATGTGGACTGGGTCTTTTCTCCAAGTTAATTTGAGTGCCTGAAGAGAATGACTCGGAGCAGGCTTGACCAGAAGACAGTCCTTTCCCAGAAGAGGACCTAGTCTTGCTTCTTATCCTGTCCCTGAATTTGTAGCTCATTCCAAAATGATCCCCGTACATCATTGGATGCATCTTCTGAATTTTCTGTGAGAAGAAATTGTAGCCACAAATATGAGTATTGTCCTAGAAAGGAAACAACAACTACAAAGCTATAGTACATTTCTCTAAAACAACATTATTTATGAATACAAACTAGAGATATGGTAGTTTAAATTGGCTTGAAGGTTTTACATTGCGGTGGACATAGTGGAAATAGAAACAAATGTTGAATCTGCCATCAACAAAATTCAACATCATTGACGGATAAGATTGGAAAATGATAAAACCATAAAACAATATAAAATCAATTAGTTACAGAGTGAAGCTCCCTAGCTAGAATGGAGAAAGCAAAAACTAAATATGTAATTCAAAATGAGCATACCTGGATAAACATAAAGGCTACAACATAAGAAGTTAAAATAAAGAACCTGTTTGAGCAAATGAAGTAAAAGGACAATGGAAATCAGAACAAAATGCAGAGAGTGAGAGGGAAGAAATACTATCAAACAGAAAATAATCGCCTGAAAAAATGTATTATTTTACACTCTCATCTAGTATAGCCAGAACTTCCTAGGAATAAATCATACCAATAATGTGGATGCAATCATAAGCATAATGCCAGTAATGCTCTATAGTAGGATTACGGGTCCCAGGTCTAGGTATTGCCCGGATGCACTATCTTTATAGCAGGTACGATTCTTTCCCAATCAAAATGTTCAATTAGTAACTTACCAAATAGTATCTAACACAATCTTGCACCTAATTCTGTTCACTATAATTTCTTGCATGATTAATTTCTGGGTTAATATTCTGTAAGCAAATCATGTGGGATAACATAACGTGTGGCTCATAAATAAAGATTCAAATTTTGAGCTCCTTTCATAATGGAAACCTATAAAACCAAATTAATCGTAGAAAAATGCCATATAATGAGAGTAATGAGATCAAAGAAAGGATAAAATTTCCATCTTGCTGTTACAGCTAATAGCAAGAGAGCTGAAACTCCAAATGCAACCCTGAGTAATATGAGTCCGGTCTAGGATTTGAAGGATGAACTTTTTCCCCATTTTCGGGGTACATCAAGAGCATGGGGATTGGGACGAAGAAGGTGGTAAACCATTTATGCTAATCCATCCCTGGAACAATAGGATTTCACTCCATATTCCTTATGATAAAACATAAAGAAGCGAATTTCCTATCATATGTCAAGTGAAATGTGAAATAAACCAGTTTCATGGGCTCCAAAAGACTATATGCCAGACTCTGATTGGTAGTTGCTATATGATGCAAGTCACAACCAGTTAATATCATCCATCCAAATAGGGTTAGTAATCAGTTTAAATCATCTACAATCGCGCAGCAGCTTCCAGNGATTGAGAATACTAATCCACATGAACAATTTCCTATCATATGTCAAGTGAAATGTGAAATAAACCAGTTTCATGGGCTCCAAAAGACTATATGCCAGACTCTGATTGGTAGTTGCTATATGATGCAAGTCACAACCAGTTAATATCATCCATCCAAATAGGGTTAGTAATCAGTTTAAATCATCTACAATTGCGCAGCAGCTTCCAGCACCTATAAGGTACCTGCATGGCTGGCATAGCACTGTGAACTATTGATATGCGTATATATCTGTCAAAAAATTGGCATTTGCAAAGAATCACTGACAAGTAGATGTGGTTATACAGAAAGAACAAGATTACTTCTACAATCTCATGTACCTGCCAATTTGGTGGCTCAGTTGCCACATCATCATGTCTTTTCAATGAGATAGCCTCCCGAGCCAACAGCACCTGCTTCCAAAACTCTTCATTCCCATGAGATTTCCACTTTGACCTTTTGGGCAAAGAGTTAACTGCCGGATGACAGGGGTCTTTTGCGACAGCAGTTAGCCAGTCAAGCATTTTAGAGAAGGGTTCTCCATTCCTATTAGGCCAGAGTAAATCTTTCCTAAAAACTTCAGAATCCAAGAGGACAGTATCATCTCCATTGCTCATGTTCCCTCCCTCTGAATCAGCCACCATGCTCACAAACCCATCATCAGGGGATTCAGGTGCATTCTTCTTCCTTTTCAGATTCAAGCTAACAAAATAATCATCATTGAATTCAAAGTGAAGTCTCTTTGAGGAACTGTTACACTTCCTATTAATATCTGCCTCAGATAATTCACTATTAGCATCGAGCTCATTGCATAATTTAGCAACACCTGGAGAAGTAACCGCCCCCTTCCCCACATCAAAAGGAAGGGAATCATAATCTTCGATGCACATCTTACTTTCATCTGATTCTTGCTCCATGCTCTTCACATCATCCCAAGCAAAAGTCTCACCTGAATCCACATCGGCATTCAGCCTACCAAATTTCATAAAATGCTCCTCCTTCCCGGCTACGAACTCCATGGGGAACCAGATTATGGAAAAGACGATTAAAGCAGCGCCCCATGTCTCGACATCCAGTCTGACCTAAACCAGCTGTAACCCTCGAGCTTCGAATTTGCAGCAAGAGAAACCACCGAAATGAGCACCTCGAGTTAATGAGTGCAGAGGTGCGGAAGTCCTGGTTACAAAACCGAGAGGCTCGCAAGCAAAACCGCAGATAAGCGGACGCAATAATTAGACACCAGCTTCAGAATAAGTTCAGGAAATCTGCCATGGAATCGCATCTGAAACGGATGAGCAGTGAAGCACGCAGACAACAACATCAACGAGTAAAAATCAGACGAGAGGAGAAGGCACCTGAACAGCTCAGAAAGCGAGCATATTGCGACGAAAAGACAAACGGTAGGTCTATCTAGCGACGGAGGAAATGCCGGAGAAGGAGGTGGAAGATCGAGAGGGCGATTCGAAGTCGGAAAAAAAAGGTGATTTTGGCGGGAAGGAAGAAGAGAGATCAAATCTGGGACTAGGGCTTGTAATCTTTTTGAAGCAAATCCATCCCATCCGTACCGTAACAGTGCGGCCGCTTCTCGCGCTCTGGACGCTCATGAAATTTCTAAATTTCCTGCTTCGACCACTCTTCGTACACCTGCGCCTGGTGTACAGACATCGGATGGAGGGGGATGAGACTGATGGCATCGTCGAGGCGGCGTGGGGAGGGCACGTGTACATTTTCTGGGGGTCGAGACGAGTTGCTAACCATGGTTAATGCTATTAACTAACCATCATGGTAGGTCAAGTTAGGGTTGCGGTTAAGTTTTGAAAATTATTTTATCCTTACATTTCGATTACGAATGGCATTCGTGCACCTAAGAGAATTAACAATTTTTAAAAAAAAATAATAACAAGTGTTCAAATTTTGCTGATAAGAATTGACCAAAAATCTTTTGANAAAAAAAAAAAATAACAAGTGTTCAAAATTTGCTGATAAGAATTGACCAAAAATCTTTTGAATTCACTTTCGCCAAAGTTTGGATGTTTTTTGCAAGATAGGTCAAGGGAAATTACAAGTAAACATCCTTAATAATTGTTAGCAGACAATGTGTACACACACACACACACACACATAGGATTACCTGAACTCTTAAAACTTGTCTTATAACCGCAGAGGCAGCCCGACAACGTAGCAAGAAAACATTACAGTCACGGCGAACATTGCTGCTGTGGGATGCTGCGAACTGAGCTCGTTTGAGACCCGAACACTAAAGCGCAGGAGGAGACAGAGCTCAGCATCGATCGAGGNCTAAAGTGCAGGAGGAGACAGAGCTCAGCATCGATCGAGGAGTGGAGACGGACTTATTTAAAAAGAACTGGATGAGATCTGTTACCTTGTAGCTGCATTTATTCCAGTGAACAATATTCCTTCCCAGCCATCAAAGTTCACGCTGGAGTAAGACAAGAAAACAGCACAGCTGGGTAATTTAGGGGGAACTTACGCCCCCCATCAAATTCCAAGACAGTTACTTCGCCACTATTATTGGGAAAGATGGCCTAACGATGCGTATCCATGACTTGGGAGAGTCAGTCTCTCTTGAAGATTTCCCGGAATAAAGAAGGTGTCGCCATTAACAGAATAGCGGATGAAAGAAAACAAAGAGTATGCTGGTGGGAATGAAACCTAAAAATCTCTGGAAGATGCTGCATCGAGCTCGAGTTTCTCTAGACGAAGAAGAAGAATTTCTGACGGACTGGTAGATTGAGCAGTAGTAGTAGTAGAGGGAACAAGAGAGGACCTGCGCACCAGATAGAGAGGGGCCCGAGGGCAGGGACAGGTTCCTTCTCCAAGGTGACCAGCGAGGACAACAAGGGTCATAAAGTACCAAATCTCCGGGCATAGCATAACGGCCGATGCAGCAGACGGCTTGACAAATCCGCACATGAACCATGACAATCCCTTCCACGCTTCTTTGCACCACCAAACACCACATCAATTGCCTGCCATTTTTCCATGTAAGGCCACAGATGTATATTGCAACTTCCCTTCTGAAAGACCCAGCATGAGACTACCCTCTACAACTATCGGAAAAGGCGGGTTTTCAACCTTTCAGATAAGTCAGCTTCTCTTGGGTCGACTAGTATTATAGGCACCGGAAATGTTCATCATAAAGCCATTCTCCGATGACCATAGCAGGCCCAGGGTCTGCTTCGATGATGTTATTCATTTTAACCAAAAAAAAAAAAAACCCTGCCCTCCCCCATTTGAAAACCGCGATGAATAGGTAGGGCACTATGATGTGGATGATGAGGGCGAAGAACCCGATCCAAGCGAGGACCCCAACCCGACTCCGAGCCTGGAGGAACCTTTGGGTGGGGGAGTTTGATGGCAAGGGAGAACATCTGTGGGATGACTTGGATCATGAACCGGCCTGCCATCTCGGCGGTATATCATCCTCCTGGCCTAGCAGCTTCAGGATTGGGGTTGCTTACACGTAAAGCGGGAGTAGCAGCAAGCATGCTGCGAGGAGGTTTATCCAAGAGCGCTGCATGTAGACACCAAGCATGTGGATTTGCCCAGCACCGAATGCCTGCCCGCACAGCGTCTCAAGTGCGCTTCCCATCCCGAGCTGCATCATGAATCAACAGAAAATGACAGCCATGGCAATTGAGACGTGAAATGAAATGACGTGTTTGCTATATGCTACAGTTGATAGCAATACAATCCAAATACAGAAACCCGAAGGAGAAGTTGGCTATGACGTTGAGAGCTCCATATCTCCGAGATGCCCAACAGATATGTTCGTGAAGGAGTTGATGCCGTAATTGCAGAGGATGTTGAGAGAGCAGGGGCCATCGCTTTCTAGAATCTAATGAACAGACGAGCTTGGAATCCTCGAGAGTCCTCACAGGTGGGAGTCGGTGACCCCCCCCGACTGAGCCAAGCACCAATGTTGGTGCGTGATGGAGCTCCACCGCCTCCACGGAGGAGGACCACCCCTATGGTGGGGAGGCAGGCGCATCGACCACAGCCGCCAGAGCTGCATCCTCCTTGTCCTTCGCAATTTTGGCGCCTCCCGTTTGATGACAAGTTCAATGAACAGATTTTCTCTCTGGATGGGGAATATTTTTTACTTGTCTGTGATTTGATCTTTGACGTTAATTTACTCCCTTTTTTCTGTTTTTGGTAGTCTGCGGTGGGAGCCAGGAAGTAGGAGGTGCCACGAGAACGATGGGGAAACCATTGAATTGATGCAGAAGACTCGGCACCTGCAGGAGTCGTCTATGTTTGTCTTCGAGATGAGATACATAGGTCAACCGTTTGTCTGAGTCAGACCGTGGAATTCGGCATAAACGAGCCCACTTTTAGCTACTAATCCAGGTGGAATAAATCCTTTCCCCATGATAAAAACAAAATTCCTGTGTGTTTAACCGTACAATAAATAAAATTACCACAGATTTGAGGTTCACATTAGCAAAATTACGAGTATCAACTTAAGACACTGAATCCATTATGGCTGTCTGGGACAGGCTACAGAAACGTTTACAATGGCTTTTCAGCAGTTGTAGTGCTCGGTTTGCCCCCCGTGTAGACAATCTGAAGTTGCCAAGGAATCGTTATTGGAGTACTGGGAGGTTTTCCCACGTTCAGATTCTATTGAACAGTGAAATTCATATTGGAGCTTCAACAACGTAAACGAACATTTTCCTCTACAGATTATCTTGTAACAGATACAATCCATAGCAGTACTGACTAGATAAGAAAGTAAAGGAGCAAGCAGAAAGCTTTTATCAAATACTCCAAGTATACGAAATACTCTATCTATCGAATCAAATGAATACGGACGATGATTTTTACTTGAAAAAACAGTCACAAATATGAGCTGAGGAGGCAACACAAGACTGTCACAACGACAATAAATATTGGAAGAATCGCTTACATAAAAATGAATTTTGGAAATATAATTATTGCCCATCCATAAATATTCAGACATACCGGAAACAAATCCAGATGATAAGAAACAAATATTCAGCCCATGACAATGTAAAGAAAACAAAGATGAGAGAGGATGTACAAGGCAAATCTGCAGTAACCGACCATCTTGTGATTTTCCTTTCAGTTTTTTCCGCTGGGTCTTCCACTTGGATGCACTTCCATACGATGAAAAACCAAGGTGCCAAGGCAGAATCATACGTCTATACAATGCAGACCCTTAATTATCTAAAGAAATCAACCTGACAACTAGATAGCCCTTTCAAAGTTTCAACAAAACCGATGCCATGCATTAAAAGAAACAGATATCCACTGGCCTTGAGCCAGAAAAGGGAAGATTACTAAAACCCTCCTGTATGATGCATTATTTAAACAGCTATAGAACTAAGAGATTATATACAGCGGGTGACCATACACAGATTGCCCAGGCCCATACGGTTGACGGAAGAACTGAAACTTTGAGAGCTTTGGCTGGAGAACCATTAATCAAAGGAATGATCAAGTCCGACAACCTGTTTATGGCATTAAACAAGCAATCATTTGATTTCATTTTTTATTGATCAATTTGAACTCAATATACTGACTGTCAAGAGAGAATCGAGACCTGTGTGCAAGCATTGCAAGGATAAGAGCTAATCAGCATGCTTTTCATTAGATAGAGATAGTAAATAACCTTATCACAGATGGGGCAGATATCACTTCTTTCCATCCACTCCAGTATGCAAGAGAGGTGAAAATGGTGCTCACATTTTGTCACAAATCTTGGATTTTCCTTGTCATATTCTGCAGTTGACATTTCAAAAGATTCAACCCCTATAAATGCTTAACTGTGGGGTAGCTGAAAAAATGTTAATTTATTATCCTTAAACATGATAGATAAAATCACCTTCAAGGCAAATGGGACAGATATCATCTTCATCTGCAGCAGCAAAACTATCAATCTCATCTGATTTGGATAGTTCTTCTAACTTTTTTGGCAGGATGACCAAATGAACAGATTGAGGTCTACGATCTGCCCCCAGACGATCTCCGCATGCATTGGAATTGTCAAAATTACTGCCATTGCCAGCAGAAGAATCTGTTGATTGTGAAGGCAGAACCACGTCATAGGGCAATGGTGCAGGTGGGGCATGGAAATTATCAGGTATTGATGCGTCCAGATTCAGATCAACTAGAAGCCCTGAAGTGATGGTGGGAACAGGACCATCACGAGAAGCAAATATGTCATGATCCTCTAGTGTTGTAGGATACTGCACGGAGAAATTGGCAAGTTAGGAACAGAAGAAGAGACTCTCCATTAGTAAGAAAGAGAGAAATTAAATCAAAGACCACATAATTGAGGACAACAGCCATTCTCAGAAATCAATGCCAAAAAAATGCTCCAAAATTTGCTGCTGCCATTCACAGTTGTTATAGTGCCAATGGCTCCAAGAGAGTAATTGAGGATCCATTATTCAAATGAAATAAATTAGATGTCCTTAGGTAGACAATACATAACTATGGGAATACGTAATGATCCATATAGTATAACAAGAAAATTTCAGATAATAGTTTAACTTTGCTTTTCCATTCTTGCAGCACGTCTAATCAGATAGATACATAAGAAAATCTATAGATTCCAAACACTGGGATTTCATTAACCATCAATAGATACATAAACTAAAGCATAAAAGCACAACTAACTTGGAGTAGAGGATGAAATATTCAAAGACCCTGTATTCCATATGAATGATAGCTACAGAAACATGAGAAGAAAATATATGAAACAATTCAGCATAAGATGCAGAACAAATGCCAGAGAGAAAAGGATCACGAACGACATTCAAAAGGATACTGACATAATAATATGCGGTTGTTCCATGCAACTGAGGTTTTCTGGCAGAACAGCAGCAACCTCCCATTTTCACTTGTATTGGACACGTACACCAAAGATGAACTGTGCTCCAAGCATTTCTCTGTTAAGTGAATGGAGATAAGACTTGTATGAGTTGATGGTCCAGTACCCTGACTGCCAGAAGATAAAGAACGGCTGCTCTCACTAGAAGATTAAATTTTCAATAAACATGAAACAAAAGAAAGATTACACATGAACATAAGGCTCTTGAGCAATCAAACTCTAACATGTAATGTAATTATTACTGCATGAAATGAGATTCATCATCTCTGATTTACAATGTAGTCTAGTAACAATTCCATGTTACTGCCAACCGAGTGTTTAAGCATGACCATAACCTCCGATGACTATGAAAATGACAGGTAGAAATTAGTTACGCCAATAGCTATGCTGCGAAGAGGTTATTCCAATATAAGAGTCCATTAACATAAAGAAAGCATGCAGTCTAACAGTATTGTGCAGCATTTAACACTCCACCGCTACAGAATTACAAGAGCAGCAGAAAGCGAGGACTGGATACCCACTTAAAAGCATGAATTATAACAGGTGGCACGATAATACGTCCATCGTAAATAGAGAGATAGAGAGAGAGAGAGAGAGACAGATTTTTACGGTTGCAGAAGAGACAATAGATCGTATCGCTGATAAAGATTAGCAAGAGACGCATTAACATAAGGCACACATAGCACTTGCAGGCAAGAACCAAACAAACCCGCATCGAAATATTGAATCTTTAGCTCAGAGACACGAAATTGACCCAGAAAAATCGGATCAAAAGCAAAAACTCTACAGACAAAGGCATACTGGATTCATTAGACGAGAGAAACGGTGATACTTGAACTGACAAGCATGGAGGGACTGCAAGAGTATCAAATAGACGGTGAAACTGAAACCTCTCCACGATTATTACCTCTAGGGAAGGGAAGGAGGGTGGGAGGGAGGGAGAAATTCAGGAACCGAATCGCCGAGGTAGGAGGGAAGAAAGAGGGAGGTGGAGGTTCGTTTCCTCCAGCTCGGTTCAGACTTCCGAATCAGATTGCCTCGTTCCTGTATTCGTGGTTGTTCACTTTCTCACGCTTGGACACACGCTCCCGGTAGCCAGTATTGGTCTTGTGAAAAATGTTTAAAATGGGATTGAAATTGTTTGATCCGATTATAATTTAGTTTGTTTTCTTAATTGATCAATTTGGTTATAGATTATGGTTCATGTAAATATAAATCACTTCATAACCATTTATAAACGGGCCGGTTAATGATCAAAGACATGTTTGACATGGGAATAGTCTATCTTTTTTTATTTTTTTAAGTTTTTTTTATTTTTTATTTTTAAATTACTCAACAAAATTTAATCATTAATTTACAGGATTTTCTGCCAATTAATGTTTAACAAGTACATATTTCATAACTAACTTATAACTGCCCCCAACTAGAGACCGTCCAAACCCAAAATCAGCTCGTGACTGTTCTTATTGGGTTGGAGGCTGTTATGGGCTAATTCAGAAATATGGACATGTTAAACCGAAACTGACTCGGATGTTACCCTACTGAACAAGCCTGCAACTGTTGAAAACCAGCTCAGACGGCCAAAAATCCTACAAATAAACTATTAGATTTTGTGAGGTGAATTTAAAATTTAAAATAATTTTTTTTAAAAATTAAAGATTCACTATTTACATGCTAAATCAACCCATTTATAAATAATTCTAGATCGGTTCATATTTACCTAAACTGTGATCTGTAACCTGGTCAAACAATTCTATGCCCATTTTGAATCGGCTCGAACTACACTTGTAATAACACTACCCCCAACCCAATAAGAACGATTATAGGTCGGGTTAGGAGTTGTTCGGTCTAATTCCAGATTTGAACATTTTAGTTCTAGTATCTTTTTTTTTTCCTTCTCTAAATAATTTATTAATATATTCATATCTTTTTTATTCGGGATAATATATTTACATATCTTAAAGAATAGGGTAAATCACAAAATATCAATTTCGTATGCCAACATCTTACTTAGCTTCTCCCTCTCTCTATCTATATATATATATATATATATTACTGGTTTGAGAAACGCCTATGGATTAAAAAATTGTAAGCAATTATTAATTCTGCAAAATATCACTCTTCAATAGGATAAATTATAAATAAAATGGAGAAAAAAATGATAATGACGTGCGCAACTGGGGTAATGACAATGCGATTGGCCACCGGCCCCATCGACAAGATGGCCGGAGAACAGATATGTCTTCTATGACTTTTGTACAAGACTGGGGAGTCCGTCGGTTGGTTGTTTCCACGGTCCCTCCCAGAGTCAATTTTCATGTCCCTGCGATTCTTCATTGTTCATTCCATTCTTTTCTTTTCTTTTCTTTTTTTACCAGTCACAATTTGCATTATGAATATGATGACTCGGTTGCTTTTATTTTATTTCATTTTATATTTTTATGATACCATCTGAGTAAAAAAAATTGAAAAGATAGCAAAAGTTGACGTTAAATTTATGGTTAAAATGAAGGGTCTTCCACTTCGATCGACAGAGAGGGCAAAGGGCGAGAAGATGGAGGGAAGGAGCAATCCATTACGTTGCCCAGTGGCTACCGGGAGACCGCGTTGTTATCTTTCTTTTATTTTGATTCCGTCCATTATAATAAATTTATATCATTGACTACTTTAATAGGTAAATGAATTACGAGGAAAAAATTAATGTTGGGTTGATGGATAGTTTTGGGTTGAATTCAAAAAATTGACTAATTAAACTAGATTTTATCTATCATTTTTTTATTAAATTGATATGATATTATTTGAAAATTAGTTCGAAAATGTAATTAATCGATAATGGTTACAAAATCGGCGTAGACCATTGTCAATTATTTATATGTTTCATTTAAAATTTTAAAATATTAAATATTATTTATTTTAAATCATTTAAAATATATATATATATAAAGAAATCCGACACATTTATTATGGGACTCAAAGACTAATTTTTTTAAATATAATATTATTGATTGCGGGAAAAAATGGAGCTAGTTAGTTTATTTTATAATGGGACGGTGGGACCAACTCCGTATCATCCTGGACCCGCGTGGGCGCGTGGTCAGTGGTCACCTTTGCAGTAGCTGGGGCGGAGCCCGTGAAACACATCATGCACTTGTTGCTCGTTTGGATTGAGAAGCAATGCAGACGGGCAGAACGACGAGCCGAGAGACACAGAGAGTCTATCGATCAGTCAGTGCCGTCAACATTCGGCGCTGCCAATCCATGATCGGTGAAACGTTTAGATGTCGAGGCCAATAAAAAAAAAAACACACAAACAAACGTTTAGATATCAATCTGCTGAAAGCCCTCCATCGCCACCGTGGATCTATGTTGCTGGGATGTCTGGCTTGGATCGAGGCAACAGAGAAGTACGTGGGGAATGGGTAACTGCATCTGGTCATCGAGGGTTCCTTTGAATAGTCCGTGTCGTGTAACTGCGAAGAAACCTCTAAAGCCATGAGAATTTCCCAGACCCGTTAGTTTCATGCTCTCCCTGGGTCAATTCAGAGCGGAGATGCCATGACGAGGATGTGTTGGGCCAAGCAACTTTCACCCCTGTAAGTCTGCGACTTGTCTGACTTTGAAATGAACTCCACGAGTTTCAAGGTTTCAAGCAACCTCGTCTTCATATAGGGATTACACTGTGCTGTGATGTGTGATCTACTTTTTATGTTTTTAACCCCTTCTTCAGTGGTCTTGATATTACGTGGATCCAATTCACACACCAATTGCATTAGTTTCAATGGGCCCCCTTCCTGCCGAGAACATGATTTATGATCATTATTTTTCTTTAATCGTGATATAGAAAATGACAGGTAGAGGTGAAAACAAATGGATCATTGCAATTTTAGATGGATGTTGACTAGATTTTATTGTTTCTGATAAGAACATTGTTTGTTGCAAAAGGAGAGGGGAAATTCCATTGGCCGAACTGAATTTTAACGAGAGCTTACAGAGACAGGATCAGGGGGGAGTGGGTGCAGTGAGATAGAACCATGAGATAGTGATGGATCAAGCGCGAAGTTCCTTTTTTTTTTTTTACTTTTTAAAAAGGTCCCAACAACTGTAACCGGACTGGACATAGCCTCCGCCTCCCGATGCGTCCTCTCTCTCTCTCTCTCTCTCTCTCTCTCCCTCTCTCTCTCTGTCTGTGTGTGCGTCCGTCTCTGACTCTGCAGGGCCCGTCACTTTGATAAGGGACAACCGCGTCGTGCATAAGGTACACCAATTTGCCGTCCTCGCTGCTGTCACCCAAGTTTCAAATCGAGCTCTTTGCTGCTCCTCAAAGCAAGAAACGCCAAGTAAGAAGAAATACCGAATGGACTGAGAACTTGGATGCTTGGTCACTGCCCTCGAGAGAAGGGATGCACCTACTCCACGGTGGAGTAATTGCATGTATTCTGACGATTAACCAGGTCTATCAACCATCTGGTACTAACATAATCGTAGCAATGCACATATATATTCCCCCAAAGAATTTGCACTTGTCAACTTGATCGTTGTTAGAAGGATCTTTTATGTGGTTGCCATGCAGAGATTAGAACTAAAACACGGTTGAAAATCTTCTTCTGTTACCATACATAAAAAAGGAATTGTCAAGCAGAATTTATTAGGATTAATATGAAATTACTGGATGCGCCAGTGCGCTCCAATCTTAATTCCAATTTAAGGGGCTGCTTCGAATCCAAAAAATAGCTGTCCTGGATCGACAGACAGGTACATAGACCCGGTGGATCTGTCCAAAGAGTGCTAACTGAGCTCAAAAGAGAAATAACAGTAACTCCTACATCAAGAAAAGGAGAAAGAGAACTCACTCCCCGCCAAGGGGAAAAAGGGTAGTCCCTTGATACTATATTCGGTGAATGGAAACGCCATTAATTAGTACTTATGAATAGAACTTTGCTCATCTCTCTCTCTCTTTCTCTCTCTCAATACACACACACAGAATTTGTGATTTTTATCTCATGTTCTTCAGTCTTCAGCTGCATATAGTCCAGGTCTGATCTGCACATACACATACAAATAGACACGTACAGAAGAGAAGCAACCTCACGTTGAACTACTAATGCCCATGGTGAAACTCGGCTGCCCACAGCCACTGATTAGACTCTTTGCTTCATATGATCGGGCACAAACTGGGTCCTACATAGCGGACATGTCTTCTGATCACAGTCCATCCAACGGTCCAAGCACCCACTGTGGAAGACGTGCCTGCAGTTCCTCAGCCACCTGATCTCGTCTCCCATCTGGAACTCTTGCAGACAGACCACGCAGCTCTCAGGCGGGTCCGCCAGGCTCTCGAGCTTGACGAGGGGCAGGAGTTCCCGCATCATGATGGCCGACAAGTTGGGGGTCTGAGACTCCTCCGGACATAGGAAGTCAGCTGGTTCTATCAAGTCCGGCGGGAGGCCAAGGAAGTGGAAGAGGGAGGAAATGAGGTTTCTGATGAGACCCAGAATGGAGAGTGTGTGGAGGAAAATACTTGGCAAGGAGATCTCTGTATAGACAAGCGGAAAACCCATTGCAATCACTCTACAGTGGAATGAAAGGGAAACGAAGGAGAGGAGAAGATGTAGTGATAGAGGTAGAGACGTAGAGAAGGGCCCCGGGGGTGGCTGGGGTTGGTGGAGACGGGGAAGGTTCTTGTGAATATATAGCAGTAGATGTTAGGAATTGATAATTCGCACGGGGCTGTGACTAAAGGCGCTAAATTGGCCAATAGGTCGGGAGGGAGGTGATCCGAGCTCGCTGGTAAGGGGAACAGAACAGCAGAAAATTGAGATTCGAAGGAAGAAAAAAAGAGAGAGAGAGAGAGAGAAGACAAATGCAATTTCGCCGGCGGACGAGAAAGATGTGCCACTGGCCCGTTGCCACCTCAGCTCCCCGCGGGGGAGCTCTGTGGGCTGCGGGAGAGGGCCAATTCCATTCCTATTATTCAAATTTATCTTGTTCGGGAGAATTGAGCAAATCGTATCGAAGCTCGTGTACACATCCGAGGAGGCATGCCGAATGTCGTCCACCGCACAAGCCTAGAAGATAGCAGCTTATCATGTCGTGGAAAAGCAGCTTCGTGGGTGAGTTTTATCTGGAGGTTTACACATCCTGTCGAGCTATTTAATTTATGAGAAGACACCGTATCCCATAGAATAAATATACGCACGTGCCCGGGCTCCACATGGGCCATTGATGTCTCACTGGGAGCACTTAGTTACTTAATTATTATGTGAGTATACGTGTGCATCTCTGTATAAGACATGGCGAGGACACGAGACCTCGACATGCCAGAGCAGCCAGTGGCCCGAGGTGGAGGATGGAGGGTTTGTTGGTGGAATCAGCGATGGGGGGCGCATCCTCTCTCTTTTAATAATTAGGACTCGTTATCATTAGCATAATCTCTTCCGAATCCGACTGCGCTTTACCATGCGCACGAGGGATTACTGTGCATACCTTTTGTCTCCTCTACATTCAAGCCATGGGGGGAAAACACAACGCCAATATGACATAAAAAGGTGAGATGGT
>CXYZ01007879.1:1170475-1208097 GCA_900006705.1 Sonneratia caseolaris
GAACCAAAAAAAAAAAAAAAATTGGGGTGGGGGGGTGAAAATGAACATTCGAGTGTGAAAGTTATGCATTTGGCCAAATGAAATGAATAGCTATTTAATGAATAAAAAAATAATACTAATGAATTAAAAAATTACGATATTTTCTTATTTTTATTAAAATATATATGACACTTAATATTTACTTTTACCCTCTCCTTTTTTTTTTACAAAATATTGTGAACACTAAGTGCATTAATCTTATATATCGATATGGCATACTCATGTGTCACAAGCCTTTAATATATAATAACTTACCATGAATGTCACATACAAAAAAAAAAAACCAAATCGTCACCAACATATCAGCTGTTAATAGAAAAAAATTAATTCAAACAGTACTTGTGCTATTTTGTGAGTAAACTATTAAATATTATATATAAATAAATAAGTAAGTATTGAATATTATGTATATTTTTAATTTTTTTTAAATATTATAAATTTCTAGTGACATCCTCCTTCTAATAAATAAATAAATAAGGTAGTTAACGTTCCCATGAGCTCAAATGCCTCATGGAGGCGATACTATCATTAGTTTCCTTGGGAAAGTAAAAAAANAAGTAAGTATTGAATATTATGTATATTTTTAAAAATATTATTATGAATTTCTAGTGACTTTTCCTCCTTCTAATAAATAAATAAAGGTAGTTAACGGTTTCCATGAGCTCAAATGCGTCTTCCAGGCGATACGATCATTAGTTTCCTTGGGGAAGTAAAAATGATGATTTCTTCGCATAGAGCTCAGTCTCAGCACGTGTGCCACTGATATTAGTTGATGATAAACACCGTACCATATTCTCTTCCCCACTTTTTTTTGGTTCGATATCTATGCTGTGACAACTTGGTGCTATTATTGGATAGGTTATTTATAAAAATACAGTAATGGGTTCAGCTTCGAGACCACCGTAGCTACTGAGGGCACAATTACATATCCATGTATGAGTATTACCCGTATTCCTCTAGTCACTTGAACGATGCGTCCCACCAAGACTTAGTCGGGCTCTCTCAGCCCCTATTGGATAAACAGTAAGAATTTAAAATAATATAATGTATGTAATATAGTGATAATAAAAATATATTGTGCTAATATGCTCAGATTTATAATAGTATACAATATTATTATTATTATCCACTCATTTAATAATATAAAAAATTTACATATTTATATATTACGGTAAAATAACTAAATATAAAAATAAGTATACATAATATTATAAAATTATAATATATAATTAATATAATTCATTATTTTATAATATAATATTATTTTTTTATTTTAAAGAAGATAACACCTTTCACATAAACATCAAACTACTCACATTCATTTTAATTTCCAATGCCATCAACTACACAGAGCATCCACATTAGCCATTAAAATGGTTATGAAGAGGCTGTTCTCGGTCAGAAATAAATTTATACTTAAATAAGGTAGAAAATTTTTTTTATTTAGGGGACTTTACACACACACACACACAACACTGACCTCGCACTAACCATCAAGCCCAACTGGCACGGCCGCTGGGGCACGTGTCATCACACGTGCTTCATCTCGCACTGTGACGTCATTTCATTTTGTTTTTTGGGGGACAAAATAATTTCCATTCCAAAAAATAGAAAAAGATAGAAAACAAAATACACTAAAAAAGAAGTAGGGGAAAATAGAAATCGGGAAGGGGAAAAAAAAAGAAAATAGCGAGTTCGGTTCTACTCCCTCCCTCGAATTTGGTGAGAGGAGAAGAGAGCCCAAGTCGGATCCATCTGAGATTTTCAGATCACGGAGCTTCGTCACTCTTCCATGGGAAAAATGCGTCAGATCTGCAGTCTTTCGATCTCCGCCTCGGTAGTTTGACCCTGGATCGGTATTCCCCTTTGATTGAATCGAATATAGGATCAGCTACACGGTTTGTCAGATCGGCGGGCGAATATGTATATGGCATATGGCTGGCCTCAAGTAATCCCCCTCGAGCAGGGTCTGTGTCCGTCTTCGCAGCGCATCGTCTACCTCAGAGTCATCAATCGCCTCTTGCTTGTCGTCTCTCCCTCCCATCTCGAGCTATGGAGCTCCTCTCAGGTTTCTTTTCTCTGCAATGCTTTTCCTTCGAAATATTCTTCGGATTCAGTTACTTTTGGTGCTTTTGAGTAGTGAATTACGTATTATTTTCGACCTTGAGCAGCACAGGGTGAGGTTGGGCAAGTACAAGAGGGACGCAGACTCCGTGCAGACAGAAGGTGAGTATATACAGGCCGTGTGGAGTCCAGATGCCAAATTAATTGCTGCCCTGGTGAGTTCCTGCAAATTTCCACTCGTGATCTTTGCTCTGCATTTGATTGTGGATCTCACCTACTAAATGCACGCATTTCACTGCCTTTGTTATTTAGTCTTGATGAGCTATTGACGTTGTATCGTGCTGTTTCCTCATCTTATGAATGATTTTGATTTATTTATTTATCTTTATTTTTTGCAGACGTCCTCTCATTTCCTTCACATATTTAAGGTCCAATTTTCTGAGAAAAGATTACTAATTGGAGGGAAGCAACCGTCTGGATTGTTCTTTGCAACTCTTTCTCTTGTTCTCAATGAACAAGTTCCGTTTGCTGAAATGAACTTGGATGTGTGAGTACTGTGCTGACTTACTTGAACTTGCGCTTTTGATGATCTTGATTCTTTATCCTCTGATGAGTAGGGACAACAATTCTTTTACTAGGATTGAATTCAGCTCTTTTTGATATTGCCGAGGTAAATACATGCAATTGATCTGAGATGATATGGTTCTAATCTGGTAAAACCAGCTTCTAGAATTAATAGCAGACTCTGTCCTGGTGAATAAGCTGATTTAACCTTTGCAAGATATAATTGACCATGAACAATTTTTCAAGCTGTTTTAGTGGTGAAATGAGTATGAGTGCTTTATAAACTTGATATTTTTCTTCGCTTCTCATTTACTTGTGTGAGAAATGCTTGAAAATAAAAATTTCTTTCCGCTCCACAGGGCACAAAATGAGTGGGACAATTAGATCATATATCTTCCATGGTTTAGGACTAGATGTACCTCTGACTTTTTTTTTCATCTTTTCAGAATAATCTGGACTACCATCTTCATAGTCTTATGAATCTTATTCTTTTTCTTAGGAGCAATATTGTGAGTGACAGCAAGCATATGATGCTTGGACTTTCTGATGGATCACTGTACTGTATCTCCTGGAAAGGAGAGGTAATGGACTTTATGGTTGATCAAGTTGATAATGACCTTAGCTTTCACACTTTCTTCCCTTCGAAATAAAGAGCTTTGATCAAAGAATTTAGTTCTAAAACTTCAAAATGCATAATAAAAGACTATTTTTTCATAGTAATAATCTATTCATTTTTTGCAGTTTTATGGGCCTTTTGATCTTGAGAGCAATGAAGTTGGAAACACTCAGGCTAGTGATTTACCTCAATCACTGAGTAATGGAGTTTCGCCAGATTGTAAACATGGTATTATCAACCATAATTCTACCAGAAAGGCTGCTGTTGTCCATTTGGAGCTGTGCTTGTCCATGAGGTTGCTATTTGCACTATATGTTGATGGCCGGCTGGTGTCATTTTCCGTAAGTAAGAAAGGTTTGAAACAAGCTGAATTAATAAAACCAGAAAGAACTGTGGGTTGTGGCAATGCTGTATGTGCAGCAGTAGCTTCTGAGCAGCAGATCCTTGCAGTTGGCACCACGAGGGGAGTTGTTGAGTTGTATGACCTGGCTGAATCGGCATCACTTATTCGAACTGTCTCTTTACATGACTGGGGGTAATATTTCCTTAATGGATACTTTCTTCTGACACAGCATGAAAGTTCACCCAACTGCACTCTATATAATTAAATAAAGTTGGTTGCACAGTATGAATATGAAATGCTCACAACTTGCCCTTAGACCATTTGCCTGTTTCCACGGTGATCCTAAGGACATCATTTTGATTGCAAGGATAAATGCAAAATTTCATTAAGATAATAGACCAGAAACTTGGATGATACTTTAATAGATGGAAGCACCTCTAAAAATGTCACTTGTTGAGCATTTGTCTTTAGAATGATAATTTTTTAATGAAAGGCATGCATTCATGTTTAGGCCATTAGATTAGCCAAAGATCTATGTATTAACCTTATTGTTACAGGTACTCTGTGGAGGATACGGGTCCCGTCAGTTCTATTGCTTGGACACCTGATAATTCTGCCTTTGCAGTTGGATGGAAGTTTAGAGGGCTTACCGTTTGGTCTGTCTCTGGATGTCGTTTGATGTCAACTATACGCCAAATTGGTTTAAGTTCTATATCATCTCCAGTTGGTAAAAAAAATCATGACAGTAAACATGAACCCCTGATGGGTGGGGTCTCTCTGATGCAGTGGGACGAATTTGGATATAGGCTCTATGTTATTGAGGAACGTTCTCTGGAGATAATTGTATTTTCTTTCGGCAAGTGTTGTCTTAACAGAGGGGTTTCTGGAATGACCTATGTGCGCCAAGTGATATATGGTGAAGACCGTTTACTTGTTGTGCAGTCTGAAGATACAAATGCACTTAAAATGCTGCATCTTAATCTTCCGGTAGGTATGCAATTTTTGGTGGATGATTGCTGTGGGAAGTTACTATCACAATAAGTTGTAACATTGTTCTGTTCTGGAGCAGGTCTCCTATATTTCTCAAAATTGGCCAGTTCAGCATGTGGCAGCCAGCAAAGATGGAACTTATATAGCTGTTGCTGGTCTCCATGGGTTGATATTGTATGATGTACGGTTGAAGAAGTGGCGAGTTTTTGGAGATGTAAGTCAGGAGCAAAAGATACGGTGCAAAGGGCTGTTATGGCTGGGAAAAATTGTTGTTGTCTGCAATTACATTGATTCTTCTAATATGTAAGGAACCACCCCTGCTGACATTAATATCTCACTAGGTTTCAGACTGCCATTGAGTTTCAGGAATTTCCACCTTTTATTGGTGAATATATATGTACTTGCATCTGTTAGATGCACACGTACTGGTGGCTCAGTTCTTTTTTTTTTTTTTCACTTGCCATGACCTTGTGGTTTAGTCATTGTTTTTTGTTTAATGCACACAGTTTTCCTTAAGTCGCTATTATTTTATGCACCATAGTGTTTGCTTATTTGGTTTTGGAGGATGTTCTATTGATTTATGTATGTCGGTGAAAGTAAGTAATTTACTTTAACATTATAAATGTTCTCTTTAATAAAATGCAGGTATGAATTGCTATTTTATCCAAGATATCACCTTGATCAGAGCTCACTGCTTTGTCGAAAGCCACTGCTTACCAAACCAATGGTGATGGATGTATATGAAAATTATATCCTTGTCACCTATCGACCATTTGATGTCCATATATTTCATGTGAACATATCTGGTGATTTGACTCCATCTAGTACTCCAGATTTACAGGTAAATGACCATTATCCAGTTGGTCTTCCTGCCTTTTGTTTTGGTGTATCACATGATTAATGTTGTCATCTATGAGCTCAAAAATTTCCAAGTAGCACTCTTCATTAGAGTGCTCAAACTAAAATAATCTATTCTTGGTACATTTATAAGTGATAAAATGACGAACAGCTTTCTACAGTACGAGAACTTTCAATCATGACTGCAAAGAGCCATCCTGCAGCAATGAGGTTTATTCCTGATCAGCTTCAGAGAGTAAATATCTCTAACAATCATCTCGCAAATTCTGATTCTGTCTCCCAAGAACCTGCAAGGTACCTTTGGAACATTAGCAGTTAATTGCAAATGTTACATGCTTGTGAACAGTTTCTAACCTTTTCAGGTGTTTAATATTGAGAGTAAATGGTGAGCTTTCACTTCTTGATCTGGATGATGGACGAGAAAGGGAGCTTACTGACTCTGTTGAATTATTCTGGGTCACCTGTGGTCAATCAGATGAGAAGACAAATCTGATTGAGGAGGTTTCCTGGTTAGATTATGGCCATCGAGGAATGCAGGTAAATGTATTTTTGGGTCATTTTTTTTATTATTATGTGAAGTGCGTTACCTTTTCTTTGTTGCAGCTGTCTCTCTCTAATAGATTCTTTCTGAAAACATCTTATTGCAGGTATGGTATCCATCTCCTGGTGTGGATCCTTTTAAGCAGGAGGACTTCTTGCAGGTAAGACTCTGGGGATTGAATATTGATACAAAATTCTATCTTTTTCTGCTGGCACGCACTCTCTTCTTGTCAATTTGTAAATTTACCTATACAATAGCTTTGTTTAATCATTTTTTTAAGAGCCAAACATTCTGTTCTTTGTGTTTTTTTTAAAAATATTTTGGGGGAAGATAATCTGTTCTGTTCTGTTCTCTCTTTTAGAAAGTACTTGGCTAGATGTTAGTGAAACATAAAAGAATTGGCTGCATTATGTAGGGATCAGTGTACTGATCTTTTCTTCCCCTCTTTCTGGATGTTTTTGTCGATATGGATGGACATACTGTGTCTATGTACCCTTCTAAACAAAAAATGCTTGTCTGATTATCTGGTGGTTTTTCTTTATAATATGTTTATTCATGGTATGTGGACACCCACCCCCCACACACACACACACTTTTTTTTTTTTAATGTTTCTATCACTTGTTGGACCATATTAAGTGGATTAATTAGTTGAGAAAATTATTTCAGTTGGATCCAGAGCTGGAATTTGACCGAGAAGTATATCCTCTGGGTCTTGTACCGAATGCTGGAGTTGTTGTTGGGGTCTCCCAAAGAATGTCATTTTCAGCATGTACAGAATTTCCGTGTTTTGAGCCAACTCCTCAAGCTCAAACAATATTGCATTGCTTGCTCAGGCACCTTCTTCAGGTTTCTATAGTTATATGAATATCAATAATCTTGTCCATCCATCAGCTTTTGTGGGAACATCAATGGCAAAGTAGTATATATAGGCCTTTTTATTGATTGAAATGAGTGAGGACTTATTCTGGAAGAGTTTTTCTCCAAATACTCACTAGAAATACTCCATTCTTATTCTTTTGTAAGTTTTAGGCTGTTAGTGGGATAGATAATCTATACAATACTCTATCCAAGAAAGCTTATTGCTAGCATTCTATAGCACAAGCCTCATCATACTTTAAAACAGCTGATTTTGCAAGATAAAAGACCGAACAACCTTCGTTGGATTGTTATTGACTGATGAGCACTTTTTAGGGGAAATAATGCATTTATTGTTCTATCTGTCTCTTCCAGAGAGACAAAAATGAGGAAGCTTTAAGGCTGGCACAACTTTCTGCGGAGAAGCCTCACTTTTCACACTGTCTGGAGTGGCTTCTTTTTACTGTTTTTGATGCAGAAATTTCCAGGTAATTGTGATTGACCAGATATTTATTTACTACAACTATAGTGGTATACTTTTTTGCCAATATCCAAAGTAGATTCTTGTGAAAATAAGTATCCTAAGGATGTGTAATATCTTTCTACATCACATAATTACTTTAAGTGGGGATTGTATTCTTTTGGGGAGTTAATGAATGATTACTAATTCCTTACTATTAGTATCTTGCAGACAAAGCATAAACAAGAACCAGACATCTGGTCATAGAAACAATACTAAGTTGTCTCTTTTGGAGAAGACCTGTGATCTGATCAGAAATTTTCCTGAGTACTTCGATGTGGTGGTTAGTGTTGCTAGAAAAACTGACGGCCGTCACTGGACAGATCTATTTTCTGCTGCTGGAAGATCAACAGAGTATGTCTTTCTTTTCTATTTTCCATGCATTTCTAGTTTTTTCTTCCAGAATTTGAAATAGAAACAAGTTTGATTGATGTATATTATGAACTTGCATGAAATGCTTAGTTTAATTTTGATCACCTCGGATTTGGAAGTTTAATCTTTCAAAGAGCCTAACTCTTGTTCAGTGAATTTTTTGGTGGGCATATGGTAGAGTGAGTATCCACATTGCGTGTATGGTATAATTATGAGCGGTTGTTCGCTTAGATTCATGAAATGCATGCATACCCAACATGTTGTGTTGTGCCTCGTGGGGGCAAAAGAGCAACTTGCCCACGGATAGCTGTTGTGTTGAGGATGAGAAGCTTAGCTGTTCTCTCAGGACTGTTTATTATGGCTAGTCTCTCTCTTGTTGATTTCTAGCGTGCTACATGTTTCATAATTTAGGGGATATGTTTGAAAGACCCTTATGTTGTGTCTATGTAGTTGTTTTACTACGAGAAACTAATATTAGTTACTATTCTTCAGACTGTTTGAGGAATGCTTCCAGAGGAGATGGTATCGCACTGCAGCTTGCTATATTCTTGTAAGAACTACAAATATATTTTCTGTTTGTTAGAAATAGAGTATACATGGTTTATAATGCACCAACTTATTATTTGGAAGAAAATGCCTGTGGGGAAAAAATTTGCTAGTGTCGGCTTCTTACCAAAATGTTGAATAGTTGAAGAAATAAATAGAATTCTTGGTCATCTGCAAACTGTGAGGTAATTGCATTTTGATCTACTTCTTAAGCAAAAATGCCTAATGCATTTTGCTGAACTGTTATAGGTAATTGCAAAACTTGAAGGTCCTGCTGTCAGTCAGTATTGTGCTCTACGTTTATTACAGGTAACCGTTGCAGATTCCAGTTTCATATTTGTTTCTTGAATTCTCTTTGAAATAAAGAAAAATCATGACTCAGATTTTATATTTCTGCAGGCAACATTGGATGAATGCTTGTATGAGCTTGCAGGAGAGCTGGTATACATAACAGTCTCTACTACATATTGAGTGAATGATAATTTTATGATGTGACATATATTTTTTGTCATTTGGCTTGTAGGTGAGATTCTTGCTTAGATCAGGAAGAGAATATGAACAGACACCATATGATTCAGAAAAATTGTCTCCCCGATTCTTGGGGTATTTTCTATTTCGTTCTAGTTACAGGAAGCAGTCGATGGACTACGTAAGGTGGGCCTGCTTTTGCCCTATTTCTTCTGTTCCAAATGATTCATTTCTGGTGTAATTCTTATGGTTTTTTTTTTCATTTTAAATTTCAGCAGCTCATCATTCACGGAAGAGAGTCCTCATGTTGCTTCAGTAAAGAATATTCTAGAAAGCCATGCCAGTTATCTGATGTCAGGGAAAGAACTTTCAAAGCTAGTTGCCTTTGTGAAAGGCACACAGTTTGACTTGGTGGTATGAGGAACTAACTCTACATTGTGTGAAAAAAAAATCCCAGAAACTGTATGGCTTTATGGCCAGCATACGTTTCTACTGTAAATAAATAACAGCAAGCATATATGACAGGATTATCTTCAACGGGAAAGATATGGATCTGCACGACTGGAGAGTTTTGCTTCTGGGCTTGAGCTTATCGGAAGGAAGGCAGGATTCTTTAAAGAAATCCCTTACAACTTTACTCTTTTTTTTTTATTGTTTCCTAAATGATCCAATTATGTTATTTAATCTTTTTGGTGGTTATTGAGTGATATTTCCTGTATATCCAGCTTCAAATGGGTACACTACAAAGTAGGCTGGATGCAGAATTCCTCTTGGCTCATATGTGCTCTGTGAAATTCAAGGAATGGATAGTTGTTTTGGCGACCCTGTTAAGGCGTTCAGAGGTACAGTTTGCTTTTTCTATATTGACACTCCGCACCAATTCTCCTGTTCATGGTTCTGAGAATCTTAATGCGGAGTGCATGCCAAAAATGCCCGATTCAGAGCAGAATAATTTTTGGAGGATAGATCTATTGAATAGTGTTTGCACATTGCTTCTTTGCAATCATCAGGTTCTATTTGATATTTTTCGGCATGATTTGCGATTGTGGAAGGCTTATAGTGCAACGTTACAGGTTAGATGTACTTTGAATTTTGTTCTACTGGTAAATATGCCTCTCTCTCTTCTCTTTTGGGGGAATTTTAACCTCCTATTTGCTGCATAACTACTTGGCAGTCCCACCCAACATTCGTGGAGTATCAGGATCTTGTGGAGGCCCTGGAAGAGAGGCTTTCATCTCTGAGCAACTTGGAGGAGCTGAGTGTACTAAGTCTATAGGGAAGTTGTTCTGTGGGGCCGTGGTTTGGGTCAGTATGTCCAGATGGGTCGGGTCCGTTCCAACACCTGCATGGAAGGGAAAAGACAGGAGCCTTGGAGGGCAAAGGGTATCTGACGAGTTGGGACTTGTCAGCTATGATTTTCTGTCTGTAGATAGATTAAAGAAAAGGGGGGGAAAATGGTAAGAGTAAAATTTTCTGTAGGGGCCATATGCACGGTTTTACCGGTGCAAGCAGGCCAAGGGGTTATCCCTCGACGTCGTCTTCTTTGCAATTTACTTAGTATCTGTTGGTCTCTATGCACATAATCACATGTTTTTCTTTTAGTGTTCTTTGTTTTCCCTGAAATTTTAATCCTTTTTTAAAAAAAAAAAATCGAGGTGTAGTATTTCTTCAATAAAAGGTTAAAAGTGGTTAAACCCTTTTTCTTTCTTTCTTTTTCTTTTTTAAAAGAAGAAATCTTTTTCATTGCCATTTATTTCCACACTCTTCGACTAACTGTGAAGTTGAGAGGCAATGAGGTAGCGAGAAACAACAGCGATAGAGCGGATTTTCTTATTTTCAGAAGGCGTAAAAGAATAATTTGATGTGAATGGTTATGAACTGAACTCACATATATTGAGAGGGTGAAGGAGCAACAAGAGATATTGTGCACTCTCATTATATAAAAGTGAAAGCCAACAAATACTTCATCCTAATCATAAAGCGCGCGAAATACGTGGATGTTCGTACTGTGCGTGTACGTACGTAGATGCGTACAAACAATCTACTATATATACTCGAATAAATTACATCAGAGAATAAGGGCAAATTTTCATGATAACTATGTTTACTTTTATATCCCCCTCCCCCAAAAAAAAAAACCATTAACGTTGTATGTTAAGAAAAAGGTTTACCTACGCTAAGAGAGTGCCATAATTTTATTTCTTCATTAAATGAAACATTTATGTGTTCTTATATCTTAGTATGTGCCAAAGCAGGGTCAGGATCAAGGTCGATTTGGATTCTATGGATGCATATAATTTGCAATCAATAGAGAGTTCCACCATTTATCGTACCGATTTTGACTTGGAAACTGGACTATTGCACATTATTTGTAAATATTATTAATAAGTGCACCCGAAAAACAGACTATGGGGTATGAACCAAACAGTGCCTCGAAGGACGAGGAGACTCGGCCCTGATGAAAGGATAAGACACCCCCAGGTGCAATTGATTGATCAGAAGCATAATTCACAAATTTTGCAGATGATATGACATGGACCAGGGAGATCAGTACTTTGCTGCAAGCAAAGCCACGAGGCCTTGGAGTGTGGATGCATGCATGCATGGTAAACAACTTACAGAAGTCAAGCGTGATTTTAGACTTATACACAGCCCTTCTTTTCATTTTCCCGACTCCTTTATTTCATTCACAGTGTGATGTGGCGACAGCAAAAAAAAAACAAAAAAAAAAACAGAAAGAAGAAAAGGATGGCTGAAAACGACCAGCACCAAGGAGCCAAGAAGCACAACATGTCCCGATCGACTATTAGCTGAACTGCCCACAACTGGCGGTCAAAGGCTTCGAGCAGAATGGGATGATGCGGCTGCTGTTCATGGATGGTGGGGGAGGAGGGTACGTACGAGATATTGTGATTGGGCTGCACTCATCCATACACATATTCACCAGCTGAAGCTGATGGACTCGAAGTGCAAATTGTCGGCTAACCCAGATGTGCAAATGGCCGCGACATCGTGCCTCAGCTTCTTTGGACCGCAAACAAGAACTCCTACACTCGATCCTTTGCACTCCAGCAGAATCCCTGCACCATTATCGAGAACAAAAAGCTTCATTATTATAAGTTCTATCAGTTAATGTTCAGGCAGCAGACAGTCCAAGAACATGAAGGAACTCCTCCACCCTACTCCTAAAAACTCTATAGAACGAAGGAAATTCGATGCATTCATTCATTTGCAGACTAGGGAGGTGTTGTCATTAAGGAATTTCTGCTATTGGATTTGGCATTTTTCACGGGTTGGTGATATGCGATCATCACAACCGAGCAAACAGATTTAATCACAGTTTAAAATTCTCTCCGGCTTCCTCCTTAAAGAGTATCTTCTCGTGTTCAAGTTCTCTCCTATGATCGAAAAAGAAAAGAAAAGGTTCATACAGTTCAATGATCGCTGAAGTATAGAATTCTAGACATCGACAATGAAAGCAAAAAACAAGGATATATACGCTTACTCTTGAGATCAGGCCTTGCACCGAGGTGCACGTTGGTAGCTTGAAGGATAGAATGGCGGGGTAGACTCTCCAACTCCACGCCTGCAGTGGAGACTCCTGAACCCAGGGATCCTCCTGCAGGAGTTGATGAACTCTCCGCGTTATTGATCTGCGTAACATCCCCGGCATTCCGCCTCTTGTTCACAAGAACTGCCATGCTGCCGGTGGCAGCTATGCATATGCACATAACCAACATGTGCAGCACGGCCTTGGAGGAGGTAGAGAAGTACTTGTTTGTGTTATGATCGATTGGGTAGATATAGTAGCGGGTGATGATCCCCATCAAGATAAGGAACATGAGGAAGGAGGACACAATGACGGCTCCGAGCCAAAGCCAGCTGTTAGGTCCTAAGATGGCTGAAACTGGTGCGTCTGTCGGGCTCGGCTTTAACCACGCTGTTCTCTGGTGTTTCCTGGAGTCGTCTGCAGCGGGCTCCGTCTCTCTCGTCACATAAGCTTCAATTTGTAGCTGAAGGTTGGATAGGTCGGAGGGGGTCCCTGAGATCGGGAGGAGGAGGTCCAGCATAGTTAAGTCGGAGGATTTCTTGAACGCACAGATGAGCACGAGCTGTGGGTTCTTGGACTTGAGCTCCGCGCTTAGGAAGATGAACTCTCGGATTATGGAGAAGAATGGAGTTATGCCACTCCCTCCGCTCACCATCACGAGCTTGTCGTGCCTGTAGAGTAGATAGACACTCGTAAATCGAATAGAAGTCAAGTTTCGATGTTTCCCCTGTTAATTTGCTGAACGGAAAAGCAAGCATCGCATGCGGACGCAGTAGGTACCTGAGGAAGTGAGAGGAAACAGGTCCATAGGGCCCTTCGACAGAGGCCTCGAGGCGGTTGATGGAGGAAGGTGAAGAAAGGATCTGGTAGAGCTTGCGAGACCAGGTGCCTTCACTCTTGATGATGACGCTCAACCTGTCCGGTTCCAGGTTGCTGTTGGAGCTTATGGTGAAAGGATGCCATTGCAGCCTCGATATGCTCGGCACGTTAACAAACATGATGCTTGTCGGGTTGTACTTGAGCCCTGCTCGAGCGAATGTGATATGGCTTGCTTGTTAATGTGCACGCAAAAAGACTGCGTACCAGGGGAACACTTAGGCGTATAAAGTAAGCAGTGCATCCATGGCCGCAGGGGCATCACACTGACCTGGGTTCTTGGAGAAGTTAAGCTCAAGAGTCTCACAGGGCAGAACACGAGCAGAACGCAGGTAAACTCGGTTACGGGACTGCAAGAAGCGAAGGTAGCGATCGACGAGAAACAGGTAGAAGCCGGGGAGCATGATGAGGGAGTAGGAGATGCCAACGTGGAGGATGAAGAAGAAGACGAAGAGGAGGTAGAGGTGATGGGTGTAGAAGAAGAGCTCGAATATCTTCCTCCTGACTCGGGGTAACGTTGTCGACCACAAACCCAGCCCCGCCAAAAGTGACAGCTCCCCCGCGACGATCGACACACCCGTGAAATCCCATTCTATGATCTGCAATGTCAAAAAAATAAAAAATAAAAATTCCATGTAAGTTTGAATCCAATTTTTAAAGAATTTTGATCTCAAACGAGGTTTCAAGGTGCGACCAATTTTACATATCTTGCACACGTCACTCGACAAATTCCTAGGGAGTGAATTAACCCATCGTCTCCTAAGCTAATAAGATATATTTCTCTTAATTAAAGATTTAATTAGAAGTTTTTTTTTTCTTTTTGTATATCCTGAATTAACACCGCACGTGTTCACCGTTAATAATCCAGCCGAGATGTTATCCTACGCGGTCGGTTGCGCTGTTGCGCTGACCCCCCCGCTGTTTCTCTTCACTCTCTAGCCGATTACAGGATGCTCTATATTCAATTAATTAATTAATTAATTAATCTGGGCCCTACCCCGTAAGTCCACAAAGTCAAAGTCAAACCCCACCAACGGCGCCAGGGAGGGCCCGACGCTCTGCGTTTTCCTTTCTTGTGGCGTATCCATGTAGTTATCATATTTGCATGCAGTCAAAAATAATCCATTTTCAGGGTCTTTTTGGGGAAAGCATTCTCCCTTCTTTTTCCGACAACATGGGGACGATCGAAGCCTCATTTTCACGACAAGGACTTCGATAGAGGAGATAACCTAAGTTTTCTTTTCTGTTCCCCCTTTTTTTTTTTAAATTAACACAAAACACACAAAAAAAAAATCAAATCTTTATGTATGCTCGAAGATTAACCATATCTGACTTGTCTTCTACATTAATTTATTTACC
Organism: Sonneratia caseolaris; assembly: GCA_900006705.1. Classification (NCBI taxonomy): domain Eukaryota; kingdom Viridiplantae; phylum Streptophyta; class Magnoliopsida; order Myrtales; family Lythraceae; genus Sonneratia; species Sonneratia caseolaris. Next base: position 1,185,038 of record CXYZ01007879.1, read on the forward strand.
AAAAAGTTGTATAAAAAATTGTAAATATATATGTATATTTCTTGAACCCATATGCGTACGTCAAGTCAATTGCATGTATCTTTAAGTTACCCATAAAATATGATAAATCATGTATAAAGTTAGAGGAAATAAACGGCACTTAATTAATTCCTCTGGTAAACATTTTCAGTGATTATATCATACTGTTAATTTTATTTATCAATTGCGCCAGAGTTTTGCTTGATTTTCGGACAAAATGTAAGTATAAATCCATCCTAGATTTCAGTCTAACATTGTACAAGCAACGGGAAAGTGTCGTCATGCATTGCATTATTATCAAGGCGTAGCGTAGGAGGAGGAGAAATAGTCAATGCTCACAGTAAATTTTCATTCCTCCCAATTGCTGGTTTTTTTTAATTCCATTTTTTGCTCTGTGGATTAATATGAAAGCGTCAGTCCATGACTTAGACTGCAATGCATAGCGATGAGTATGTGGCTCGATGCATGCATTCACACGCTTCTGATTCATTACACACATATATATATATATATACATGTATTATATTGGGTTTGCGTGCATCCTTGATTGCATGTTAAAAGGATGAGGATGACATGCGTACTGCATTGAATGAGAATGGCATCAATTGGTGACTCCATTTTCTGCATGGCAAAATCTGTGGAAGGTGACAACCCCCGAAAAAATGGGGGTGGGGGGTGCGACCATTCCAGCCCGGCTCCAGTCAACCGAATTTCTGGCCTTTTTTCTGACGCATTCTTTCACCACCCCCGTGCATTAATTTCTTTGAAACGAAACTACTTATTATGAGCCAATTTTTCATGCATGATAGTCGCCTGGCTATACTGCCATTATTGTTCTTTTTTCTACCTAATTTATCGGATTTTGGCCCCGTATTTTACCAAAAACATTTTGGAAAGATGTGATTTGTTTTTCCATTTTGCTGGTTATTCCCCTTTTTTTTAAATAGTAATAATAATAATAATCATGGAGCATGCAGGGAGATGACAAAATGTAATCTTAAGGACTTTAATTTGAATTACCGCTTCGAGATGATTAGTGACAGCCCACTTTAGGATGAAGCAGAAGCCGTGAGCGGTGAAGAGGATCATGACGATGTGGCCTAGCCATATGTGGTACTTGATGCTCGCCTCCGATGTCAGCCCCAACAGCGGTAGCACCGATGACCCCCTTGTAACCGGATAGAACAGAAACGATAGCGCAATATTCCCCACGATCCCAAAGTGGAAGCCCGTTGTCCCCAGTTTAGCTTGCCACCTGCAGCAGCAGCAGCAGCAGCATATATATATATATATTATGTAATATTTAACCCATCGATCATTAATAGAATTCATATCAAGCAAAAAGAGGCGGAAAAAGAGTGCATACAACGGATGGATTATTCAATCACAGTAAATGTATAATCAGTCGTTATTAGCTTATTAACTAACGACTTACACATTCACGCCACCCTCAGCAGCGGATGCCGGGGTGATCTTGGCAAATTTTATGTGGAGGTAAGTCCAGAAGGACCAGACCAGCAGCACGATGAACATTAGGAAGAAGCTCAACTCGACCCCCGAAACTATTCCTAGAGGGCCCTTCACTAGCACTGGCCGCTTCCACTTTGCCAACAAGTCCTTTTTCCTGTTGCTGCTCTTGTCCCAGCTGCCGGCCCCGATTATTCACCGCATGAGAGGGAAAAAAAGAAAAACATAATCAAAAGCTGTTTATTTAGTCAGGAATGAATGGAATAAATACTAGGCGAAAGAACAAGAGAATCTTATATATTAAGGAAACGATGTAGCAGCAGCGGTGCAACTGCAACGGCAACTAACTAATAGCAGGAGAAAACACACACACACACACACAGAGGCGCAAACGCCCGTACGTAATACGTACCTTCCCATTTTCTCGAAATTGTTTCGTTTCTTCCCCAGATGAAGGTAGACGCAGCCCAGGGCAGCAATGAACAGAACCGGGAATGTGTAAATCAGGAGCGTCGTACCTGCAAATTAGAATCCATTGATACATGCATATACGTTTACGATTTTCCCATCAGGTTGAAGTAAAGAGGGCTAAAAGGAGAGAGATCAGAGAGAGAAAGAGAGAGAAATTCGGATGTGGTCGTCGAAGTATATACAGATAAATTCTCCTTGATGGAAATGAACCGCCAACCTTGGGTGCCGATGTAGGTAGAATGATTGACCTCCTCACGGATGCTCATCAGCCAGTGGTTGCGGTAGGTGTTGGTGGGCATCATGATCCACATCATCAAAATCCCCAGTGCCACCGCCGTTAGCACCACCCGTATTGCTCCTCTGACCATCTTTAATGACTCCATATAGTCAGTCGATCACTCTCTTCTGTCCGTCTGTCTGTCTCTCTCCCCTCCTGTTTTCTCTGCGACCAATCTGAGAGGGAGAGAGCTCACAGCCACACTTCAGTCTAAATTAAAGGAAAATCCGTTTAGTTGTGAATGTCTGTGATGGCAGGCAGCATCCCGCTATTATATAGGGAGGAAAATCAGATTCATCGAAACAATTATATTATATATAATGTGTATATAGCAATGGAAATCATCTCTAATTTTGCAATTTTGATTACCATAATTGAATTAGTGACAGAAAATCTCCTAGTTATATAAGGATTATCTCATGCGGCATAGTTTAATCATTCAATAAAAAATTAATAAATATTATTTTTGAAACAAATATTTAAAAACTAATAACATTGAATAAAATTTAAAAGTAATTAGTAAATCTTAAGAAATTAATTATTAGACAAAAAAGAAAAATGACATTAAATGATTACTCCATGAAATTCTTTCCCCACTTTCTCTCTGCACAGCATAAAATTAACCCATTTAAGGTTAAATTAGTAATTTCACCATATTTTTAAAAGTAAATGATTTAATGATTGATTCATAAGTTAAATGAGTAAATGATAATTTTTTAAAGATTCGAATCTAACTATAAAATGATATATTGCGTGGTATAAAACCAAAATATATAACATAAAATTAGGCAAACTGCATGCATGGAGAAGGGGGAGCGGGGGAGGCTCGTGTCAGAGTTTAAGCTTTAGTGGGAGTCAGCGTGCTTGAAGCGTGGCAACGCATGGCCGATCGCCAATCCCCGGCGGCGGGCATGCATGTTTTGACTTTCCCACTTTGGATAATTTATTTATATTATTATTTTTATATAAACAGCTGGTATCCAGATAAAATTTGTCCAGCTGACTAATCCGAATCGCTCCAGGTCGATCCATTTAAGGGGTTAAGAGCTCCCCGTCGCAGGAGGGCTTCAAACTCGAGTCCTCCCATTAGGATGATGAGTGCCGAACCACTCGACTACGCTAACGGTGGTATTTATATTACATTTTACCAATTATATACTCATTCATTCCATGGCTCATGCAGCAGTGCCTTTCTATTAAATTCCAAGAGTACCGTTGACTCTCACCATGCCTGGGGCTGAAGTAATTGGTGGAATCTACGAATTAAAGATTCAAAATTAAATGCAATTATTAAAATTAAAATACTCCTAGTTTAAGAAAAGAATTAAACTGTACCCCAAAATTAAGAAGAGATGAATTAGACTCGGATTGTAACTGATCGGCTTCTTGACTCATCTCCGGCTGACTAACCACCGTTTGAGGCTCGCGAAGCCACCGAGAGAGGTCGTCCGTCACCTAGGCTTCCAGTCTCCGGTACGGACGACCAAAGCCTCGCTCAACGTCCTTCCTCGGATGTCAACAGCTTCCTGGATGTCTGATCTCTGAGGCATGAGACGTGATCAACAGTTTCCTAGACATCTAAAGCCGTAAGTCCGACAGCAGAACTTCCAGACTTATGCAGCTAGCAGCCCTTCATTCAACCTGAGGTCGTTTGGGCCTCCCAATTCATCCGGCCTCAATCGAGTTTTAATTCGAGATGGCTCGGCGGCCTCACTTAGAAAGTTCGAATAATCACAGGAACCACCACTATCTAGCTAAGGAGTTGTCGACATCGTGATCGTCATCATCATCATATGGGAGTGGGAGGTCCAGACTCCTATCGGGACAAGTACTTAAGGAGAAGTTGACACATCAAAATAAAGAAAGTGAATCCAAGGGCCATCCTTTTAATTGTAGCTTGAAGTGAAGTGACCCTTAAAATGAGCCTCTGAATTTCACTCGGCGCAACCATTTTTGACAATCTCCCAATCAAATCTTAATTTGTGACGAAACCATTTTTCATTCATTCGCCAGGAATTTGTTGAACTCGCAACTGTAATATTCCTCTTATGCCCATATGCTTAGGGATGTTTCCGTATCTGCAATATTCTCCCTCTTTTTTTTTTTTTAATGCAACTGGAAATTCATTCAGATTAGGATAAATACAAAAATAGTTGTATTCCTGTCCATCAGCTCGCCTAAGAACAGAGAGAGGGAGTGAGGGAATGAGAATAGAGTCTACAAAATTACAACTAGATTCCCATTTGGCAACATTTTGAGCAAGAAAGTTTTGCTCTCTCGGTATATAATTAACATTGCATGAATCAAAAGGTGAAAGCTTTGGCTTGATGTCCTTGATAATATCTTCCATGCTGGCCGTCTGAGTGTATCCATTATTTTGGATTTCCTCATTGATGTCCTTGGCATCTCCTTGAAATAGGAGGTGGCCAGTGTTCATGCTTTCTACCAGTTGAATTGCTTCTTTAGCTGCAAAGGCCTCACCTATTTCCGGTTGTGTAGTTTGTTCAAAAGCTGACCAAACCATGAGCAGGGAGCCTTGCGGAGAGAAGCAGAACACTCCACACCAAGTACCTTTGGAAGTGACAGCTGCATCGAAGCAAAATGTAGGGTGCTTCACGTCATTCTTGGGGCAAGAGAAAGCAAAATCATTAAGTTTGCTAGACCAAGCTGAAATATGAGACCTACTTCTATTGCCTATATCTTTTGCTATTCGTACTGGATCCAGTAGATCTAAAGTGAATCTAGTGGAGTTTCTTTGCTGCCAAAGATGATTAACAAAAAATACAGATTGCAATAAAAAAGGATGCTGCGTATGTGAGGGGATTTGCAATGAGTTATCGAGGCTTGTGATAAGTTTGGCCCATTCCACTTTAGTGATATTTGCCTAATTCACTGATTCAAAGTGGCCAATCCAGATTGGCCCAGACAATTTGAGATAAGGAAAAATGAATGAGAAGGTGTTCCAAGTCGTCTTCTTGATGGTGGCAGAATACATCATGCCTGAGTTTCCATGTGCAGTCTTGAACTAATGACCGTTGAGATGGGAAGGAGGTTCCATATAATCTTCCACAGCAAAGCCTTGAATCTCTTGTGGATTTTAAGAGTCCAAATTTTCCTCCGTTGATCTGCAGTTAGTGGTGAGTTTTGTGGAGGCCAAGTACCTTGTTTGAGCAGATATGCCTGTTTGACAGTGAGCTCTCCATTTGAATTCATAGTCCATAGCAACACATCATCCTGTGGGGATTCTAGAAGCTTGATTTGAGCTAAGTTCTGGACTGTTGCTTCATCGAACAATGTGCTTAGCAAATTTTCTTTCCATGACATTGATTCATGGTCTATTAGTTCAAAGACCCACCAAACTGAAGATTGATCCTGGACCTCATTGTTTCTAGCCATTCGCTTACAATATGGATTTTTTGGCATCCAAGGATCAATCCATATGTCTATTGAATGACCAGAATCTATTTGAAAACAAGAACCTCTTTCGATAATATATTTGACTGAATTTAGACCTTTCCAGAAATAAGAGGCATGTTTTGGAGGAGAGTGATGCATGGCTGCTTGATTCCTAAGGTATCTAGCTTTGAGCAAATGAGAATGAAGACTACTATGATTTTGAGTTAGAGACCATGCATGCTTGGTAACTAATGCCTTGTTATGCTCATGTATTAGTCTAAAGCATAAACCTCCTTGCATTTTTAGTGCGCAAAGACTATTCCGTGATTTCAAATCTAAACAAGGTTTACCTAGCTCATTGAATCCCCTCCAGAAATTTGCAAGCATGGAATCAAGTTTTGAGCACAGTGATTTTGGCAAGAGAAATCTGCTCATTGTGTACGAGGGAATGGCTAGTGCTACAGATCGGATTAAGACTCCTCTTCCTGCTTGGGACAGGGCTTTAGATTTCCAAGATGACAATTTAATGACCACCCTATCTATGATTGGCTGAAATGTTTCAGATTTAGCTCCAAGAATATGCAGTGGCAAGCCCAAGTATTTGGAATTGATTCTTACCCTTTTTCAGCCTGAGAGAAGAACAGAGATCTTTCCTTACCTGGTTTGGCATGTCAGCATTGAAAAATTGCTGGTTTCTCCATGTTTATCTTCTGTCCAGAGCAATCTTGATTGATTTGAAGAGTGCGGAATAAGTGCTGTAAATTACTCTCAGAAGCTTAAGCAAATACAAGAAAGTCGTCAGCAAACAAAAGGTGAGTAAAAGCGAGGCAATTCCTATTAATTTTCAGAGCTTTGCTGTTTCCTAATTGTTCTTCCTGAGTAATGAGTCGTGTTAAAGCTTCAGTTGCAAGGATAAATAGGAAAGGGGATAGGGGATCCCCTTGCCTAATACCCTCGCTTGGCTTAAAAAGGCCAAAGGAACTCCCGTTGATGAGAGTGGAATATGACACCGTAGAATTTGTTAATCTAATGAATCCAGGTGCTTGAGAAACCCAAAAATCTCATTATCTCAAGAAGTGACCACTCAATCCGATCAAAGGCCTTTCCCATATCTATTTTTAATTGCAACATAATGTTTTCTACATTTATGATGCGACAAGAAATGCATGATTTCATGGCCTATTATTGAATTATCATGCATGCTTCTACCTGGGTTGAAAGCTGCTTGCAATGGAGAAATTTTGTTATGCAAGATGCCTCTGAGCCTAGTTGCAAGTATTTTGGAAATTATTTTATAGGTCACATTGGATAAGTTGGGCCTATAATTGTGCACAGTAGCTGCATCTTCATTTTTGGGAATAACAGTGATGAAGGGTTGGTTCAGTTTTTTGAGCAAATAGTTACCTCGAAAGAAGGATTGAGTTGCTGCCACAATATCATCGACAACTATGCTCCAATCCCGCTGGTAGAACAAGCAGGGCATCCCATCAGGGCCCGGACATTATGCTGCTTGCTGAATTTCCAGGTAGTCCGCCGTTGCAGTAAGCTGGTAGTTCTTGTCTTGGCTGATCACTGGGGGGAAAAGGTCGGGTAATGCAACTGATAGTATTGGACAGGTTGTGGTAAAAAGTTGCTTAAAGTGGTCCTGAAAAGCCCGGCCTATTTCACACTGATCCGAGGACCATTATCCCGTGGGGATCTTCAAAATGCTAATCAAATTTTGTCGGCTTCTAATAATGTTGGACAAATGAGAGAATCGTGTATTCAAGTCCGAGCTCGTAAGCCATTCCTCAGCTTTCTGTTACCAGGTGGTTTCTTTTAATTTCAAGCATTCTTACAACTCTAATGCTAGCTCCGCTTCTGTTGATAAATTTTAGGAAGTGGGCTCCAGTAATTGCGCCTGCTCTATTTCCTCCGTAAGCTTTTGAATGCGAATTGTAGTATTCCCAAATACATCCCTAATCCATCTCGGTAAAGCTCTCCTTGTCGCTCCCATTTTTTGGTCCACTTTGAACATGGCAGAGCCTTCGTTGAGAAGATCTCAAAGCTGACATAGTCGTGTTTTTGCAGGTGGGATCATTAAGCCACATCGCCTCAAATTTGAATGGTCTTCTGCAACTTGGTTGTGTGCTCTCTGTGTCTAGCAATAGAGGTTTATGATCCGAAGAGTAAGTTGGGAGGTGAGTTACTGTAGCTCTTGGAAAGAGCTCTCTCCATGTATGTTTGCCACTCTTCTATCGAGCCTTTCCTTGATATTCGCTTTTGTTTCTATCTTCTTGCTCCATCTGGATTTGTTTCCCCTGTAACCCAGACCAATCATGCCATGGGAAGCGATAAAATGCATGATTCCAGTTGAAGAAGAAGCTGCTCCTACTGGTCTTCTGCCTGCCTTCTCTTCTTGGACTGCAACCTCGTTAAAGTCCCAATTACCGAAAATGGACCTTGAAATGAGTTTAGCGTTTCCATCAACTGGCTCCAGAATTCTGATTTCGGTTGGTGTTGCGGAGGCCCATAAACAATGCCACTAACTCTTGGGCTAGTAACAGGCTTGTTGTAACAAATTACACTGATAAAATTCCGACTCACATGGAGAGGTTTCAAGCTGCGATTATCTTTCCATCCCAAACAAAGGCCTCCAGATTTCTTCCCTACCGGATAGATCAACCTGCATGAGTATCCCAGTTTGCTAATTTTGTCCTCCACTTCACAACTTTTGATCTTTGTCTCTGTTAAGAGAATACAATGCGGATTGTGTTTCTGAACTAGGATCTTTAGGGAACACTTTGCTGCACGGCGACCCAACCCTCTACAGTTCCAGGAAGGGAGCATGATGGCTGAGTGTGGGCCATGTTATGGCTTGCCTCCTCATCCTTTTGACTTGTCTGGAGAGAGTGTTGCCGTCTAGCATGCTGCTTCGCCTTGATTAGCCTCCTCGTTTGGGGACTTATGTTCCACCTCTGGGTCCTTCTCTGATTTGGGTTGTGGATTGTGGGCCTAAGTTGTGGATGACTCGGCTTGATCTCTATAGATGGATCTGTGAGGATGAGCTGTTGAGGAGGGCGGTCGATTTCCTCAGTGGTGATAGTGGTCGAGGGAGGGTTTGCCATTGGAATAAGATTTTCTTGAAGGAAGGCTGAGGTTTTTAGGTAACTTCCCATGGGGAGGAAGGAGGATAAGAAAGCCGAGGGAAGGAAGCATGGTCGGCTGAAGTCTGAGTTCCTTTGGTTGCTGCCGCCATTCTTGCAAGGATGTTGTCATAACGTTTCGGCTTGTCCTTGACTGGTTTGGTGGAAGAAGAGGGTGTAGTAAAGATGAAATCCTTGTTGGGGTTGGACTCTCCATTGAGGATTCGGGCTTGGTTTTGGACTCTTCATAGGAAGAAAACATTTCCAGAGGAATGTGACGGCTGAAAAGTTTTCTTATGATTACAAGTTCAGGCATGTCGTGGGAATTACAAAGTGGCATGTACATATTCACTGTCCACTCGGTGGAGGATGGATTGAAATCAAATAACGGCAGGGAATATGAATCCCACAGTCTACGCATATTCTCTGGAAAACCAAAAAAAACAAAAATAAAAATAAATCAGTGTGTGTATTATCTTTTTCGGGAAACAAGATCATCACGATCTTGCCCTAGAATCTGATATTCTGCTTCGAAAATAAATCAGGTTACTGAAAGTTTTTTTTTTAATGCTATTCATTAGAAAAAAAAAAAAAGAGTATCCTATTCTTATGCATCATTTACAGAGTGACCAGCAGCATTACCTGCGGACTGACCGGTAGGTAGGCTGACTGACCACTCTGGTTCCGTCAGAGCCGGTGGCTGGCCGTATAATAAATGAACACAGATAGAGACCGTGAATATCAAACTCACAAGATGGGGCATGTTGGAGTGTGCAGAAACAATGGTTGGACACAATGCCACCTTGGATGCAAGATGTAACCAAGAACAGTTTATTGCCCTTTTCTCTTTTATTTTGGTTAATAAGAAATGAGAATCTTGGTCATCCACCACCTTATCTGAAATGATAAAATTAAGTATAATAGTCAATTTTTTTACTCTAAAGTTCTCATTAAATAATTTACTTATGAAAGTAAGTTTTAAATTGAATACTCATTATATTATATTAAAGATATTCGTTCGATATTCTTTAAATTGTAAATGGGGGAGAAGCAATACTCCTCCAAAAACCATAAATTGGAAACATGCAAATACCGTTCATTCTATTCTTAGCTAATTTCCCCAATCTCCACCACCTAATTACCTTGATCTCCAAATCTCAATCATTGCTATTCTTAATTTTTTTTTCTTTCATCATATTCTTCATATTATATTGTAAAATCATGTATTTTACATATATCCATGCGATTAAAATTTCGAATTTCCAAAACAAAGCAAAAAAAAAAAAAAAGAAGAGGTCATTCCATGGTGTAAAGAAATCCTTTGCCCTTTATTCATACATTTGGATAAGAAAATAATGTGAATTGAAGGACGGTCTCCGAGTTGATATGTTCCAATGTAGAGGAATAGTGGACAATAGCAGTGAGTTGCACAACACCCTGTGACTCATTAATGCAATCCCTCAGATCGCGTCAGACTCAGACAGCGGGGGTAAGTACGAGATGTGGTAGAGAGCAATCCAGGGTTCTCTCTTTTGTAGCACACACGACACCCTTTTCATGAGCGGACGTCGTCGTCGTCGTCGTCGTCATCATCATCGCCTTGATTCCGACAAAAACCAATTAATCCTCGACATGGACCCCCACCTTGCTAGGTTTCTCCCAGTGACCACTATGCATTATATATGTGCATACAGATGAACAACATGCTCATACTAGTTATCGTCTGGCCACCCTCCCTCCCCGGTGACCTAGTTTGAAGCTGAACAGAGGGAAGGGAAACAGCATCGAGAGAGATGAGAAGAGATCTTCATGTAGTGATGCTCCCATGGTCTGCCTTCGGGCACATTATGCCATTCTTTCAGCTCTCAATAGCATTAGCAAGGAATGGTGTTCGCGTCTCCTTCGTTTCAACCCCCAGAAACATCCAAAGACTCCCTAAACTACCCCCTGACGTGAACTCTCTTGTGGATCTCGTAGCGCTACCGATGCCCCGGTTAGGCCATGACCTTCTTCCCGAGGGCGCCGAGGCCACCGTCGACGTCCCCTTCGAAAAACTCCACCACCTCAAGGCCGCCTACGACATGTTGAAGCACCCCTTCAAGGATCTTGTCACCGGCAAATCTCCTGACTGGATAATAATCGACTTCATACCTGACTGGGCGATTGAGATAGCACGAGAGGTTGGAATTCCCCTCGCATTCTTCTCCGTCTTATCTGCGGCCGCTCAAGTCTTTGTTGGCCCTCCGGATCTGTATTCTGGGGATAACATGAAGAGGCTGAGGCCATCCCCGGAGAGTCTGACGACACCGGCCCCGTGGGTGGACTTCCCTTCCACGGTGGCCTTGCGGGGCTTTGAATCGTACGTGTTCTACGCGGTGTTTTACGGGGAGAGCAGCTCGGGAGCCAAGGTCATCCAATCCAGCGACGTCGTGGCATTTCGCAGCTGCCCGGAGTACGAAGGTCAGTACCTGGATCTGTACCAAAGGTTGATCCACAAGAAGGTGATCCCAGTCGGCCTTCTGCCGCCCGATAAGCCCAAGAAGAACGTTGACACCCCGGTCGACCAGGAGACTGCATGGACTGAGAGCTTTCAGTGGCTTGAGAGTCAAAAGCCTAAGTCGGTGGTCTTCGTTGGATTCGGGAGCGAGTGCAAGCTGACCAAGGAGCAAGTCCATGAGTTAGCCTATGGGCTTGAGCTCTCGGGGCTTCCCTTTCTCTGGGCCCTGAGGAAGCCCGCTTGGGCGGCTCACGATGGTGAAGCCCTGCCCGACGGTTTCGTCGACAGGACGTGCGCTCGAGGGATCGTACGCATGGGTTGGGTCCCGCAGATGGAAATCTTGGCTCACCCTTCCATTTGCGGCTCCCTGTTTCACTCCGGGTGGGGCTCCGTGATAGAGACCCTTCAGTTTGGTCATTGCCTCGTGGTGTTACCTCTCATCATCGATCAGCCGCTCAACGCGAGGCTGTTAGTCGAGAGGGAATTAGCGGTGGAAGTCGAGAGGAGCGAAGATGGCTCATTCACCAGAAAGGGGATAGCAGATGCTCTTAGGCTTGCCATGGTGTCCGAGGAAGGGAGAAAACTGAGGGATAACGCGAGAGAGGCTGCGAAAGTCTTCGGAGATCATGAGCTGCACCGAGAGTATGCCGCTAAGTTTGTCGAGTACTTGAGGAATAATGTCAGCAAGATGAGTGAAGAATAATAATTCATCCGATCATGATGGGCGGGAGGCCTAAATAATTTAATTTCTGCCAATCCTATCTTCTCAATTTGTATTTCAACATGTACCTGCAAGTCCAAGTGCAGAACTACTGAGGGAACTCAAGGTTATGGTTATGATGAATCAAAATTTAGATTTCATTATCTCCCTCTCACAACAACGTCTAACCTTGAAGCACAGTAATGTAATGAATTTTAATTATCTTAGCCCAGAAAGCTCTAAGATTTCCACTAACAATAATGCGCCGATAATCAAGAAATCATAGATCTATACATAATTCAAATACAGGGGAGAACTAAGAGGGCTACTACACTCATAACAGCAAACCCACAGTGTAAGTAAAAACCAAAAAAAACAAAAGAAAAGAAAAAGGAATGGTATCGTAGATTTGGACGTAAATGTAAAAAAGGAAGGGTGGGAGGGAGGAGGAGAAGCATAAAATATGGTATTGGGGATTGTTGTTCTTGTAGGGACTATGATATAATTAATAATGACAAAGCAAGCACCCGCGAACCCAATTCAGTATTCACCACTTTAAAAAGAAGAAAAATAGAAGTGCACCCATGAAGTGGAAGTGGAAGTGGAGTATTGTGGAGTGGGTCGGCGGCAATGGTGGGCAGGCGTGGAAGCCTCAACTCAGCTAAGATTCACAGGAAGGATGAGAATGAGAGTCGCCTGAGAAATGGCATTTTTTTTTCTACTGGGTGGGCGGGGCTGGTCCGCCGACACCGACCGACCCCCACTAATGCATTCCATTGCCCTCCCTTTTTTATTGCATGCATCGCCCCAAGTCCATGGATTTTCTTTTGCCAGTTGATATGGCACACGCATTTTTCCATAGCCCAACATTTAGTCACAAGACAACAAAAGGATCAAGAGTTTTATCTTCTCTAATTAGAGTCATTGATCCTTTTTAAAATCTCATCTTATTTGACATCTCATTTATAGTTTTGTTAAGAAAAAAACACGCCGGTGGGTCACAAGCTTACCATAGTTCCCCCTACTGTGTCTCGTGTCGCTATTTTCACTTTCTAACTGGCCTCTGATAAGCTACGTGACCCGCCCCTCTCTCTCCGTCCTTCATTGTCCTTTTCAGTTTCCTTTTGTGTTTGGATTATGGATTCAATCTACTGTGAAGGCAACGTGGATCCAGCCAAAATCCGAGAGAGAGAGAGAGAGAGAGAGAGAATCCGAACCTAACACACCACGATCCCGATTCCTCACCTATAAATTGCTCCAAACGTCTCCGCACAACCCCAAGCCATCACCATTCAGGACAAGGCACTTGTCGACAAGTCACGTGACAAGCGCAGCAAGTACGAAATAAATCCCTGCTCCCATTCTTGGCCGAAAGGGGGAGAGAGAAGAACTTTCTTCATAGTATACCCCCTTGAGTCATGAGAGAAATTCAAGGAAAAGCAAATGGTTCAGAAAGAAGCCCTCCTCTGTCCGATTTCATTGACGAGACCTTTTGGGTTTTGCAGGCAAGTGTTGACACAGCCGAGACGACAACCATGAAGATAGTTGTGGTGATCCTTGTGGCAGCACTCTTGGTGTCACCCCGAGAGGCTGAGGGTAGAAAAGTGCTGAGCTTGGAGTCCACTACCGATCTGCAGTATGATGCCATTAGCTGCAGAGCTCACACTGCTTCTGTGACCGATTTCGGGGCGGTCGGTGACGGTCAGACCTCCAACACCAAGGCCTTCCAGGATGCCGTCGATCAGCTGAGTCGGTTTGCCTCCGACGGTGGGGTGCAGCTTTACGTCCCCGCTGGGAAATGGTTGACCGGCTGCTTCAGCTTGACCAGCCACTTCACCCTTTATCTCCACAGGGATGCTGTTCTTCTTGCTTCCCAGGTACTTCAGTTTACTTACAGTATTTGTTGCGGGGACTATTCATTCTTGTAGGTCCTCCAAGTCCACGCTGTGAAGACTAGTTTTTTCGAGTCAGAGATTGTCTCGTCATTTTCTTTTGGGATGTAACACCTAGTAACTCAGTCGAAACGGGTCATTGCTTACTGAGAAGACTCCATGTTTGCTAGCTAGGACTAGCAAGAGGCTATATGAAAAGGCGATTAACTTCTTGTATTGTTTAAACCGACCAAGGACCTGAATGAGTGGCCGGTGCTTAAACCGCTGCCATCTTATGGGAGAGGAAGGGATGCAGCAGCTGGAAGGTACCAAAGTCTCATATTCGGCCCAAACCTCACTGATGTTGTTGTCACCGGTAAATCTTCCACCCTCCAGATTGTTTTCGATCGAGAGGAAAACCCTCTATTCTACAGTGATGACCAGTCTCACAATCCTGTTTTTGGAGGCAGGGGACAACGGAACAATAGACGGCCAGGGAGGATTCTGGTGGCAGAAGTTCCACGGTGGCAAGCTAAAGTATACCAGGCCATATCTCATCGAGTTCATGTACTCCAACACGATCCAAATCTCAAACTTGACTCTCCTGAACTCTCCTTCGTGGAACGTTCACCCCGTTTACAGCAGGTGATTTGATTAATCAACACCCTAATGTGCTTGCACATGGATTAGCTCATTAAGTTAGCTCGCACAGGCAACTGATTGACAAGTTTGAATTTGCAGCAATATTCTTGTGCAAGGCATCACAATCCTTGCCCCTGTCAAATCACCAAACACCGACGGGATCAACCCAGGTTAGCCACTGGAGTTTTCATGCTGACAATATTTAGCTATAGTTTTACCGAATATTGCGGTCTATTGGGATGCCCATTGCCAAGATTGTCGTTGATGGTGACACCAGCCCACTAACTAACACGAGACGTCTGCCGCATAACTACTTCATTCCGGGTTTGCTCATGTGCCTCCTCCTTGNACCAGCCCACTAACTAACACGAGACGTCTGCCTCATAACTACTGCATTCCGGGTTTGCTCATGTGCCTCCTCGGTTCACTTTGTCAGACTCCTGCACAAACGTCAAGATCGAAGATTGTTACATAGTCTCGGGAGATGACTGTGTGGCAGTCAAGAGCGGATGGGATGAGTATGGTATCTCATACGGGATGCCGACCCAGCAGCTGATAATCCGACGTCTCACCTGCATTTCCCCCTACAGCGCGACCATCGCTCTGGGGAGCGAGATGTCGGGTGGGATACGAGATGTTCGGGCCGAGGATATAACTGCTATAAACACCGAGTCGGGAATCAGAATCAAGACTGCCGTCGGGAGAGGAGCCTACGTGAAGGACATTTACGTAAGGAGGATGGCTATGCACACGATGAAATGGGCGTTCAAGATGGACGGGGACTATAAATCCCATCCCGATAATCACTACGATCCAAACGCACTGCCAGTGATCCAGAACATCAACTACAGAGACATGGTGGCCGAGAACGTGGCGGTGGCAGCGAGATTCGACGGGATTCCAGGGGACGCATTCTCCGGGATCTGCATAGCGAACGTGACGCTGGGGATGGCGGCGAAGTCGAAGAAGTACCCATGGAGGTGCACGGACGTCCAGGGGATGACGAGCGGGGTGAGCCCCAAGCCGTGTGATTTGCTGCCAGAACAGGGGCCCGAGAAGATCAATGCCTGCGATTTTCCAGGGGAGAGGCTGCCAATAGATGAGTTGGAGGTGAAGCGGTGCAGTTATAGGCTGAACTAAGTGCTTGGTATCGGTTGACGTCTCCTGTGTGTGCATCAGTGATCAATGAATGAATTTCAACAGCGTAGTTGCCATGGCACTACGGCAGTTGCCCGCCCGGAGCATTTAATTGGGCCCTGAATCTGATTAGCTATCTCCTAGAGAGGTCTTAATTGCTTAATTTAGATGATCCCCAACATAATCTTCAGCTGGTTTTAGAAATTCTTTCCAGCTATTTGGAGACATCTTCAATCGATCTGACGAAGGAGTGAGGGGGGCGGGGGGTAGGAAGGCCACCCTTTTTTCACGTGACGTGGGCCCCAGCGTGAAAATTTCCCTACCATATCTACCCCGACGTCTCCCTTGAAAAATTGGGAGACAAAAATCAGAAAAAGTCTTTGGCCGCTACCCCACACTCGGCAGCAGCTTTTACTTTGATGTAACTATTAAAGTGCGCACCTTTAAAAAAAATGAAAATAATAATTATCATCTCCACCCCCGCCCTTTTCATTTATTTATCTTTATAGGTTATATTTAATATTAATTATTAAATAATATATTATATCATTTAAAAACCAAATATCAATCTCTTAAAATTTTAAAACGCAAACTTGATGTAATGATCTAATAATGGGTATTGTCATATTATCTGATTTCTGCTCGGCCAGAGGAAAAGCTAATTATAACCTCAGGCCGAGTTAGGTATAAAATGGCCCTGGTCCATCTGACCTGACTCGCCCCCACACGCATCTAACTCTCTCCTAGGGCACACTGTTTGTCGGACTTTACAATGTCAATGGTGGCATATCTAATCCTGCGAAATTTAAGCTCAAATCACGGAATAACATTATACCAACCCCCTCAAAAAAAAGAAAGAAGTGAAGTAGGTGTGTATCATCAGTACGCTCATTGAACTGTGTGGGTCAAGCCTTCGGGCGATGGGCATACATAATCTCCGTTTAGAGCGGACATATTCTTCCACGAAGCCTGAAGCGAGATGACGCACCCCCTTGCTGCTGTGCTCGATCCTATCCATGGTTTTAGAGATACTTTGCTTCGATTGTATGTATGAAAGGCATAACGTACCTTGCTTCTCGTATCAATACGGGGTCCATCCGACTCAAAAAACATCCTTTTCCAACTCGCGCTGTGGTCTCGAACATTATGCCAAAGTTGATTAAGAATGCCACTCTCTTAATTATCTTACTCAGGTAAATTTTTAGTGGAGCCTACTACCTTTTTCCCTGTTCCTCTTTTTTTGTCTCGTCCCCATGTACCTTTTACCTGTCCCTCATGCCCCCACAGCACCGCACAGCACGCGAGTAGATTGATATACGCACCGGATTAGCCTCGAACGAGGAGGAGATACGATATGACTCTGTATTCCGCTTGACGCATACCAAAAACCGAGAAATCATGGCACCTTTCTCGGACAAGGAGACTTCTTTAATCCAAAGCTCGTCACAGTTAGTTACCCCACCCTTTCTTTCTATGCCCTATAAGGAGCATTAAGCATTCTCTTGCCTCTGCAACGCTCCAGAGTAAATTTCATTCCTGGCTTTCCTCTTTCAACTAGCCAAATGGGGCTCGAGAGCTCTCTGGTAAAGCTGGACTCGCACAACCCTTCTCCTGTCTCAAATCCTAAAGCTAGCTTCCCCCTTGACTTGTTTTGTAAATTGCGCCGAAACTCACCGGCTAAGGCTATAAATTTTTTGATATGTTGCTTCTTCACCAGGTGATTAGACTTGCAGCTGTTGTCGTTGTTGGGTTCCTGATCTTGGGAGTAACAGACTGTCGTTACGTGGGAAGGGAAGGTTCGGTTTTTGAGTACGCCGCCGTGAGTTGCAGAGCCCACAGCTTCTCGGTGACGGACTTCGGAGCCGTCGGGGACGGGAAGACGCTGAATACAAGGGCCTTCCGGGAGGCGGTAAACCACCTGAGCCGATACTCGCAGGAAGGCGGTGCCCTGCTCTACGTCCCTGCTGGGAGATGGCTTACCGGTAGCTTCAACTTGACCAGCCACTCCACTTTGTTCCTTCATAGAGATGCTGTTCTTCTCGCCTCCCAGGTTGAATTTCCTTTAACTAGTTTCAGCGGCTGTTTCCTTCTTACAACGGCGAAGCAAGTTTCATTTTCTTTTTATTTTTCTGATCTCTGTGGCAAACTAGAAAAAAACGAAAGAAAAGGAAGAACTTTTATTAGCTTCTGATACATTCCCTTTCCGGGATGCAATGTGAGCCGTGTTTCAGCTAATAATATGGTGAGAAATCGTTTTCAAAACATGCTTCAGATTTTGAACTGGGCATCCCCCATTTGCGACCAAATCAGTTTGCTTTCCCTGAATCAGCCCTTTCGTAGATAGATTATGTGCAAATTTTTAGCATGACGAACGTACTCATCATCACTTCGATGGAAATTGCTGTTGTAATTAAGGACATAAACGACTGGCCACTTTCGAAACCTCTGCCATCGTACGGGCACGGGAGGGAAGCACCTGGAGGAAGGTTCATGAGCTTCATCTTCGGTACAAACCTCACCGATGTTATCATAACAGGTACTCGGAAGACCCGACTTTGGTTTTCTTTTCAGTAGCATGTGGTTTGTGGCGTTTCCTGAACCGATATTTATCACTGAGGAAGTAACTGACTTCTGAGCACCCGCCCACTAGGCAAGCCTTGGCCAGAAAAACCTCTCTCTGCCTGTGATTCAGTAATCTAAGGATGGACGCAATGTTGCGATAAAAGGGGTTACGATTAAAATGTTGTTCATATAAGGGAGAGGTTAAGCGGGTGCTTGCATTTGCAGGGGAGAATGGCACCATTGATGGTCAGGGGGAGATATGGTGGACAAAATTCCACAAGGGAAGGTTGAGGTACACTCGGCCTCACCTGATCGAGATCATGCACTCGAACAACATTCAGATTTCTCATCTCACCCTCCTCAATTCCCCGTTTTGGACCCTCCATCCCGTTTATTGCAGGTCAGCCAACTTCTTTTCTATATCCCCTTGTTTCTACTGGCAACCTCTTCCTCTCTATTGAAGAAGAAGAAGAAGAAGATTATAAGATGTCCTAGTGAAATTGTTGCTGCAGTGATGTTATTATAAAAGGAATAACAATTCTTGCTCCCCTCAAATCTCCGAACACTGATGGCATCGACCCAGGTAGACGGACATTGTCCATTCTTTCTTCGTCTCGAAACTGCGATTACGGGAGTACAATTCTGCATTCAAGAAAGATTCATCGAGCTCCTTTCTGGTGGTGTTACAGATTCCTGTACTAACACCAGGATTGAAGACTGCTTCATCGTCTCAGGAGATGACTGTGTGGCCGTGAAGAGCGGCTGGGATGAATATGGGATTGCGTATGGGATGCCGACCCAGCACTTGACAATCAGGCGGCTGACGTGCATCTCCCCAACTAGCGCAATGATCGCGCTCGGAAGCGAGATGTCTGGTGGGATCGAGGATGTTCGGGCTGAGGACGTCACCGCTGTCAACACAGAGTCAGGAGTTAGGATCAAGACAGCCATGGGTAGAGGGGGTTACGTGAGGGATGTGTACGTTAAAGGAATGAAGATGCACACGATGAAGTGGGCCTTCTGGATGGACGGAAACTATGGCTCCCACCCAGACGGACACTACAACCCCAATGCCCGGCCTCGGGTCAGTGGTATCAATTACCGGGATGTGGTGGCAGTGAATGTGACCATGGCGGCCCAGTTTAATGGTATTAAAGGAGATCCGTTTACAGGCATCTGCATCTCTAACGCTACCATCGCCATGTCCCCAAAGTCAAAAGAGGCTCCATGGACGTGCAGCCATGTTCAGGGGATCACGAGTGGTGTTAGCCCTCGCCCTTGCCCACTGCTCCCCGAGAAAGAAGTCCCATGCCAATTCCCAACCCAACAATTGCCCATCGACCTGGTGAAGTTCAAGAAATGTGTCTACAAAGTGAGGCACGCCTGATTAGGTACTGGATCCTGGGAGTTGCGGGCAAGGCAAAAAGTGAGGTCCTGTCAGAAGCCGTCCCAATGTTTTTCTTATCCTACTTTTGAACCTTCCAAGCATAAAATATCAAGTTTCTCACGTCTCTCCCCTACGGAGGATTTGCTCAACAATCCCGAATGGAAAGATCAGACGAGCAAATCGAACTGACGACTTAGATCCAACCTTCGAAAGCTGTGGACGACCTTCTCAAAAAAGTAGACTACAGGTTCATCTATCCAAATAAATACCACGGCACAGGAAAAACATCAAGAGGGGCAAGAGGCTTCATTATCAGATGTTTATGTTTTTATAAAGCACAAAATGAACAAGCAAACAAGCACCAACCAAATGAGAGTTCTAACAGCTGTATTAAGTCTCTGGAGCTATTTCAGTCCCTTTCTACAAGATAAAACTTACAAGACTAGAGGAATGCTGCAGATGAAACTGCAATCAACTCTGACCGGTCCAACTGGATATGAATTAAGTTCGAGTACTCCAAATTCCTCTAAACTTGATTGTGGGTTCTTCTCCACGATCAAATGATGTAATAGATGGTACGTATTTGAGCAGTCTTGCAGTTTTAAGAGGGTATTCTTCTAGTCTAATTCAGCGAGCAGGGTCTGGGTTGAATTTTACAGTCTCCCTCCATACTAGCTCCTTAATATGTTCCTCAGTAAATGAGGGCTGCTCGAAGTCAAAACTGAAATGAGTCGGGCAGACTGGCTCCTCGTTGATATCATGGAGAGGTGCCAAATAAGGGTGGCAGAGTGCTTCGTCAACTGCAAACCCCCAAGCCAAAATGAAATGAGTTCTCCACGCATAGCATTGGGATGGCGGACAAAAGGAGCATTTAACGCCTAGAGTGCACTAGCTACATTGACAATCACAAGGGCTTTTCTCCGTGGTAGCTGTCAGGAAGTCAAGAAGAAACACTATCCCCATGCTTAGAGATCAAGTAACAATGACTATCAGTGGAGAGCCCTCTTCTTAATGAAAGTTCTTTTTATGTTTAGCCCAACAAAAGAAATTCAAAGAAATGATCTCGATACTTGAAATTTACACCATAATACAGGGATAGGTGTCGGACAGGAATTTCTAACACTTTACCTGTAATGCGTTTGCTTGGGTCAAAGACAAGCATCTTCTCCAGCAGATCAACTGCACCAGGAGGCCCTTTTTGAAATCTGTCAGAAAATTGCTGCCTAGGGTACTGAGGAAGCTGCCTGACATATCTTCTAGCATTATCGCTTCTCAGAAATCCAAGGCTTGAATCATCAGGAGAACCTATGAGCTTTTCACATGCGCATACTTGTCAAGATAGCTATCATTAACTCAAAGCAGAGAGATAGAACATACTAGAGGTTCTATGTGCTGAGGAGACTGCACAGGCAATTCATTAGCCAACAATAGGGAAACTGTAATATTATATATATAAAGGAAAATCATGTAATCCTCAACAAACTAATGAGTCCAAATAGGTGTGCAAAATACCCTGTCAAACGAAGTGATATATAAGAACAAATTTTAGAATAAAACTTTTCATAAAAACCAGTAGGTAGTCATATATGAATCCCAAAAAGAAGAAATATGTTCAACTACAATGAGTTTGGTGCTTCAAAGAGAAAATCAGGTTTTTTCCAGTCAACCAGCACTATGGCGCATTTTGTATAGCATCAAGAAAAATTGCTTGGCATACCGCTGTAATAAGTCTCAACTGATGGACATAATCCTTGCCAGGGAAAAGGGGCTGTCTTGTCATAATTTCACCAAGTATGCAACCGACTGACCATATGTCAATTGCAGCAGTGTACTCTGAACAATTAAGAAGCAACTCTGGTGCACGATACCAGCGAGTAACAACATATTCAGTCATGAAATCTGTTTCGGATGTTGCCCTTGCAAGACCAAAGTCTGCAATCTTCAGGTCGCAATTGGCATTCAAAAACAAATTGCTGGGTTTCAAATCGCGGTGGAGAAAATTTGCTGAATGTACATATTTAAGGCCTCGTAGCAACTGATACAGGAAGTACTGCACAAACAAATATTATGTGTAAGATTAACTTAGATCTAAAGCCTGAAACAATACCATCAGAGTACATAGATTGCACATGTACCTATGTAAGAATATTCAGAGATGAACTATTAGCATGTTGGTCAGCAGATGCATTTTGCAGCCTATATACAAATAAAGATGCTGAATGAATGAGCGTACCACCAGTTTAGACCTTGGGCAGTAAATTGTTATATGATCTTTTTGCAGACATACAAACTGTGCCACCAGTCATCAATGAAGATGCTGAAATGTTCTCGTCTTAGCAGCAGACCCATCAAAACTCCAAATCATTGGGCCTTTCCCTTTTATTGACAAAGAAGACACTGAAAAACGGACTTGTTACCTCCCAGGGAGCTGCTAGATATTTTGTACTCGGATTGCATGGGGGTTAATTAACCTAGACTCAGCTCCTGTAATGGTGACCTAGTGCTACACTATATTTGCATTTTTAACTCGGCTCCTGTAAAGAAGAAGAACAAGAAGAAGAAGAAGAAGAAGAAGAAGAAGAAGAAGAGCAGACATAGAAATTATGCAATTATCTCCACATCTATACAATCTACTTTAAACAACTGAACAAGAATTGAATATGGGATGGTCTACCCGGCAATGGTCATCTGTTAACGGCTGGCTGGAACGGATTATCTGATTAAGATCGGTGTCCATCAATTCATAGACGATATAAACATCATTGAAGTTCTCCTTCTGTGGAGGTTGGATGATATCTTTAAGAGAAATAACCTGTGAAAGAAAAGGTAACCAGGATTTAAGGCAACAACACTGAATAAATAGGGAAACAGAAGAAGACGGTTTATGAAAATCTAGGCCATGGAAACACTAGGTCATGGAAAGGAAAAGGAAATAGCAAATTTTGATGACATGCCATGTTCATCTCATAACACAAGGACAGACTGGGACCATCTCCAAAAAAATAATGCTCTATAGTTTTCCACTGGAAACAACCATAAGTTTCAAAAATCTTACCATCGTTCAAGACTAGAAACAGAAGCAACTCTATCCAGATACTCAATTGAGAAAACCCAAGCCAGTTTGGCAAGGAGAACCCTCAGCAGTAATCAATGACATCCAAGCAGGAACACAAGATCATGAGAGTTAAGAAAGTACTTACATTCTCGTGATCCATGAGTTGTAGAAGTTTAATTTCCCGCAAAGTCCTCTTGGCATCTATCCTATTGTCAAATGCACTGCCAATCTTCTTGATGGCAACCTCCTCACGAGTCTCCGAGTTGACAGCAGCACTGAAAGAGGTCAGGAAGCTAAGACTCTCACCAGGATCAGGTCAGTATAAATGCACCAACGACCCAACAGTTATAGCTTAGCATCCAACCATCGAGATTCATAACTGGTTCAAATTGGTACTTCACTCCAGTATATGATGTATGCCGAGAGCAGTTCCCCACCACTCAACCCACCCCCCC